>JAFFSR010000213.1:920000-1290000 GCA_017163975.1 Anastatus disparis | reverse complement strand
AATCTAAAAAATTTAGAATGAAAGATATACACAAAATACGAGTCATATATTTGTTTTAAACTAACCCATCCGAAAATGTGATTTATACAGCATTTTGAATTTTTTAAACGTGTCTCAAACTTTCAATTCTAGGTGAAAAATTTCGGAATGCATTTTATTTTATTTAATTCACAATTAACTTTCATCTCTCGTTTAAATTTTTCAAATCGATTAAAATTGAGCCGAGATATTGTCAAAAATTGAAAATCAACATAACCTTACTATTTGAATCTGCACGTCCAACCTTGGGGTTAGAACTTTCCAGAAAGGTTTCTTTTTCATAATAAACAAAGTAGTATAGGTTAGGTCTTGAAAGTCACGTGGGCAATTTTCATACCTTTACCCGACTATACCCTTTTTAAAATTCTTTGAGTGGTCAGTTAAGACCTTATATATTTGATGTACATTTTCCTATTCTTTAAGCACATCTTTTGCGATTCATCATTTTTTGTTTTAGAAAATTCTATCTCTCGAGATTTTCTTTGCAAATCTTCCTCAAGGTTAGAAATTTGCTGTTTAGTTTGAGAAATTTGAACGATGTACATATCTCCTTCTGTTTCTAACTGCTCTGCAATCAAGTTTAAGAGCTGATCCTTTATACTTTCGAAGATCCTAATTTCTAATCTTTCCTCAGCTTCAGTATTTACATTTTTTATGGAATTCATTATTTTCTCAATTTTCTTTTCTCCAGCTTCCATGTCGCTGCGAGAAGAGTTACATTTGATAATGACCTTTTTTACTTGCTCCAAATGTTTAACTCTCTTCTCATCTTGGTTTTTCTCGAAACCATTGATTTTTGTCTTTAGAACCTAATAGTTCGTGATGTTAGCTTGCATCACTAGCTTGAGTTCATTAAACTCTAATTTTATTTTATTATAGTCTTCTGTTAGATCTAATTTATTTGTATTCTCTTTAGTTCAATTAATGCTAGAATTCTCAACTCTTTTTCTCTCCTTGTATTTTTATCATGATGGGTTTCCACTTGTTCCTCTAGGACTCTTAACCTGGCTTTATTTGCTTCCATTTATTGTAATATTTGTTGGAGGCTATCTTGGACACTTAGTTTCTAAGTCCTTTGATCATTTTCATCCGTCAATCTTTGACTAAACGACTTTTCCAGGTCGTCCTGCTTTTCTTTTATTGTCCTCTTTTTTGGAGGCATTTTGAGGTTACTTTTAAGGGGAATTCTCATACCAACATAGAGTTCTACCTTATCTACATTTAAATTATGAATTTTAATAAAAATTTAACTATTCATGACTGAAATTCGTAGGAGAGGCACATTCTTAACATGGCAAAGAATTTATTGCAACGTTAAAAGACAATATAAAGGTAAAAATAAAGGCGAAAACTGCTTAATACGATTAACTTTTCAATGTAGTTATGAATAGCCGTATTATGCAGTTTTTGTTTTTATTTTTACTTTTATTCTGTCTTTTGACGTTGCAATAAATTCTTTAGAATGTGCCTCTTCTATAAATTTTAGTCAAAAATAGTTAAATTTTCATTAAAATGCATAATTGAAATGTAGATAAGGTAGATCTCTGTACCGGTATGAGGACACCCCTTAATGGTATAAAAAAAAGGTATAAGTAATGAAAATCACAGTTTTTCTTCAATCTATCTTTGGGGTTTATCCACCTACAGCCTATTTGGCCTGGTAAGTGTCACCTCGACTACCTTTGTGGTCCGGTGTTTTCGCGTTCAAAATCATACCTCAATTTCCCTAACTTCGGTAAGTGTGTGTCGATCGTGCAGGCCTACTTAGGCGGGGAGCATCGCTCATACCCATTCCTTTTAGCGTATCGGGAGCTCAAACACCTACCCAGCAGAACGGTCCGACTCAACTATAATAGTGAAGCAGTCGCGTTCTGCTTTACCGGCCCTCGAGTAACTTCCGTCTCTCGGCGGTGGTCCACCGCGGTGTCAGTGAGCTCATGATTATCCTCCACTTTCAATATTTAAATTAAAAAATGGAGAAAAAATCCCGCCCCACTGGGATTCAAACCCCGGCCCTCTGTGTGGGAGTTGGATGCTCTAGTCCGTGAGCCACCGCGGCTCTTTAATCAAAGTTTCTCTAATTTGTATGTATGTATGTATATATATATATATATATATATATATATATATATATATATATATATATATGTATATCTGTGGCGCGTATGCTGTTAGCTTCCCATACAGCATGAAAAGTTGCTGCAAGGTTTTAGTAATGAAATTATCATTAATTTTACTCTAACGGGGATTTGAAATCCTTAACCATAAGTATTGAAGCAGCGCAAAAATGCTTAAAAGATGGTAGCAGAGCGTGGTTAGACGCAAAAGAGAAAAGCGCACCATCCTTCTCGCACTCCACGCTTAACAATACGCACAACCAAAAAAAGTGCTGACCCTGTCAAAAAAAAACTACGTGGAATCCCACGTGGGTACCCACGTGGGAACCTACGTGGGAACCTACGTGGGGCCCACGTGGAGGCACACGTGGGAATCTACGTGGGTACCCACGTGAGAACATAGATAAGTACCCACGTAAATACCCATGTGGGGGCACACGTGCGGGCACACGTGGAAATCTACGTGGGTATTTAAGCGGGTACTCATCTATGTTCCCACGTGGGTACCCACGTAGATTCCCACGTGGATACCCACGTGGGATTCCACGTAGCTTTTTTTGACAGGGGAGTCGCAAACTTCAATACTCTGAAAGAGTATGTACGTTGTCAATGCATGACATTACATCTCATAAGCTTTTACACGGGCAACCGGAGAAGCCCCTTTTGCGTTTGAATGAATAGTTACATATATGATGTGCGCTCATCTCTCTTTTGCATACATGGTTTAATGGTTTAATGTGCTTTAGTTTATACGCGCTGAGCCAAACTCACACAGCATGAAAGGTTGCTGCAAGGTTTTAGTAATGAAATTATCATTATTGGCTCAAGTATACGAAACTATTTTTTTTGTATATAACTGGTGTCTATAAATCATCATTTATTTATATCGTTATTTTATGGTTATATATTGTTTTTTTTAATTATTTATGCACAGTTAAATGCTTAGGTTATGACTTCTATCACAATCCGTAAATTTTATCATGTTTTCTTATGAAAAAATTAAAATATAATTATCTGGTTAGGTAATGAATCACCAGATAGTTGTTAGTGTTTTTGAATTTTAATTGGTACTGCTTTTTATTGTGCGTAATTTGAATTTACTAATTAATAGTTATTTAGATTGTAATTTTTTTATTGTTTTATTCCATAGTGACTTGGTTGGAAACTACGATAAAAAGATTTTATAATTGATACGTTTAAGGGGATGTAAAATACCGACATTACAGTTTTCGAAATTTCTTATTCTTAATACAAATTTTTTAAAAATATCTCTATATTACTGCCTTCTATTTTAATTAATAAAAAGCATAATATAGAGATATTTTGGAAAATTTTTGAATAAATATTAAAAATTCGAGAAACTGCAATGTCGATAACTATGTATTAAACATATAGCTTATTACATCACCTTAAAAGAAAAAAATTAGATTTTTTTTGTTAAAGAATTTTGATTAGATTAAATAAAAAAATTTTTTCTCACACTGGGCAGGAAATCAGCTTTTCTTAGCCTATCTTTAAGTACAAAAATAGTTATATTCTAGGCTGAGGGGGAAAATAATTTTTGAATTCATTTTCTTTTCTAGGAAGGAAAAAGAAATTGAAAATTCATTTTCCTTTCTAATAAAGGAAAAGAATTAAATCTTTATTATTCTTTTTGTATTATTTTGATTCAATTGAACCTCATTTTTTCAAAGAGTGATCGCATTTGAAGACTTTTTCTTATTACCCCTTAATAAGGAAACGGATAACTTTCTCATTGTGTATGATTCATATAGCTGCTAGCAAAAGTTCTCCCTTCTTACACAAAATGGGAAAATAAAAGGAAAATCACTAAGGGATGTCTTTTACGGAATTCTTTTAAGCACAGTTGTTTCAGTTCTTCCTCTTCATATTAACTTCATACAGGGTGAGGAAAAAGTATGGAAACCCCTGGAAATTTTGCAACTTTTATCGTAAACTAAAACAAACAAAAGACATACCCTCAGTAATTTTGAACAAGAAATCCGATGGTGACTTCAGATTTGACCTTGAACCTCATTTCCAAGGTTATTTCAAGGTCAACCTCATTTTTTCAAAAGGGCACCCCTACTTTTTATACCATAATCGAGAAGAGCGGAAAATTTTACATCCGGATATGTGTTTAGGTATGAGGTTAACGTAACCTCTAGAGGTCTAATAGAAATCAAAGTATGACTTCTTTAATATCTCTCTAATTTAGTGGCAAAACAAAAGAAACAAAGGGCATACTTTAGTTAACTTTCAATGAGGAGCCCAACGGTGACCTCTAATTTCACTTAAAACCTTATTTTCAAAGTTATTTCAAGGTCAACCTCATTTTTGAACGCCTATTTTTGATGTTGTATTCGAAAAGAGCGGGAAATTAAACGTGTGGGAACAATTGAAGTCCGAAGATAGCATTAAGGAGGAAATTCACGGAGCGATGAAATCGCGGCGATGGATAATCACGTGATTTATTTTGTCGCAGCGATGTCATCGCAAAATTTTCGCTTCCTACTTTTTCATGGAGCGAATATTTCGCGCGATTGGTAGTCTCAGTAAAATGTAAACATAACTTACTTAAAATTTTTGAAATTAATAATAAATAGATATAACAAAATTTATTTTATATAAATTTATATATTATAGTCCATTATGCATTCAGAAACGCATAACTATCAAGAGTGGTATAATAATTGTTGGAGAAATTATTATCATTGGTATAATCAGTGCTGCTTGATAAATATTAATAATTATATTAGTGTAGTAGATCAAAAAAGGAAAACTGCAGTAACAGCAGCCTTAATTAAGGAAAAAGAAAATACAAAAAGAGAAAAGTTTGGGCAGCACCTATTTTTACCATCAGAGATGTAAGTGGATTTTACAACGCTGTATTCCCCACTCTCTGTTGAGAGGATTTAAGGTTTCATAATTATTTAAGAATGTCAGCAACACAATTAGAGGATTTGTTATTATTAATTGATGCTGATATACACAAACAATACGTAGTACGAGAACCTATTGAGACTGCTCAACGTTTGGTATTAACATTAAGGTACGTGGATTAAAATATATATTAGTATTGATGCTTAAACAAATTGTTGATTAAAATAAAAAAATTATCTAGATTTCTAGCTTCTGGTGACTCACTAACATCTATATCTTATCAATACTTAGTTGGTGTTTCTACTGCAGCTAATATTATTTATGAAGTCTGTAAAGCAATTTGGAAAAATATGCAACCTGTAGTATTACCATCTCAATGTACCGAAGAAAAGTGGAAGCAAATTTCTAATGAATTTGATAAAAAGTGAAGTTTTCCTCATTGCATTGGTGCTATTGATGGAAAAATGTAATAATTCAAGTACGTTAATATTCTTTTTTGTGAAAATAATTAATAACACTCAATTCTCGCTATTACGAGCAAGTCGGGAATGATTTCTCTCGCTATTACGAGCGTCAGAGGGGCCCCCACCACTCAAAAAATGCTATGCTTAGAATAATAAGCGAAACAATACCGAACGAATATAAACAATAACTATATCGATTATACATGTGTAACCGTTTAATTTTCATTGAAATAAGATCGTTTATTTGATTTATTTATTCATTTATATCGTTTATTTATTCGTATGTTTCGTTTATTTATTCGTATGTTTCGTTTATTTATTCGTATGATTCGTTTATTTATTCGTATGTTTCGTTTATTTATTCGTATGTTTCGTTTATTTATTCGTATGTTTCGTTTATTTATTCGAATATATAAATATATTGCTCTTGACATTTTTTTCAAAAGCAATGAAAATAGCATTAATTTTGTTTTATAATTGTTGAATTAATTTTTTTTTTCGTAGTTAGTTTTTTATTGTAATTATTTTTTTTTTTCATGTTGAAAATACATTTGGCATCATTGTTAGTAGGTGGAGAATATTCAGAAAACCAATTTTATCAAGCCCAAATCATGTTATAAAAATTATACAGGCAATCATATGTCTTCATAATTGGTTACGTATTCGAGATTTGGAAAACCATGATTTAAAAATTCTGTACGTAACTCCAGAATTGGTAGACAGAGATGATGAAAATGGATTTGTATCTGGATCATGGAGAAATATGGGGCATGATGGAGCAGCATTTCAAGAAATTCATCGCCTGAAAAACAACTCTGGTACACGTAATGCCTTTAAAATTAGAAAAAAATTTTGTGATTATTTTAATAATGAAGGCTCTCTAGGATGACAGTATGATTATTTATGATTTTTATGAAATAACATTTTTAATATTCATTTTATTCATTTTTTATAATAAATAACTATCTAATGTATTAAATCTTACTATATTTATTTTAATACCCTTTTACATAAAAATTTATGCAATTTTTTATTTAAATACATTAAAGTGGTTTACAGTGCCTTTTCAGCTTCATACAAAAGTTGATGTATTTTAAGCATTATGTCAGTAGCTTGCTCTGCTCTCATTTTTCTTATTTTATGTTCAACGACAACACAAAATCATTTAATCTCATCATTTGGACTTAGTGGTGGTGGTGGTTGAAATACTGGTGCTGGAGGAAAATTGATTGGTGGTATAGGAATGGACATAGCGTCAGCAATTTTATCCAAAACATTTTCATATCTACCCTTCTTAACTTTTTTCCCTAAAATAATTGTTTTTAAATTATTAATAATTATTATTCAGTTGTCAAAATAAACAAATATTAGTAATATGCTTACCAGTGTCATCTTCATCGTCAAATGTGTCTTCATTCTCCAAAGAGTCTTGCAGAGATTCGTTGCAAACATTAGAGACATTTTGCCTAAGCAATATAAAAAAAAATATAAATGATGTGCAAGGTAGATTCTGAACAAATAAAAAGTTCATTGGATATATATGAAGTAAATAAAAAATAAACTAACCCAGAAAAGCCTAAATAAATATCTTTAAGAAAACACATTTGGTCAAAATATTGCCATTTTGTCTGCTTTGTAGCCTTAGATCCACTTTTTCTTCTTTTTGAACTGCCAAACATCTTTCGAAAGTGTCATGCAAATTTTTGCACTTTTTTTGGCTTCCTCGATTGTATAATGTCGTAAATAAAATATTTTTTTATTTATACAATTATTATTATAAATATACAGAAAATATTACCATTCAATGCTGAGCATACTTTATTCCACAACTGATCTTTCATTGCCTTACTTGCAACGAGTCTAAAAATGCATAGAATTTTAATTAAAATAAATTAAAAATTTTAGGGTTCACGGTTCGCGTCGGTAAAGTAAATTAAATAATTTATTAAAAATAACAGGAAAATTAATCGTTAAAAATTTTATTTTTGTATGTTAAACTAGTTTTTAGTACAGAATGTAATTTAAAAAAAAAAAAGAGTCATCAATTTACTAAATTTTTTACAAATCAATTTAAATTTAAATTTGAATGAAAATCCCGCCGCGCGCCGGTCCTCGCGTTCGATTCTCGTTTGCTGACGGAACGAGAGAGAGGTGCCGCGCTCCTTGTCTTTCACTGTGAATAAGAAAGAGAGGCAAAGAGACGCGACGCTAACGCGTCGTCACCGCATTACACTTAGATATATTACTTTTCTTTTTGACTTTCTCTCTTAATTGATTAAAGAAACGAATAGAGAAACATAAAAGAATTAAAATAAAAGGTTACCTTGTATTAATCGGTATGAAATTCATCGACATATAGAATACGGACATAAGAAATGTACTAAAGTGTCAAAATTCAAATAATAAGGGTAAACGGGGCTCTTAAATTATCTAAGTAGTATAAAAAGTCTTAATTATAAATTTAAAACATGTTAAAAGAAAATCATAATAAGTATGCATTTTAAACGATTTTGTTTTGTATCTGTAACAAATTTTGATTAACAACAATGCACTATCAGTGCATTTATGAATAAAACAGGAGATTTAGTATCTTAGATGGGATACGTAGAAGGGGGTATTGGCACATAGAGAAAATTGATATAAGCATCGAGAAGAGTGTCTCCGCGCATATCTGCTCGACAAGATAAATCATCTAGATTGTTAATCAAAGAAGAAGGGATGAGTAGACTCCAGAGCAGAGGGAGAGCAGCGCGGAGAGTACTAGAGATCCAGCCTTCATAAGAAACGTTTGACTTAATTTAAAAACTTCGTTTTTTTTCGTGTGCAATATAAGTTTAACGTAAGTTAAATACAAGAAACTTAACTTCGCGTTTTGTTTTGTGATTTACTTAATCATTTTTTTTTTGTTTGTCTATTTCGCGAATAAAGAAAAAATAATATAACAATAATAAGAATCAACAATTTTTCATTATATATATATATTTTTGGTTTTTTTTTTTTTGGTTCTCGTTGAAAAATAATCTTGCGTATAAGTACGCCTTTTGCAAGATTATCTGGTGTTAAATTAAGTAGAGTCAGTGCCAGTTCACTAATATACACTATAACACCTTTATGTTTTGTGTCTCTCTTTTTTTTTTTTTTTTATTGTTAAGCAGGGGAAAGACTAGGCCTAAGGCCGAAAAGCCCCAAGTGGTGACTCTTATTAGAGTTGCTGCGAATTGCACAAAAAGCCTGATAGTGATGGGTATAAAAGGGTGCTGAAAAGCTGCCCTTTTCCTATGGACATCGCGTACTTTTAAGTACCTGGTGCTGCATGGGTTACCGTACACTAGGGATTAAGGCTTCTTTTGTATGTTTCAGGTGGTTTCAAGGTCCCTGGAAGAGTCCTTTAACAATTAAATGATAGGAAAAAAAATTAAAAGCATAAAATAGAAGAGAAAAATATTGTAAAGATATAAAAAAAGAAAAAAAGGGGTTTAGAAACTATGAATAAAAATAAAGAATCGAGATTGTTTAAATTTTAAAAGTTCCAATTAAATTGATGTCAACGAAAATCTTATTTTGTTTATCTTATGTTTCATCGTTAATTATCGAACTCGGGTTTTGATTAAAGTAAACTAAATTTATATTAGTAAGTAATTACCGGGTTTGAATTTATTAAAACAATTTGCAAGCTGGGCTGAATTTACAAATTTTGATCAATTATTGAATTTAATATTTGTAATCTATCAATGTAATAAACGAGTGAAAAAGAAAAGATGTCGTACCTGACCAACTCAAAATTAAACACGTTGTTCTTTATTTTACATAACCTTTTACCTGTCAATTTATGTGGGTCTTTTGTTGTATTTTATACATATATATATACATATAAAGAATATGAAATTTATGTTTTAATTTTGCATGCTAACTAGGAGAGTGTCACACCTCCGGATCACGGATTTTGCTCAAACTTCGGGATAAGTTTTCAGATGATAAAATATGGTAAAAGCTAAAGTTATAGTCATAAATACTCAATATTTCCCTAGTTACAGGCAATTAAAGAAAATCACTAAAACAGTTACTAGTTTTTTAAACACATATAGTTCTTTAGCGTCGATAGCTACAAGCTTGAAACTTTTTTTAAATTAAAGCTGAGCTAAAATCCTTTCGAATTAGTAGCTATAGCATGTAAAAATATTATTTTTTCCCAAAGTTAGAGCGTGATAAACATTGGACCTGATTTTTCTTTTAAAAACATTAATAATAAAAGCTGAAATTAGGTCCAATTCTTATTACGCTCTAACTTTGGGAAAAAATAATATTTTTACATGCTATAGCTACTAATTCGAAAGAATTTGAGCTCAGCTTTAATTTAAAAAAAGTTTCAAGCTTGTAGCTATCGACGCTAAAGAACTATATGTGTTTAAAAATCTAGTAACTGTTTTAGTGATTTTCTTTAATTGCCTGTAACTAGGGAAATATTGAGTATTTATGACTATAACTTTAGCTTTTTCCATATTTTATCATCTGAAAACTTATCCCGAAGTTTGAGCAAAATCCGTGATCCGGAGGTGTGACACTCTCCTAGTAAGTTGTGTGTTGTCTAAAAAAAAAAAGGAAAAAAATTTAAAAGTCATAAATCTTTATGTAACCTTAATTGACGAACCCTGCAAACATCGTTGGGCTGTAAAGTCGGCGAATAATATTTTCAAATAAGGAAGAAGGCAAGATTGGTATAAAATTATTGAACTTCATATCTCTGCTGCTTGTTTTATAATACTTAAACGATAATAAAGCATAAGGAAATTTTCATAAAGTATTAGAGTAGATAAAGTTATTTAATATATTTATCTTAAAGATAGTTTTAATAATAAAATATAATTAAGTTCAATCTTGCTAAAATTGACGTTACATACTTCGCTGCTTCATTGGTAGTGTGTAGTTCCACAATGGTTCCCTTGTGTGAACTTCTGCTATTAATCTCTCCTCTGGAGTTTTTTTCCAATTTTATTGGTAATATTGTTAGTATCGACATTTTCATTTCCAGCATCACAAGTTTCATTAAAAGATGAACCTGCTAATTAAGAGAATGAAGTAAATTGTATTATACCAAAAATTAAAGAAGAAAGTACAATAAAAGATAAAGTAAAATTACAGAATGAAAAGAAGAGTCAAAGAAAACACTGCGCAAAAAGAGCGAATAAAGCTCTTGGAAGTGGAAGCCGAAAGGGCTAATCTAAATTTCGAGATTATTCGGGATAGCTTTCAGGAGCTAATCGAAGAACTTGAGGAGAAGTTCGTAGAATTAGACGTAAAATTTAGTAAAATTGAAGGCCGTTTAAGGTTCATCGACGAGTCGTTCGTCCTTTTTGAAGAAAAGTTTAAGGATTATGACGAAGTCGAGGGATTTCTCACAGGACGGACGAATGTGCTGAAAAGAAATCAAGAGAGAATCACCAAATTTCTCATCAATTGTAAAGTTCTGCGTATGGACCGAGGTTAGGAACGGTTAATTAACGTATTTATTTCTTCGGTGCTGGTCGTAGTAGAACAAATTTTCGTGTTTTGAATAAGTGTTTCTAACAAAATATAAGTCCGTAATTCGAGCCTAAAATCGGGAAATCTCGTATTTTAACCTACGCTAAATTGACTAACATGACGCATAAAAAAAATAAACGTGGTCGTGGGCGTGGGCGTTGGTCGCCGCAAGTAACTCCGTCGCGTGATGAGGAAAATAACGGAAACGAAGTTAATACAACTCCAAAAAATCCTACCATCGAGGAAATAGTAAATGAGGAAAATGCAGAATTGGTAATACCGCCAATAAACCGACTTAGAAAAAAGGGAATTGGCTCACTGCCCGACATCTCAATAAATGCTCAGTTAACGAGAGATGATCTTCAGGATGCTCGCGTACTGGAAGTCGATAGCGAACCTCGTCAAGTTAAAACGACGCGTAAGGTAATTCGACCGCGAAACAAAGCGGAAAAAGTGGACAGTGATAAGACATTAGCACGTCTTAAGGTACTGGAGGAACAGTGTGATTCTCTAGAGAGAATTAGTCAAAAACTACTGAAAATTAGCAATGAAAACAGTGAAACGTTAACGCACAATGTTAATGATGTCCGAATCCTATCCAATGAAATAGGTGATATTGATTTTAAGACGAGGCAACTTGAATCTGATGTAAATCGAATAGATAACCGTCATACAGGTTACACTCAGAGATTTGAAGGCCTTCGCAAAGGGCAAGATATCTTGCGAGAGCAGATACGACGTGACAAGGAAGAGTTGGTCGATATGGTCCAAGTCAGGATGCGTCAGGGCGGTGTTTCACCAGGCATTGCTAAGCCTAAGTTCGAATTGCCAACTTTCTCAGCAGCGACTTATAAAAAACCTGCTGCATATATAAAATCACTCCTTAATTATATAAAATTAACTGCGGTGGACAGTCAGGGAATGAAGGTACTGATTGATCAAGCTCTAAAGGGTCCGGCTAAAGATTGGTGGGAACATGTGGAACCTGATATTCAGAATGCTGAACAATTTAGAACGGCATTTTTGAAAAGATTTTGGAACCAGAGTGTCCAAGACAAAGTACGTCAGGAACTCGAACTCGGTTACTATCAGGCTAAAGATAATTTAAGCAGGAGTGAGTACGTATACCGGTTATATAATAGCATAAGGCAGCTGGAAGATGCACCTCCTGAGCAGTTTATAGTCCGAAGACTAGCCAAGCACTTTGATGAACAAGTGCAACAGGCAATTATCATGCAAGAAATAGGCAGGATTGACGACTTAATTAAACTGTTGGATGCGCTTGATCAAGCAGGTGCACTAAACTATACAAGGAACAAGAAGGTTGAAGATCACCCGACGATCAAACCATCTTCATTCAATGGCATCCCTAAAAACTCGTACGGCACGAACTTAAGGGCGTCTACGCCCGATCGGGACTTTCAGAAGTCATATGATCGACCTTATCAACCTAGAAATAAGATGTATCCATCGAACAACACATCGAGACCTGGGGTTCCACAAGTCTCAATTATCGAAGAAGAAGAAATTCAACAACAGGAAAACGAATAGACGTTGCACTTCCTGCCTCAGATAATGCTAAAGGTGGTGCAACGATGTTGAATAACCTACCACGAAACTGGGGGGACAAGGAAGCCTCGACTAGACTAGGAAAAATTGTGGTAAATACAGTCTTCGATGATTTTAAGGAGATGCTTACCGAAGAGCACGGGCAGGAAGACAATCAGCGATCATATCAGGTCACTAGGTGCCCCGAAATCCTCGTGAGCATAGAAGGAATTGAAACGAAGGTATTAATCGACACAGGAAGTCGAATCACCTGCGTTTTCAAGGATTTTTATGAAAAACACTCTAACGTGCTGGAAAAGCAACCAACGTTACCCTTGGTTGGACTCCAAGCCACAGGTTTTACAGGCGAAAAATCTGTAAATATAAAAAAACAATTCCGTGCCAAGGTTACGTTAGGGTGCATAATGGTAGAAACCAATTTTCTGGTGATTCCGCGACTGGTACGCCCGTGCATTCTAGGAATTGACACGCAGAGGTCAATCAGGATGGTCATTGATACGGGAAATGGATTAATTCGTATCCCTATGAATCAAGAGGAGTTCCTTGATATGCCTTACAATGAAGCTATAATATCGGAAAGAGATAGAACGATGATAAATTCAATAACCCCGGAAATTGGCGCAGATGGATATATAGATTTCGCGGCTCAGGAGAAGGAAGATTGCACCACATTTACCTTGCAGGTAAAAGAAAAGCTTAAATTGGTGCCAGAATTAAATACTGAACAAAGAGATCAGTTTAAAAATTTAATATTTGAATTCCGAGATGTCTTCCGTCCTGAACCTGGAAGGATCGAATCGTATGTGCATAAGCTAGTTTTAATCAATGACGCACCGTATTATAAAAAAGCATACCCAGTACCTATCAACCTAAGAGATAAGGTTACGGATGAGGTAAATCGTATGCTCGAATATGATATCATTGAGAGGTCAACAAGTGACTTTATTAATCCGGTTGTACCCGTGAAAAAAAGTAATGGTACGCTTCGTTTATGCCTGGATGCTAGGGAGTTAAATAAACGATTGCAGGATGACCATGATGGCCCAGAGGCAATGGACGAAGTCCTAAAAAATTGCAGAAGCTTTAAGGTTATGTCCACTATTGATCTAACAGCAGGTTTCTGGCAAGTTCCACTACATGTGGAGTCCAGGAAATACACTGCATTTCTAAATAATGGAAAGACTTACCAGTATAAAGTTGTTCCGTTTGGCTTAAAGGTCAGTGGATCTGCACTTACAAGGGCAACCGAGCCGTTTTTACGGCCTATGAAGGAGTTCGTCATGGATTTTGTAGATGATTGGGTCTGTATGTCTAGTTCCTTTGACGAGCATCTGAGTCACCTAAGAGAAATTTTTCAAACGGCAAGAAATGCTAATTTGACATTTAACTTCGATAAGGTTAAATTATTTCGTACGGAGTTAAAATTCTTGGGGCACATTTTAACTACAAAAGGACTTATGATAGACCCAGATAAGGTGGGAGCAATCGATGCTTTTACACCCCCAAGAACTGTCAAACAATTAAAAGGGTTCTTGGGCTTAGTAAACTTTTGCGCTAAGTTTACCCATGAACTGGCCTCTGAAATGGTACCTTTACTTGAATTAACAAAAAAAGGTATTAAATGGCAATGGGAAGATAAACACCAGGAAGCTTTTACTAAAATTAAGGAGCTGTTCAAACACGAAGTGATGTTATATCATCCTATTCGTAATAAACCTTTCATTTTATATACTGATGCAAGCTCTGTAGCATTAGGGGCTGCACTATGCCAAGAAGACCAAGACTCAGTCATGAGACTTGTAAACTTGGCGAGTCGTACGTTGAAAGCAGTGGAACTTAATTATTTCACCACGGAGCTGGAAACACTAGCTATCTTGTGGGCTCTGACCAAGTTTCGAACTTACGTGCTGGGAACACAAGTGATCGTGAGAACAGATCATAAGGCTCTCGAGTTCCTCATGTCATGCAGATTTCTAAGTGGAAGACTTCGGCGGTGGGCATTAGCGTTACAAGAATACGACCTGATCCTGGAGTACATCCCAGGGACGAGGAACTGTCTTGCCGACGCCTTAAGTCGTATCCGAGACGATAAAATGGTGTCAGGCAACGACGAAGTATCAAATGCAGTCATATTGGCACGAAAGCCGGACAACCAGATAAGTAAAATGCTGCACGATCTCGGAGCTATGCAAGAGAGGGATGAAAAATTATCGGAGATAATACACGAAATAAAGGGGGGTAAAAAAAACCCAACCTACAGTCTGGTTAATGATAAACTTATGAAAAAGTGCAAAGATAAATATAAATATGTGTTGACAAATGAGATAGTTAACCTTTTGATTCAAGAGGTACACGAAATATATGGCCATATTGGATCATTAAAATGCTTAAAAATGATTCAAGAAACATTCTACTACCCAAAATTGAAGAGATTGGTAAATAGAAAAATACGTAGCTGCGACTCATGTCAACGCAACAAAGTATATACACAAGGAACAGCCGCCATGACGCAGCCAATAGTTCCAGGTGGAGTTGGTGATCTGGTTTCTATTGATTTCTATGGCCCATTACCTGTTGCTAGAGGAGGAACTAAGTACATCCTCTCTGCTATGGACGTTTTCTCTAAATACATTGTTCTCTTTCCCATAAGAAGAGCAGACACCAGAACAACCATTAGGAAAATGTTCGAAGAATATATACCAAAGTATGGGAAACCCAAGCGAATTCAATCGGACCATGGTACTCAATTTACATCTGATCGATAGATAAAAAAACTGGAAGATGAGAATATTCGTCAGGTTTTCTCAGCGATTAGGCACCCCCAGAGTAACATGGTGGAAAGGACAAATAAAGAACTAGGGAGGTTTTTTCGAACCCTGGTTGGCCATAAACATAGTTTGTGGGCAAACTGGGTTGGATTCATACAAGATTGTATGAATGAATCCTACCACGAGACTACGGAGTATACACCCATGGAAATCCAACTTAATAAAAAACCCTCTAGGTTTTCGGAAAAATGGATAAAATATAGGGAAGATGAAACGGTAGCATATGAGAGAAAAGTGGCGTTAGTACATGAACGAATTCAAACAAAAGGAAAAAAACGGGCAGATAAATGGAATAACCATACTAACCTCGTTTCATATCAAATCGGTGATCGTGTTTTGGTGAAGGCGTGTAACATGTCTATCGGGGATCAAGGTATCGTCGGTAAATTCCTAGCCCTGTATGAGGGACCGTATGTAGTTAGTAATGTATTGTCTTGTGCAACGTACGAACTAACAAACGAGAACAAAATAATCAGAGGAAAATTTCATGCTTCAGCTCTACGTCCGTACAATGGCCAGGTCGAGGAAGGAACGTCGGTTAATCCGCCGACTACACTGAAAATAGTGAAGCTACAAAAAAGGATCAACGCCTTGATGTACGAGAAGGCATTGAAGGAGGTCCAGAAGGAAAAAATGAGGTCAGAGCTCTTCAAGGGAAAATTTTCGTACGAAGGACAGATAGCCCTCGCCAGGATCGAATTCGAAAGGGAAAGGAGAAAGGAAGCTTGCCGAGAGGTGGCAGCTTGGATAATTAAACATTACCCTATAAAAAGGAGCGAGCTGAAACCACTTCAAAACAACATTATCGGCCCATCCCAAAAACAAAAAAACATCATTGAACTTACAGACGAGGACTATCTCGACCTCGACACGAATGAAACTTTTGATTGAGGTTCTATTTGTAGTTAAAAGAAAATACATAATTTTTTATGAACACATTCTTCCCGATATGCATTTTTCCTTGTCAACAAAAATTTTTCTTTTCATTTTAATGGGGGGACTATGCAACGAGTCTAAAAATGCATAGAATTTTAATTAAAATGAATTAAAAATTTTAGGGTTCACGGTTCGCGTCGGTAAAGTAAATTAAATAATTTATTAAAAATAACAGGAAAATTAGTCGTTAAAAATTTTGTTTTTGTATGTTAAACTAGTTTTTAGTACAGAATGTAATTTAAAAAAAAAAGAGTCATCAATTTACTAAATTTTTTACAAATCGATTTAAATTTAAATTTGAATGAAAATCCCGCCGCGCGCCGGTCCTCGCGTTCGATTCTCGTTTGCTGACAGAACGAAAGAGAGGTGCCGCGCTCCTTGTCTTTCACTATGAATAAGAAAGAGAGGCAAAGAGACGCGACGCTAACGCGTCGTCACCGCATTACACTTAGATATATTACTTTTCTTTTTGACTTTCTCTCTTAATTGATTAAAGAAACGAATAGAGAAACATAAAAGAATTAAAATAAAAGGTTACCTTGTATTAATCGGTATGAAATTCATCGACATATAGAATACGGACATAAGAAATGTACTAAAGTGTCAAAATTCAAATAATAAGGGTAAACGGGGCTCTTAAATTATCTAAGTAGTATAAAAAGTCTTAATTATAAATTTAAAACATGTTAAAAGAAAATCATAATAAGTATGCATTTTAAACGATTTTGTTTTGTATCTGTAACAAATTTTGATTAACAACAATGCACTATCAGTGCATTTATGAATAAAACAGGAGATTTAGTATCTTAGATGGGATACGTAGAAGGGGGTATTGGCACATAGAGAAAATTGATATAAGCATCGAGAAGAGTGTCTCCGCGCATATCTGCTCGACAAGATAAATCATCTAGATTGTTAATCAAAGAAGAAGGGATGAGTAGACTCCAGAGCAGAGGGAGAGCAGCGCGGAGAGTACTAGAGATCCAGCCTTCATAAGAAACGTTTGACTTAATTTGAAAACTTCGTTTTTTTTTCGTGTGCAATATAAGTTTAACGTAAGTTAAATACAAGAAACTTAACTTCGCGTTTTGTTTTGTGATTTACTTAATCATTTTTTTTTTGTTTGTCTATTTCGCGAATAAAGAAAAAATAATATAACAATAATAAGAATCAACAATTTTTCATTATATATATATTTTTGGTTTTTTTTTTTTTGGTTCTTTTGCAAGATTATCTGGTGTTAAATTAAGTAGAGTCAGTGCCAGTTCACTAATATACACTATAACACCTTTATGTTTTGTGTCTCTCTTTTTTTTTTTTTTATTGTTAAGCAGGGGAAAGACTAGGCCTAAGGCCGAAAAGTCCCAAGTGGTGACTCTTATTAGAGTTGCTGCGAATTGCACAAAAAGCCTGATAGTGATGGGTATAAAAGGGTGCTGAAAAGCTGCCCTTTTCCTATGGACATCGCGTACTTTTAAGTACCTGGTGCTGCATGGGTTACCGTACACTAGGGATTAAGGCTTCTTTTGTATGTTTCAGGTGGTTTCAAGGTCCCTGGAAGAGTCCTTTAACAATTAAATGATAGGAAAAAAAATTAAAAGCATAAAATAGAAGAGAAAAATATTGTAAAGATATAAAAAAAGAAAAAAAGGGGTTTAGAAACTATGAATAAAAATAAAGAATCGAGATTGTTTAAATTTTAAAAGTTCCAATTAAATTGATGTCAACGAAAATCTTATTTTGTTTATCTTATGTTTCATCGTTAATTATCGAACTCGGGTTTTGATTAAAGTAAACTAAATTTATATTATTAAGTAATTACCGGGTTTGAATTTATTAAAACAATTTGCAAGCTGGGCTGAATTTACAAATTTTGATCAATTATTGAATTTAATATTTGTAATCTATCAATGTAATAAACGAGTAAAAAAGAAAAGATGTCGTACCTGACCAACTCAAAATTAAACACGTTGTTCTTTATTTTACATAACCTTTTACCTGTCAATTTATGTGGGTCTTTTGTTGTATTTTATACAAATATATATATACATATAAAGAATATGAAATTTATGTTTTAATTTTGCATGCTAAGTTGTGTGTTGTCTAAAAAAAAAGGAAAAAAATTTAAAAGTCATAAATCTTTATGTAACCTCAATCGACGAACCCTGCAAACATCGTTGGGCTGTAAAGTCGGCGAATAATATTTTCAAATAAGCAAGAAGGCAAGATTGGTATAAAATTATTGAACTTCATATCTCTGCTGCTTGTTTTATAATACTTAAACGATAATAAAGCATAAGGAAATTTTAATAAAGTATTAGAGTAGATAAAGTTATTTAATATATTTATCTTAAAAATAGTTTTAATAATAAAATATAATTAAGTTCAATCTTGCTAAAATTGACGTTACATACTTCGCTGCTTCATTGGTAGTGTGTAGTTCCACAATGGTTCCTTCGTGTGAACTTCTGCTATTAATCTCTTCTCTGGAGTTTTTTTCCACTTTTATTGGTAATATTGTTAGTATCGACATTTTCATTTCCAGCATCACAAGTTTCATTAAAAGATGAACCTGCTAATTAAGAGAATAAAGTAAATTGTATTATACCAAAAATTAAAGAAGAAAGTACAATAAAAGATAAAGTAAAATTACAGAATGAAAAGAAGAAAAGATAATTTTTTGTGATTAATATGAAACTTGGTTTTTTAGTTTGTCTTAAAATTGCAAGGCTGTATTTTAGTTTCATAAGAATTTGCTTCAGCTATAGATCGGAATTGTTGATTATTATTGAACAAAATATACTTTAGCTTGATTTAGTTAAAAAAAAAAAGAAAGTAAATGTTAAAGACTATGTTTACATATATATAAATGAAAAAAAAATATTATTAACTTAGATAAATGTACTTGCACATTACTGTAAAGTAATGACCTTCGTCGTTAATAGTAATACTTTCACATCCCAAGCTGTAGGGATGTTTTGAAATTTCAGTGAAAAGAACTGAATCGAGGCATGTTCGGCACAAATATTCTGCTTCATTATTTACCTATGTAAAATAATTACTATTAGCAAATAGCAACTCATAAGAAAATTAACAATTTAAATTTATTAGGTTAGTTTCATTATAAATCATATTTAAAGTCAAATAGATGTTGATTACAAATTAATATTAACATACTTATCAAGGCTTTCCATTTTTTTTACTTAAAAAAATAAAACAAACTTAACATTTCAATCGCGAGTAAAAACTGTTGATCGCAAAATAGCTAGATGAATTCAGCTTTAAAGCGATATCGCGGTTGCGACAAAAAGTAACCACATGACCACTCGTCGCCACGATTTCATCGCTCCATGAATTTTCGCCTTTATCCCTAATCCTCTTTTTACCGCTACCCAGGAACAACGACGTGGACATAGAAGGAATTTTTTTCTTTTCGGATGCTTTTTTACAGTGAGTTCCCCTTGTCTCTCACTCCGGAGTGCTTTTTTACAGTGAGTTTTCTTTGCCTCTTACTCTGGGGTGCTTTTTTACAGTGAGTTTTCCTTGCCTCTCACATGAATGAATTTACAACGGATGTTCGAATTGTTCTCCATTTATTGATATGATTAACAATCTGATTCCTGACAGTAACCAATCCTATTGTAAAATTATTTAATTACATCTTGGATCATCTGTCGTGAAATGTCATTAATTTCTTGAACTATTCTACGTCTCAATTCTTCAAGGTTTTCTGGATTATTTCTGTATACCCGATCTTTTAAATACCCCCACAAAAAATATTCCAAAGGTGTTAAGTCTTGAGATCTTGAAGCCCACTTTACTGTACCCTTCTACCTATCCATCTTTCAAAAAATGTCTTATTCAGGTATTGTCTGACATTGACACCGTAATGAGCTAAAGCGCCATCTTGATGAAACCATGTATTTTAAAAATCATCTCCTTTTAAGGCCTGGATGGCTGGAACAATCTGATTCCCCAAAAATTGTCCATAACTTTCAGCGAGTTGTTCATAACAGCACGATTTTTGATAGATCCCGTTTCTTCAAAACATCTTAAGGTCTTTGAAATTGTGGATTTAGACAAAGGAGTGTCGCCATCGCCGTTTCGAAATGTTGCATCAAAAAGATTAACAACATTAGTATACAACCTTTGCAAATCACCCCAATCCCTCATCATTAAAAGAGATATTCGCTCTTTTTCGGACGAACGAAATATCTTAAGAGTATTGAAAAAAAATGTAATGTAGCTATTATAACCAACAAGAAAAGAAATAATTAAGAAATATTCGATGAATTTCTCGAATTAATTCAACCACAAATCACTATTTGTTATTTTTTATTGGTCAAGTAATTTTTTATATCATAAGTCTGTTTAATGACAAAACTATGACAACAAAAAACATGGTTTCAATTTACAATTAGTACAAATCAAGAGCAAATAAAATTTTAAAATCTTAATGATACAAATTTTTTTATTTAAAAATACATTTGTACAAGCACTTCTATTTTATTTCTAAATTTACACTTCTTTCAGATGCCTTTCAAATAGTTTCGAATTTTTAATAAACAATTAGCTCTACAGCCCATAAAAAACGAGAAAACGTGATTTTTAAAAGTTGTCCCTTTTTAAAAAAAAAATTTTTTTTCAAAATTAAATAAATTAATGACAGATCTTCAAATTACTTTTTACTCTTTTTGTAACAAAAATTAACCTTGTTTTTGTGTTTTTGAAAATTCTTCTTCAAAATTTTTTAACATTTATTACTCAGAAATAAATTAAAATTTTCCATTAGTAGGCTAGGAGGAGAACTACCCCAAAAATAGTCGTTTAAAATAACTCGCTTGATCTTGAATTAACCTTGAAAATAAAGTTAAAGGTCAAATCCAAGGTCACCATCGGATTCCTTCTTCAAAGTTAATTAGGATATGCCTTTTGTTTGTTTTGTTTTACCACTAAACTAGAGAGATTTTTAAGAAGTTATACTTTGACCTCTAGGTTCATCTGTTTGATCTCTAGGGTATGTCTTTTGTTTGTTTTGTTTTACTATAAATTTCGCAAAATTTCCAGGTGTTTCCATACTTTTTCCTTACTCGGTATACGTATTAAACCCATTGATTTAACAAAAAATGAATAATTTTCTGCATTTGTAAAAAAATATTTTTTTCCATTTATAATAATGTAATATTTGAACTCTACATTTATATAATAAAATAATTATAATGAAAAATTGTTGTACTTTTATTTACATATAGTTCAATTTTTATATTTACTTATTTATATTTGCATTATTATTTTTGATTTATACTTTAATTTACAAGAACTAATATTTGTATTTTTATATACACATTGATTTTAAATTAAATATTTGATGCCCTTCGTGTGAAAAAGTCATATGTTAACCTCGGAAAATAAGTGTTTTTGTCCTCGGCTTTATTGTCGCCCTCGCTTCGCTCAGGCAAGAAACTTGACTCGGGCAAAAATCACGTATTTTCTTCCTTCGGTTAACAATGTACTATTTCACTTTTCACAACTATCTGATTAAATAATGAGTCACTGAGCAGTTGTGAGTGAATAATAACAAAAAATTGTAAAGCTTTGCTTTACTCGCTTCCAACCAATTTAAGAGCAGGCCGGATTCGCTGTCCTTGTCTAATTGGCATTTTTGTTATTTACTCAAGTTTTAATCAGTGTATCTTTAAATTAAAGATCGAGCGCAATAGATATTATTATTATGAATATCTATGTACAAGAAGAAAAATATCTACCGGTTTGTTTTTGAGAAAAGTAAGTAACGCCAAAGTAAAAGTTTATGTTTATAATATTTTCGCGTTACTTACTTTTCTCAAAAACAAACCGGTAGATATTTTTTTTCTTGTGCATAAATGTTCATAATAATAATATCTATTGCGCTTGACCTTTAATTTGAAGATACACCGATTAAAACTTGAGTAAATAATAAACAACTCAATTGTTACTCGGTCGGTATCAGATTCTACTCCGGCCTACCGTTAAGCATTTTTTTCATCCTTTATTTTAATTCCATTATTATTTTTATATTTTCACTATTGTTTTTATTATTTTTTAGGAGATTTTTTTCTGTTGTCTCATGATTTTTTTGTGTCAATGTACACTGTTATTTTTTCGTATATACTTGTGAATACTCCTGTTCAAATGCATCTTTTTTTCATTCATGTGAATCTACGAAAAATTTAAAAGATCGCGATCTGGTTAGTTAATAAGTCATTAGTTAGTAGTAAGAAAAAAGATCGTTTCTTATATTTTTTTCTATTGTTTTTACTTTTTCTTTTACAAAAAAAATTTTTTTCTTATTATTTAATGCATTTGAACAAAGAGTTTGTGTTTTTTTTCACTCTTTCTCAAACCAAATGGAGCTTGTCAATTCTTGTTCGAGCACTTCTTTGCCCTTGACTGTCTAGAAGATTGCCCATTTTCCCTTCAATAGTTTCTATTCACCAGTTTCTAGTCGCCTTGCTCCTTGAGGCATTACTGAATTTTTTTCTTTTATCTCTTGTCGATAAGAAGGTGAGTTTCTACTTCTTACTATGTTTCTTGACGAGTATATTATAGTTACTAAAGAATTTATAGAGTATATTATTTCATTTCTAGCATTTTTCTTTTCGTTTTACTGAACCAGGGTTTGTCATTGATATAGATAAATCACCAATCGCTCTCTAGTTATTCACTTGCAGTTACGAATCTTTCATATTAATCTTTTAACGTTCTCCTCATTTCCTTATTGGCATCCTGGCAGAATCGCCATTGTAGAAAGTTCGATTTTTGTCCGTTAAATTTATGTATTTTGAATAATTATAAGGCTGAATACCAATATCGTATTAATAAGGAAGGTCTACAAAAGATAACTCATATTTATGATAAAAAAGTACTCTATATTCTATGAAGAAATATCATCCATAAAGCTATCAATAGTCGTGGTAATAAATAAGTCTACCACGTCGATTAATATTTAAACTGTCTTTCACACGACTTGCGTGTAGATTTTCATTTTTTAGAGAAGTCGAGCTGCAGGTCAGCTTGGCCAATGCTCACAGGCGATACTGCTTTGCCAAAGACCGTTTGTTCGCGACTCGCCTGAAAAGTAGATCCCTACCACCGTTGCCAGCACGCACATCCGCATTCATATCTATTTACATTGATTAATTTGTATTTGATTGATTTCTTGTGTTCGTCTTTCTTGCCTTTTTTTGATTAGAGAAAGTGGGGCTTATTATATTGCGAATGTATATATTTTATATGTTTGTTAGTTCATTGTGGTGTGTGAGTGTGTGCGTTACAACGTTAAAATAAAAACATTATTAAAAAAAAATTGTTTTAATTCGATACGATTAGAACGATAATCTAGCGAAAAAAATTTTAAATATTAATTAATAATAATTGATGGTAAATAATGAAACGAATAAAATTTATTCATAAGTAATAAAATGTGATAAAAAATGAAAAAGGTGACAAAAATGGTTAAAAATGGAGAAAAATGGATAAAATATAATAAAGTTGAATAAAAAACAAAACTCGTTCTGTTTTTTTCTTGAGGTCTCTACTTCATAAGACACCCAATGCTGAAGCTACCTTAAGTCTCATTAATAGTGTGTAAAACAGGAATGGTAAAAGAAATGGTTTTTAAAAATTGTATTGTTATAATTTATTCAAATATTTTTAAAAACAATTTTAGGTTAATAAGTATTCATCTGTTTATTTGTGTGAAATAAAATTTTTCTTTCAATGTATCTCCTTTACACCCTGCATATATAGTAAATAAATAATTTTTATTATTTTTCGTTATAAAAATGGATTGACCTTTTAGATCTTCTACATTATACGCACGTAACATATTGATTAATATCTATAAAACATTCTTGAATATGTTTCATAAACTTGATATTGAATGTTTGCACATTTTTAATTACAATAGGATAATATAAAATGATTATTCTCTTTTCATCACTATCACTATCAACAACGTTAATATTTTTTATTATTCCTTTACATCTAGAATGTGTTTCAATAACTGAGCCACCAGTTTTCGGATTCTCTGAGTGAGTTTTTGTTGTACATCTAATGCTATTATAAATTAATTTGTGATAACTTAAGCACCAGTATTTATCAGTAACATTTAATTTTAGTTCATATTAACGAACAGACATTTCCTGTACCGATAACAACTGCAGAATTTGTTTTTATACACCGTTTAACATGGTTTTCAAAATTTTCTGAAAATTCTAAGACTTCAAGTCAAACTAGAAAATAAGTAGAAACTAGCAAAAAGATATCTAAAAAGATCAAAATCCACTTCAGCTAATGTAAAATTTTCAACTCTTAAGAAAAAAAGAGTATTTAGACAACACTTCGAGCATTTTTAAATCACTATAAATATCCAAAAATGTTATACAACCTATATTCATCAAAAATGAATATATATGCACGTAGAGCAATTAATCTGGCTCATGCATACGTTACAATATTAGGATCTGCACCCGAATTGGGTTCGGACGACAATGAAGATGTAGAATAAGCGGAAATTCAATTTTAAAAATAGAAAGAAAACTAATATTTAGAATTGTTAAAAATTAAAATATTTGATTGAACACATAAATGTTTGAAAAAGTATATGAAACTTTATTGTACGTTTTATAAAGACAATTTATAGCATAGAATAAATACTAATTTGTATATTCTATGTATATATTTTATTTATATATTTTCCTTTTAACTTATTTATATATTTTCTTTCAAACTTATATATTTTCCTGTTAGTATATCACTTCGAAAATGTTATGTTTTTAATATATTTTACATGTGAATAGAAACTAATAAAAAATAATAATTATAAAAAAAATGAAAAAAATAATATACCCAAAAAAACCTTTAAAAAAGTAAAATTATTACAAGTTAGCTTTAAAAAAAAATCTTTCACACTATCTCAGAAATAAAAATATTTTATCGAAAATTAAAACTACTAATTTATTACAATCGACTATAAAAAAAAAATTTGTTATAATATCTCTAAAAAAAAGGCTTTAACGGTAGGCCGGAGTAGAACCTGATACCGACCGAATAACAATTGAGTTGTTTGTTTTGTACTCAAGTTTTAATCGCTATATCTTCAAATTAAAGGTCGAGCGCAATAGATATTATTATTATGAATATCTATGTACAAGAAGAAAAATATCTACCGGTTTGTTTTTGAGAAAAGTAAGTAACGCCAAAGTAAAAGTTTATGTTTATAATATTTTCGCGTTACTTACTTTTCTCAAAAACAAACCGGTAGATATTTTTTTTCTTGTGCATAGATGTTCATAATAATAATATCTATTGCGCTCGACCTTTAATTTGTAGATACACTGCTTAAAACTTGAGTAAATAACAAAAACGCCAATTAGACAAGGACAGCGAATCCGGCATGCTCTTAACATTATAATTAGCCCGTTAAGCCCGAGAGGGTCCTGGAGGACCCACATTATTTTTACTGAGTTTAAAATAAAGTCCCGAGAGGGTCCTCCGGGGCTTAACGGGTTAAGTTTTATAGATTATAAAAAGGTAGGAGTTTAATTATAACAAAAACACTCTTAAAAAAATACTAAAACCAATAATGTGTGGTCAAATTTGAATATGATTTAAAATAATAATGCTTACAAATAATTTTGTATATTTTGATGATAATAATGTATCAATAAAAAATTTCTTTGTTAAAAATAGAGTATAAAAAAGCCACATAAGATTTTATTGAAAATGTAAAACAATCTTTAACAAAATTTAAAAAAATAATAGATATATATTCATTTTCAGTAATGATGATAATACAACTTTAATTTGAACAATTAACGCAAAAGTAAGAATAAAAGTAATATTACAGCCATAAACTTGCCAGACCCACTCTACAAAAGTTAAATATATCATCAATGTTTTGAAATTACAATTGGATTTATTATTTATGTATTGAATAAATAGGATTAATTAATATTAAAATGAACTTTATTAATGCAAATACAATCAGAAACTTATTACATTAAGCAAAATAGTGGAAGTTAAGCGGTAATGTAGAGAAACACTTTAACACAGAATGAAATATAATATACACTAGAATGAAAGTGAACTTAAACCTTTTGAACTGTTCTTTATACGTATACTGCACTGCTCCGTTCCTTGATAAGAAGTAAGGCAGTAAAGCTAACGCTTGTCTTTCCTTAGGTACGTTTAGGTGTAATAAAAAATAATCAGGAAAACCCAAAGTCTGTCCCTTAGAAAATACTTTAAAGTAAATATGTGCATTTCGTTGAATATATTCCAACAAATAGATTATTTATTTATTGAATGCTAAATTGTGAAAGTTAATATACATTTTTAATTTCTTGATAGCATTCTAAAAATTCGATCCGAAAAAATGTTTTAAATGGATGTGTTTATCATATATATTTCAAGAAATATAACTTTTGAAGGTTGGGCCAGGCAAGTCCATTGTTCTAATATTACTTTTATTCTTACTTTTGCGTTAATTTATGAATTAAAGTTGTATTATTATTATTATCATTACAAATATACATATATATCTATTATATTTTTTAATTTTGTTGAAGATAGTTTTATATTTTCACCACTGATTTTAGTATTTTTTTAAGAGTGTTTTTGTTATAATTAAATTCTCCATTTTTATTATAAATTTAAAGCTTAATTATAATGTTAAAGCCTTCCTTTAGAGATATTATAACAAATTTTTTTTCACAGTTGATTGTATTAAATTAATAGTTTTAATTTTTGACAAAATATTTATTTATAAAATAGTATAAAAGATTTTTTTAAAGCTAACTTGCCGTAATTTTATCTTTTTAAAGGTTTTTTGAGAGGTGAGATGTCACAATTTTTTTAAAGTCACAAGTTCTTATCTTAATAGATAAATTAACTTTACCGATAATCTGATTATTCAATAATAACACTAGGCTTATAGTTAATTGTATCAATCTAATATTTATATATTTATAAAATCTTTATTTTCAAAAAAATTTCAATCTTATTTTCTTCTCCACTTTTAAATTAATCAACTATTATTTATAAAACTTATTTTGTTACTAAATATCATAAAAAAAACTAAGTAGTTACTTAATAGTGTTTTAAAATATTCAAATATTACTTTTTTATTTGTTGTTTTTATTTTTAACGCTGAATCGGTGTTACCGACTTTTGGATTTCACCGCTTTGAACTGTTGAATTTGTATGGACGGAAAGTTCAATTGGTGCACGCACGAACTGATCACATGTACGCCCGCGATTCCGCGGCAGCTCGTCAATTAATATAGAACGAGACACTAAATTCTCATATTGCTTATTTACCCAATGTCCTTATACATTTAGCATGTTCTAAAGACATTCGCCCGAATACATACGTTCATTATTAATAGATATATAGCTCGTACTCACTATCTTTCCCTTACTTCCTATACTCTCTTTCTCTCCTCTTATTAGCGATCGCAGAACTCATATTCTTTCTCTTTCTTTCACATCAGACGATAAACTCTCTGAAGCCAAACTTCCGTCATTCTCTAATATTCACTGGTACATTTAAACAACCCGATATAAAAAATAAATCGACAGACTAACCTGTAATAATATTAAAAAAATCATAAAAACGTAACTATACCACGGCTATGTTTTTCGTTGTCAGATAAAACATTTGATCATTTTATGTATACTTGTAATCAAATAATCTGTAAATATCATTTACTCAAAGTTTTAATCTTTGAACGTCACAAATTCAAAGTAAATAGGAAAAGCCATAGCGCTCTGCTAACTCGCCATAAGGAGCACTACCGCGCTCCCCGACGTTGTTAAAAAAAATTATTCAGTAATAATAATAAATAAAATCAGATACGAAGGGATGATTTTATCTATTTTTATTCAATTTTATTATTTATTATTATATTTTATCCATTGTTATTACCTTTTTCCACTTTTTATCACTTTTTAGTACTTATAAATAATTTTTATTCATTTTTATTATTTATTATCAATTTTTATTGGTTATCATTTAGAATTTTTTTCGCCAGGGAATACTTATCTGATATTTTAGAATTCATTCAATGAAATATTAAATAATTATTGCAAACCATTTTTAGGTTTAGTTAAATAGTCACTTTTAAAATTCATAATAATTGATTCTTTGTTATTATTTTCTCCAGTAAAAGCTTAGGTGTTTTAAATTTAGTCAAGCAAAGACAAAAACTCGCTTTGTTTGTAATTCTTATATGCAGGTATGCAGTGCTGTCAAATTCCGTAAATATGATTAACAATCCAAGAAATTATGTAAAAATTGTAAAAAAACCAGTAAGTAATCATATTTAATTATATGAAATTAAATATCTAGTTCCTGAATTATTTTTTTATGATTAAGCTATTGACTTTGAGGTAAGTAGACGACTTTATTAAATTCTTGTCTTTGATAGTAATGACGAAAATTGGACATGAAATATTATATTCATAGAATAACTATTTTAAATAATTACAAACCAATCAAATTTAAATAGAGTGTTTTTAATCAGTATAAGATAGGTGATATAAGAAGTTTAATTTTAAACAACGACAAAAGGAAGGAATGTAAGATATAACATGTTATGATATATTTTCTAACAATTCAGTGTTAGACCCTTGATTAATCTTGAAGTTTCATTTATAGTCAAATAGTTAAAAATCTGCAAAAACCAAAAATATCATTTAATGAGATTTCGCAATAGAGTCTGATGAAAATAATGACGATTGTTTTTTTTTGTTTTGTAAAAAGTAATACATTACTCTACTAGTGAGGAAAGTGGGTTTTTCTCTTGAGTTGTTTTGTCACTCGAGCGCAGCTAGAGTGACAAAAAAGACGAGTGGATAAAATTAAACTTATTTTGCCACAACTAGCAAATATAATTTTTCTTAAGAAGGTAAGTGAAATTTGATTTCCGATAACTCCTTAAATCACTAGTGAAGAAATGTGGAATTTTGCTAACGCAAAAGAGGTATTACAAATCAAATTTTGCTCACTGCGTTGGAAAGAAGAAATTTTTTATAAATAAGAGAAATAAAGATACTGAAATATTAATTTTTTTCAGAAACTCCTTCAACTGATGAGCCTATGACTAATCAAAGATCGTTTAACGGCATGTCGGAGCTGCAGCAATCGAGTTTTGCTTTTTTTATTTTATCAATATCTTTTTAAATTCTTAAATTAAACAAATACAATGACTTGTCCGCACTAAAGCTATATTTATACAATAATTTTTGTTAAAATAAAAAATCATTTGGACTTGTTATTTTTTTATGCGCTTGGATTGGAAATTAGATATCAAACTCGACAAACCTAACCTTAAAATACGACATATTGAAAGTTTTTATTATAACTTTGTATGTATAATATTTTGGTGGATTTTTTGAGTTGTCCGCACTAGAGTTTAATCTTACAAATTTTTCTTTGTGGCAAAGAAACTCGATTAAACGCATCGTTTATTCATAAGTTAAGATTGGAAATATTATTAGAAGGCGGACAGCTTCGTCATGCTCTTAAGCCAGATACTAGTATGTTCACTACAATTTCCATAGATGATAAAATAAGAATAGTAAATATGGCTCGAGAACATCCAAACTGGAAACTTGAATCAATCAAGAAGAATGGTAGTTCAAAATTATGTAGAATGGATGAACTAATTCGATGGAGAAAAGATATTAATAGGTGTGGAACAGATTTGGACGAATATACTTATGTTGATAAATGGACGCATAATAGATTCATGTAGCAGCGACGCAAAAGAAAATCAGGAAGTATGATCTAGATTTCGTGATTAACTTTGACCGAATCGGTTGTGAATATAGGGTTAATTCATAAAGAACTTTGACAGATAAAGGAGCAAAAGCTGTGGAAGCTTATATTGCTGATTTAAATAAGGTTTCTGATAATTATACTGCTCGATATTCTATTTCTGCCTCTGGCAAACTTTTACCAGAAGTATTTGTTCGTTTGCAAGAACCAAAAGGAGTATTCGATCCATTAATACAGAAGGATGAAATCTGTAATATAAAATTTAATTGGAAAATTCGGGCACATTCATGTAATCTGTTCAAAATTAACAACAGAGCTAACTGGATTGTACATCGATAATGTCTTGCAATCTTACATTAAAAAAAATTTTCTCTTAATTTAAGACAGCTTGGGTGCTCAGTTGCAGAAATCAATGTCATCAAAACTGAATAACTTGGGTTTTAATTATGAAATTCAAATAATACCTTCTGGTTGCACAAGACTCTCACAGCCACTGCATGTTTATTTTCATAGGTAAGTAAAAAAATTTACCAAGAGAATGTAAGAAACCAGTGAATCACTCGTGGACGATTTACAAATGAGCTCAAGATCAGATACCATAAAAATCCATAGCTTAATCTATAATAAACTTTCTTCACCGATATTTCAAGAAATAATACAATATGCTTGATTTGTGTCGAAACTGATTTCCAATAGAAGGATTTTCTTTAATATAAATCAAGTTTTTTTCCAATGAAAACTGTAAAACATAAATGTAATACCATTGGCTGTGATAAGATAGTTAGTTTTATAAGATGTTCGTGGTGTAGAAACTATTTATGTTTTAAATGTTTTTATGATGTTAATTACACAAATATATGTGATAAATGTAGTTGAACTTAAACTTCTGTAAATTCAATAATTTAATAAAACCCATATAATAAAATGCAATAATTTTTGTAAATAATTTTAAATAATAGTAAATTACCATAAACGGTTTTAAGAAACTGTGAATAACTATGAATAACTATAAAAAAGTGTCAGAATCGAGACATAAATAACAGTTATTTCCACTTATTTCCAGTTATTTAAAATTATTAACTGTTGTTTACAGTTATCTATATTTATTTACAGGTATTTACACACTACAGTTATTTACAGTTATTTATATTTATTTATGGTTATTCATAATTTTTACACTTATTTAAGGTTGTATGGGCTATATAGTCTGTATCGAAAGCTAGTTTTTTCAGAAAATCGTTTATATTTTTTGGTAAAAAGTAATTATCCAATTTTTAATTTAATCACTTTTTAGGTAATATTAAAACAATCATTTTAAACTTTGTTTCATTTAAATATTATGAATCTTTAAAGGGTTGCAGTATTTTAAAGCTTATAACTTCTACACAAATTTAATGCGATCATAAAAAATAATGCCAAAACTTTAAAACTGATTTTATTTAACTGCAATAAAGTTTATTCTGTTCAGTTTAAAATTTAGAATCTATTGACGAGGATGAAATTTCTATTGTTATTTTTTATTAAAATTCATTGCCAGTATTCTATGATAAAACAGTGAGTACCGTCTGAGACATATGCAATTTTTACAGAAAATTAGTTATAAATTTTATTAAAAAATAAAAATTGAAATTCCATCCTCGGCAACAGATTCTTAATTTTAAACTGAACAAAACTAAGTTTTTTGCAACAAATAAAATCATTTTTGAAACTTTGGTATTATTTTTTATGATGCATTAGATTTGTGTAAAAGTTATAAACTTCAAAATATTTAAAACAAAGTTTAAAATGATTGTTTTAATATTATTTTATCTGATAAGTTACTGACTAGGAGAGGGTCTGACCTCCGAATCACGGATTTTGCTCAAACTTTGGGATAAGTTTTTAGGTGTCAAAATATGGAAAAAAAACAAAATATTAGACCCTAATGCTCAATATTTCCCTAGTTACAGATAATTAGAGAAAATCACTGGAAAAGTTACTAGATTTTCAAATGCTAATAGTTCTTCAGCGTTAATAGCTAGAAGCTTAAACCTTTTTTTAAATGAAAGCTGAGCTCAAATCCTTTTGAAGTATCACCTACAGCATATCAAAATATTATTTTTTTCCATAGTTACAGCGTTATTAAAATTTGACCTAAATTTCCCTTCAAAAACATTAATTAATAATAAATGCTGAAATGTAGTATAATTTTTAAAATGATGTAACTATGGAAAAAAATAATATTTTGATATGCTGTAGGTGATATTTTGAAAGGATTTGAGCTCAGCTTCCATTTAAAAAAAGGTTCAAGCTTCTAGCTATTAATGTTGAAGAACTATTAGCGTTTGAAAATCTAGTAACTTTTCTAGTGATTTTCTCTAATTACCTGTAACTAGGGAAATATTGAGCATTAGGGTCTAATATTTTGTTTTTTTCCATATTTTGACACCTAAAAACTTATCCCAAAGTTTGAGCACAATCCGTGATTCGGAGGTCAGACCCTCTCCTAGTGAGCTAAAAATTGGATCGTTACTTTTTACCAAAAAATATAAACGATTTTCTAAAAAAAAAACTAATTTTTGATGCAGACTGTATAGCCCATATGACTTTGAAATTATTTAAAAATATTTTTATTCGTATGATTTTAGGATTGATAATCACTTTGCAGATGTTATTCTCTTTTAAAGTATATACAGTATTACCAAAAAAAAAGAAAAAAAAGTACAAGAATTTAATTTTAACTGAGAAAGCTTAACTGTATTCATCAAAAATGAAAAAGTTATTTTCTTATAAAAGCTGAAATAAATCAATTTTAAGCATTTGATTGGGTGTTTAATTTTTCTAAATACTCTATTATTGTCAAGTATGGCCCTTTAAGTAAGTGATACTATTTAAAATCAAAAAATATATTTTTTTTAATTAATAAAAACTTTTGTCGACAGTAGCATTGACTACGGAGATTTATCACTCGAAGGTTTCTTTATGATTTTCTCTTTATAAAGTTCAAAATAATCTTATTTGCAAAAAATTAGAATTGATAATAATTTTGTTGATGTTATTTTTTTAAGAATATTAGGCAATATTTTAATGAAATAATAAGAGTAAAAGAATTTATTATAAACTGAGAAAGCTGAACCATATTAATTGAAATTGAAAAAATTGGTATTCCTTGATCAAAACTAAAGTAGATCAATTTTAACGGGATGTCGGAACTGATAAATACAATTTTTGCTTTTATTATTTTTTTTTTGATATATTTTTAAATTCGTAATTTCAATAATTGTAATGACTTGTCCGCATTAAAGCTATGTTAATACAATAATTTTTGTTAAAATAAAAAATCATTTGGACTTATTATTTTTTTATAAGCTTGGGATGGAAATTAGATATCAAGCTCGATAAACCTAACCTCAAAATACTATGTACCAAAAAATTGTTTATAACTTCTTATGTACAGTGTTTTGGTAAATTATGTAAGTTGTCCACACTCAAGTTTGATATTACAAATTTTCTTACTGTAATGAAAGAACTTGATCTAACGTACTGTTTACTTGTGAACTTAAAATTAAAATATTAATGAATTATTTTAGAAGGTAACGAGCTTCGTTATGCCCTTAAGCTTTTTAATCAATATTTAATCATTTAAAATATTCTATTTCTACAAAATACAACTTTTTGAATGAGTTTAACTGTTTAGATCATCATTGACTAATTAATAAAATCTTTCGCAGAGGACAGTGATGAGTACAGAGCAATATTGCAAAAATATAGCCTATTTCGGGAAATTGACTTATCGATTTTCAGAGGACCCAATGGAATGAATCCTTCGAAAAGCTTTCATTTCTATGTGAAAGAAAGTCACTCACCAAGTTTCATCAAAATCTATCACCTAAAGATTGAGTGTCCCCTTGTAAGTATACTTCCTCGTGAATGTAGTTTCGTCGACATGGGATCACCCTGGAACCTGGGCATCGTCCGCAAGGATTGTCAAATCATTTTCTATAATCAGTGATACCGCTGAGTATACTTCTTCGTAATATTACCTCAACCTGAGGTCACCCTAGGACTTAAACATCATCTTCAAGAAAAGTTAAATTATTCACCATAATCAGTAATAAAATTAGGTAAACTTATTCGTAGATGGTGTTTCGTCGACCTGGGTTAACCCTGCGATTTGAACACCGTCTACAGAAATCGTCAGATTATTTTGTGTAATCAGTTGAAATACAAGGTACATTTTCTCGTAGATAATGTCATGTCGACCTGGAATCACCCTGGGACTTGCACATCATCTACAAAAATTGTTAAATCATTTGTTATAAACACAAACAACACTAAGTATACCTAGGTATCCTCGCGGATAATGTTTTGTTGATCTAGGTTCAGCCTGGACATTGTCTACAGAAATCGTCAAATAATTCCTATAATCAGTCAAAATACTAAATACGCTGTCTCGTAGATGATGTCTCATCGACTAGGGGACAAAATTAAACATAATTAATCATGATTCATTAATAATTAATTATAGGCTAATTCCATTTCAAATCGAACAGCCTGTATACACTCAAGTCACCAATCACTGCACCGATGGAGTATGTTATTCTAATCTGAAAATAAGAAGACTCGAATTTTTTCTTTTTGCTGAAATATCAAAATTGCATAAGATATGCACATTTGAAAATTGCATACAAAAACTAAATGTTCAAACTGAAAAAGTTGACAATAACTTTAGAGGGCTATCGTTTTACCAATTTTCAATGAATTTTGGTAAATCTTTTTTTGTTCTATTCTGTTTTGAGCCCTCTTTAATTTAATGCCAGAAATTGTAAAAAAAAAATGACTTAGATATCTACATTTTACCAAAAAATGCACTTTTTATGCACATGCATTTTTCTCAAAAAGGTCATCTTTTTTTTTTTGCTGAAATTTTTTGGGCTGATAGAGGACCAAATAACCTATCTAATGCTACCTGTTTGATCCCGTATTTTTTGTTTAGAGCAAGAAAACAATTCACAAATTTTATTGCTGAAAAATGCTTGTATATACGTTCGGAAGCCTTAACGGCATGTCGGAGCTGCAGCAATCGAGTTTTGCTTTTTTTTTTTTATCAATATCTCTTTAAATTCTTAAATTAAACAAATATAATGACTTGTCCGCACTAAAGCTATATTTATACAATAATTTTTGTAAAAATAAAAAATCATTTGGACTTGTTATTTTTTTATGAGCTTGGATTGGAAATTAGATATCAAACTCGACAAACCTAACCTTAAAATACGACATATTGAAAGTTTTTATTATAACTTTGTATGTATAATATTTTGGTGGATTTCTTGAGTTGTCCGCACTAGAGTTTAATCTTACAAATTTTTTCTTTGTAGCAAAGAAACTCAAACGCATCGTTTATTCATAAGTTATGATTGGAAATATTATTAGAAGGCGGACAGCTTCGTCATGCTCTTAAGCAATCTACATTCAAACGCTGTCGCATGCTTTGCTCATCATTTGTATACATTTGCATGTATGTTTATGCTATCAATAGTGATGTATATATATATATATGTGTGTGTGTGTGTGTGTACATATGTATGTAAATTCATAATACAAAAATAAATACTTGAAAATGGAAAAAAATCATTCTATTCGTGTATATCTATATTATGTATGTTTCAATGTACAAACAATAGGAGGCCAACTCGTGAAAAAATACATCGCGTAACATAAACAGCATATTGGAACTGTTATATTAAAGCTATTCTTACGACTATATTATTATATAGAAGTTATTCTTACGACTGATTTAAAAGGTACTTCTCGGGCTTGCAAAAAAATAAACAAAACTGTGCAATCGCAACCTCCGGAATTCACTCTCCTAAAAGAATTTCATGTCCCGATTTTTTTTAAATGCATAAGAAGGTACACTCAATTATCGCTATTACGAGCAGCTCGTGAATAATTTCTCTCGCTATTACGAGCGTGAGAGGGGCCCCCACCACAGAATGCTACTGAATTCAGGTACGAAATAGATTGGGTGGAAGAGGAAGAAGAGAAGGTATTTCCCTAAAAATATACAGAGTAGTGGGAGAAGAAGGGGAGGAATTTTGCTCGCTATAGCGAGACGAAAATGCTTGTTATATCGAACGCTCGTTATAGCGAAGCTCGTAATAGCGAGAATCGAGTGTAGTTTATAAGAGTAGTAATTTACGCTTTAAACCGTTGGAAGATGAAGCCATCAATTTGGCACGTAATTTTCCCTCAAATTTTCAGGTATTACAGTTTTTCTTTTTAGGGGTAGAATGCATCCAGGTAAAACTATATAAAAACTCTCGTTTAATTCCTCTATTTGTTCGGGTCTTTGGAATTAAATAATCATCTTTTCCACTAAAAAGTTCAGTGATTTCATTTTCAAATGTAGATTCAAGATCACTTAAAATCATTTTTGATATGTGTCCATAACAATTCATACATACACTAGTAGATTACAATATCTTTAAATCCGGATAAAGTCGAACCAAATTAATGGCTACATCTTCCAACGATCTAAAATGTAAATTACTGCTCTTATAAACTACCTTCTTATGCATTTAAAAAAAATCGGAACATGAAATTCTTTCAGAAGAGTAACTTTCGGACATTGCAATTGCACAGTTTTGTTTACTTTTCACAAGCCCGAGAAGTACCTTTCAACTCAGTCGTAAGAAAAACTAGCTTCTATATAACAGTTCCAATATGCTGTTTTGGTTATGCGATGTATTTGTCTGCCAGTTGGCCTCCTATTGTTTGTACATTGGAACATACATAATATAGATATACACGAATATAATTATTTTTTTACACTCTGCGCGAAAAGTGGGTACTTCTCTCCCTACAGGCAGAAATGAAAGCACCTACAGTTCGCATCTCGTGTAAAAAAATCACATATTCACCACGGAAGTAAATAAATTCACATACGATTTAAGACATTTTTCGTTTTTACTCCCTTAGTGGATAATATACTATTTTCATTTTTAAGTATTTATTTTTATATTACGAATGTACATATGGGTGAAATTCAAAAAATTGGAAATAGGTGTTTATACATAATAACTTTTTATGTAAATAATATGTACGTGTCTAAACCCAACAGTTAGATAGTAACAATCCTAATCAACTTGTTTAACCATTAAAACTTTGATTAAATGATTAATCCAAAGGAATAAATAAGAAAAATAAACAAAAATGTCCTCGAGTCACGCGTCCGGAGCGTACAAGTATTTTGTTTTCAAGTATTTAAATACATAGTTATTAAAATTTTACTGTAATGATTTTTGGAGATTTTTAAATAAAGAATCTAATGGTGGGGTATAGAAATACAATAACTTAAAAAAATGTATTCAAAACTGACGTCAAAGTTACGACAATTTTTTTGTCCTCGTGTCACACTTTTAATACTTTATCGTGAATATCATTTAAAAAATCAAATAATTAGAGCTAAATATCGTCAAACATGAAAATTAATATGTATTTTAGTAATTAAAAGAGTTATTAATGCAAAAGGTTTTATACAAGGTGAGAAAATATATTTAAATCAAACCATAAAAAAAATGTGGCAGTCGTGGGACTGGCCGACAGAAGTGATAACTTTAGTTATTGTAAGTTGAAATTATTGTACATAAAATTTTTTTTTAAATGTACTGTTACTTAAATATTATTATTATAAATATAGTGATCTTGAAAAATATTAAGACTCAAAGAAGATTTCTGATAAATAGTTATTTAATTACCCTATTAAAAAAGTTCGTGCTCATTCTGTACTGATTTTACACTGAACTCAGTATGTGATTCGTACTGTATAGACGTAGAATCAGCATGATATTCACATAAAATTCGTACTGAGCGAACTCTGAAAAAAGTCTCAAAACGCAAGGCGAATGACGTACGAAATTTGTACTAATGAGGTTAAAAAACTATACGAAATTCGTGTAAAATCAGTATAAAATCTGCGAATGCATATTTAGGTATATATTCAGTAAACCTACTCAGCACGTAATCAGTAAAAAATCAGTACACCGTTTGTACAATTTTGAAGCCCAGTCTGTACTTAATTTTATTAAAATAAATGTTCAATTGGTATTGATTGGCCGTAAAATCTGTACAAGTTCCCAAATTAGGCATTAGAATGTAGAATAATAGTATAAACTCAGTACAAATTCAGTACGAAAACAGTACATAATTGATTCAAAATTATAAATGATTTTACACACAATCTTTTTACAATACGTGATTAATTCATACTGAAATTGCATAAATTCTATGCAAAATTTGAGACTAGGAGTTCAGACAAAATGATTATATTATCTCAATACGAATTCCATACAAAAACGGTACGTAATTAGTAGAAAAACTGAACAGAATTCGTTCAAAATCTTACGGCAATACGTGGTTTATCAGTACTGAATTTGAATATAATAAGTTTTTAGCTTGAAATTTTTGATTAAGTCGAATTTTAAATACTGAAATATTAAATTATTTAACAGGTTAAGTATATATTTCAAATTATTATTATCAATAAATGTTATTTTCTAATATTATTCGTAAAATTTAAAGTTTTGGTAAGATTCGGATTGTTTTCGAATTTTTCCGAAAATTTCTGAAAATTTCCGAGGGTTTTCGAGAGTTTCTGAAAATTTCTAACAATTTCTTTACAAATTTTTTAATAATCTAATTGAAATACTTAAATAATTGGAATAAATCCAAAAACTTCAAAAAAATAGGGAAAACTTTTGGAAAAATTTGAAAAGTTTGGGAAAAATTAGAAATCAATTAAAATACTCTAAAATATTCTGATTATTTCAATTAATATTCTAAAAGATTCTGGAAAAATATGAAAAAATTCATAAAGTTCTAAGAAAAATTGAAAACTTCTGAGAAATTTTGAAAAATTTTGAAGCAATCCGAAAATTTCCGAGAGACTCCGAAATATTCTGAATATTTATAGAAAATAAATGTTTAATTCTGGAAAGAATCTAAGATATTTTGTAAAAAAATGAAAAGAAATGAAAATAAATGAAATATACCGAAAAAAGCGGAAACAAACTTGAATACTTTGAATGTCTCGTCCCAATTTTACCAAAGTCTCTCCAACCGATTTCAATTCTTACTGTTTCTTTCAGTTTCCCTCATTTTCTTTCTGATTACTTCTAAAACTTTTCGAATGATTTCAAGTGTTTCATTTATTTTTTCCGCTGGGGTTTTTCTGACTCTTTTGAAAATTAAGAAGTTTTCAGTTATTTCCCCGTTGAAAATGAGAAAATTAATCAGGCAAGTTTTCTATTAAGTTTTTTTGTATATTGAATAATAACCTTTCACCAATCAGATAAGCTAAAAAATTTACATATTGTAATTTTCAAAAATTCAATTACATTCTATATTTTATTTATAAGAAAAATGATTCTATTAAATTTTTACTTTGATTCGATAGTCTTGAATCAAAAATTCATTAAAACATTAATTAAAAAAAGATTTAGAGCTCTAAAATTTATTTTTTCTATTTTGGGATCCAATTGTAACTTATTCCCTCAATTTTATCAATTTTTATTTTTTAATTGTGTCAGTGAACATGAAATATCTCATATACATATATACAAGTGTATTATTTTATTAAAAATTCATTAAATATGATAAAAGAATATTCGATTAAAATTTAATTCAAATAGAATTCAAAGATTTAAAGATAAATTTTTAAACGTTCTAACTTCGTATGCAACTTTTTGAAACAATTTTCAAATAGTTACCATTCTCTCACATTAAAAAATACACAACTGTGTTTGCGAATAAATTGTCCGTTTCGAAAATAATAAACAAAATTCATAAATCGAGTTTATATGGAAACATTTTGTAATTATGACAGCTTTCAAATCAATAAAATCAAATGATTTTTCATTCCATAAATATGCTAATGGATAACAAATTTATGAATTTTTATTTTTGTTTTGAATTATACTTTATAAAATTATGTAAGAATTCTTTTCTAATCTCAAACAAATATTTTATTAAAACTTTATTTCATTAATGTAATTATAAATTAATATTTTTAAATTTAAAGTATCAATGATTTTAAATTAAAACTTATATATCTAAATTAATGATATTTTATTAAAATTATAAATAAATAATATTTTTTCAAATGAAATAAATATTTAGCACTGTATAATAACCTATATTTTTAATTGAATGTTCAATGTCATTCATTTAACTAAACAGTAATTTATACGTCTCTTTAAGTTAATTACATGACAATATAATTCTTTTTCTTAATAATTGTATAGGATATATTCAATGAAAGTAATATCTCATATACTTCCCACACAGCATGAAAGAATTTCGAAATAATTTCATGAAATATTACAAGTAATAATACGTTGAAAAAATTTAAAAAGGACTTAAAAAGATAACCATATTCTTTTGAAAAGAATTTATGAAATAATACACAGAAAGATTACAAAGTCTTTACAAAAATAATACCAAGAAGGAAATGAAAGTTAAAATATGAAATATTACACGAATCCTTTCTAAAAGGACTTTGAAATGACTTCTTGAAAGGAAACAAGAAATAACTCAGAAATCTTCCAAAGATTCTAGTCATGAAATAATTTAGAAAGATTTTCGAAATAATCTAAGGTATTCTTTCTACGAATCATTTCAAGATACTTACAAAAAGCTTTTATGTAATAATTCCAAGCAAGGTTTTGGTAATATTTCAAGTAATCTTACATGAAATAATTTTAAAACCTTTTGAAATAATTCATGAAAGAACTTATCATGACGATAAAAGTTATTACATGAATCCTTACTGAAAGGACTTTGAGAGAACTTCTTGAAAGGAAACAAGAAATAACTCAAAAATCTTCCAAAGATTCTAGTCATGAAATAATTTAGAAAGATTTTCGAAATAATCTAAGGTATTCTTTCAACGAATCATTTCAATATACTTACAAAAAGCTTTTATGTAATAATTCCAAGCAAGGTTTTGGTAATATTTCAAGTAATCTTACATGAAATAATTTTAAAACCTTTTTGAAATAATTCATGAAAGAACTTATCATGACGATAAAAGTTATTACATGAATCCTTACTGAAAGGACTTTGAGAGAACTTCTTGAAAGGAAACAAGAAATAACTCAGAAATCTTCCAAAGATTCTAGTCATGAAATAATTTAGAAAGATTTTCGAAATAATCTAAGGTATTCTTTCTACGAATCATTTCAAGATACTTACAAAAAGCTTTTATGTAATAATTCCAAGCAAGGTTTTGGTAATATTTCAAGTAATCTTACATGAAATAATTTTAAAACCTTTTTGAAATAATTCATGAAAGAACTTATCATGACGATAAAAGTTATTACATGAATCCTTACTGAAAGGACTTTGAGAGAACTTCTTGAAAGGAAACAAGAAATAACTCAAAAATCTTCCAAAGATTCTAGTCATGAAATAATTTAGAAAGATTTTCGAAATAATCTAAGGTATTCTTTCAACGAATCATTTCAAGATACTTACAAAAAGTTTTTATGTAATAATTCATGCAATATTTTGGTAAAGTCTCAAGAAATCTTACATGAAATAATTTTGAAATCTTTTGAAATATTTCATGAAATAACTTATGATGAGAATAAAAGTTATTAAATAAATCCTTACTGAAAGGACTTTGAAAAGACTTCTTGAAAGGAAACAAGAAAGAACTCAGAAATCTTCTAACGATTAAAATCAGAAAATAATTTAGAAAGATTTTCGGAATGATCTAAGGTATTCTTTCACCAAATCATTTCAAGATTCATTCAAAAAGCTTTCATGAAATAATTCATGCAATATTTTGGTAAAGTCTCAAGAAATCTTACATGAAATAATTTTGAAATCTTTTTGAAATATTTCATGAAATAACTTATGATAAGAATAAAAGTTATTACATGAATCCTTACTGAAAGGACTTTGAAAGGACTTTATGAAAGAAAACGTGAAAGATAACAGAATCATTTAGAAATATTTTCGGGATTAGTTTATAATTTATCCGCTTGATGGCGGTATCTCTTATTCTCGCAAGCGGTAAGAGTGCTTCCCGTTTCATATATAAGGAAAATAAGAATCTTAAATGGAAACTATAAATTGTTATGCGTGCGATGTCTGTGTTATGATAACTTCGATTTTAACCGCTGTAAAACTATTCGTAATCCTATGAATAATTATATCATCATATATCCGTTATATATATGTGTGTGTGTGTGTGTATTGATTCTTAAATAATACAGGAAAGAATAAAATTTCTAGAACTTTACACGTCTCTCAACTAAAGATAGATGAAAAGATTAATGCATTATTACTAAAAGAATTCATGGATCCTTACAGAATTCTTTCATTGAAAGGATTCTGTAATAATTCTATGTCCGAGGTATATTTCTTTCAGAAATAATACAATGAAATATTTTTAAAATATTTTATATCATTCTTACAGAATACTTTCAATGAAAGATGTATGAAAAGATTTAAGAATTATTACCAAAAGAATTCATGGATCCTTACAGAATTCTTTTATTGAAAGGATTCTGTAATAATTCTATGTCCGAGGTATATTCCTTTTAGAAATAATACAATGAAATATTTTAAAAATATTTCATATTATTCTTACAGAATCCTTTCAATGGAAGATGTATGAAAAGATTTACGAATTATTACCAAAAGAATTCATGGATCCTTACAGAATTCTTTCATTGAAAGGATTCTGTAATAATTCTATGTCCGAGGTATATTCCTTTTAGAAATAATACAATGAAATATTTTAAAAATATTTCATATTATTCTTACAGAATCCTTTCAATGGAAGATGTATGAAAAGATTTACGAATTATTACCAAAAGAATTCATGGATCCTTACAGAATTCTTCCATTGAAAGGATTTTGAAATGACTTGTGAATTCTTTATGAAATATTTTTATGTATTATTTTTAAAAGAATAATACCTCGGACATAGAATTATTTCAGAATCCTTTCAGTGAAATATTTCTGAAAGATTGTAGTCTTTTTATGAATCCTTTCAGAATCCTTTCAAAGTCCTTTCATGCTGTATGGGTTGTGCATAGATTTAATTTTTAAATAAATTTACTAGCAGAGTATCATATCTTTGGATCACGGATTTTGCTCAAACTTTGTGATAAATTTTCAGAGAACAGAGTATAAAAAAGCTAAATTTACAGTCACAAACGCTAAATATTTCCCTAGTCCAGTCAATCAAAGAATATCAATAAAAAATTTACTTGATTTGTATATACTCATAGCTATTAAGCATTAATAAAACTAAAATAAAAACTATGCTCAAATCCTTTCAAAATAGCACTTGCACGATATAAAAATTTTTTTTTTACCAAAAGTCACAGCGTAATAAAGATTGGACCAAATTTCAGCTTTTATTATTAATTAAAGATTTGAAAAGAAAATTCAGATCCAACCTTTACTGCGCTATAACTTGGGGAAAAAATATTTCTATATACTGCAAATTCTATTTATAAAGGATTTGGGCTCAACTTTTATTTAAAAAGAATTTTAAGCTTGTAGCTATTTGCTTATAAACTATAAGTGTTTGAAAATCTAATTATTTTTTTATTGATATTCTTCAATTGTCTGTTATTAGGGAAATACTGAGCGTTAGTGTCTATAAATTTAGTTTTTCCCATATTTTGCCATTCGAAAACTTATCCCAAGGTTTGAGCAAATATTCGTGATCTAAAGATGCACTACTCTCCTTATTAGTGAAGTTTCATATTTTAAAACAAAGAAATTACAATTTTAGAATAAGAAAATACTTATTCCAAATTAATTAGTGTTTGATTGAATATCGTTTATATATAAAGTATATCATTATTTTACTAAGAAGTATACATAGAATTTTCAAATAATGAAATCTTTTTTTAAATGTAAAAAATATTTTATTGACATATCTACACATTTCATTTAAAAATTGACTTCCTGAAATGAATTATATTTTACTCAAGATAAATATATTCTTTAAGTAAAAATATTTTATTTAAATTAGCAAGTATTTGCTTTTTTTCAATTAAATGTAAATAAAAATCTTTAATGATAAAACGACTTTATTAAATCAATAAAATATCTCATCAATTATGTTTCGGTCGAAATTCTACAATTAAATTCTGGTTTTATTCCTCATAAATCTTTATCTTTTTCTATTTACAATATTTTCGTCTATGCCTACATTACTTTTGTATAAGAAATGTTTTGACAACGAAAAATTTACTGCTAGAATGCATAAATTATTTTTTAATCAAACGTTTAGCTTTATCCATTACAAAAAAAAGGAGTCTGGTTAATTAAATAATATAACAATTTCGTCAAAAAAATGTTAGTAAATTTAAAGATTTTTATAAAATATTAGAAATGCAAATTTATAATTTACATAGGCATAATGCAAATTATAAATAAACGTTACTAAAAATGATATTAATTTAACAAAATTTATTTCTCAGAAAGAACTATTTTATTAATCTGTGCATGAATTCGATTTTGAAATTAACTCACAAGGAGAGCATTGCATTTGAGTTCCGGATTTTCTCTTAACTTAAGGATATTTTTTTTTTAAATTATGAAATAAGCCGCGTCAATTTGGTCTAGCGCTCAATTTTTCTAAAGTTATAAACATTTATGTCTAAATTTAAAACTTTTTCGTTTGCTTTATAGTCGTACAGTTTTTGAACTTATTATTCTGGAAGATTTGTATTAATATTAATCACTAAAATTATTTTTTTACTAAAATATTCATTAGATAAGAGACTTAGATCCATCTATTATAATTATATGTAGATTTTTAATTATCTGAAAAGAATGCTCACAAGGTACTGTGCTTTAATTTTATTAAAAATAGATAAGTACGTATTAGTCAATAATAAATTAGAAATTTATAACTTTTCATGTGCATTGAAAATTATTATTTTTATTAAAGATTTTTTCAAACCGGTGAGAAAACATATAGATTAGTAATAATTTACTGATTTGAAAAAAATTATCCAGGTGCTTCATATTCTTTTCTGACAGAGTTAAGAACTAGGTAATAGAAAATAATATTAAAATTCGAAATAAAAGTAATTTTTTTTAAATGTCACATTATAACATAAATATGTTTATTCATCCATCATAAAATTTCGACAACGAATGAACGAATATATTTAAGTCTTAAAGATGAGACAACTGTCGTTCTTTAACAATTTTCATTATTTTTATATCAGAAATAAATATTTTTCTTGCCTTATTAATTTTCTTATTTTCAACGGGGAAATAACTGAAAACTTCTTAATTTTCAAAAGAGTCAGAAAAATATTCATTTTATAATTGATTATAAGATCTTTTTTCTCTCCTTAATTTTGAAGAAAATATACGAATACATTTTTCATCAGATATCATTTAGATAGATAGATAGATATTCATTAAATTATATTAACTGATTAAGTCGACTTAGTAAATATTTTCATGTAAAATATTGATCAACTTCATTTTATTATAAATAATTAATGAATATACTTAAACAAGATATCTAATTTTTGAAATTCGAGTAAATATTAAAGTATAATGAATCATTAGTCCTTATTTAATTTAATAAACGTTTCATATAATATTTTAATAAATAAAATTTAATCTAAATAATATTAAAGAATTAAAACATTTGCTTGTTTAATAATCATATAAATACTTTTTGAATGAAAATTAAATTAACACATAATTTAAATTGACGAAAAGTATTAATATCGACTTTCGCAGTACTAGAATCTAGAAAGTCGAAGTATACGAACTCGCAACGTTGTCTCTGTGCTCAGTCTCGGCTTGCGGCAAGCGAGATGCCGACTAGTCGAAGCAAGCGACCACGCGACGCTAAAAGTTGTGCCCGATTTCGGCTGTCGGCATGGATGATGCCGACGAGTCGAAGCGATTGACTCGGCAATGCAGTCGCAGCGCTCCACTCGGATTCGCGTTACTATACTGTGCAGACGGTCGCAATGATTGACCGCGGTATAGTCACGCATAAACCTACTACGATTTTGTGTATACTTATGCTTCGAGTGTTGTTCGCATCCCGCTAATACGATCAACTTCGCAGCGCTGATTTCGGGTTTTTTTTTCAGTGTAGATATTTGAGACTGATTTTTAATTATATTATTTATACTCTTTGCGTGTATTTATTTGTGTTATTTGTGATATCACTTTTATTTAATTTATTGACTTACTATAACAGTATTATTATCTATATTATGTTTTATGACTGTGATATCATACTGTACTATTTTAATTTTATATTTACAAGGTTATTTCAAATATTTTATGTATTTTAACTTTATTTGTAATTTTACACGCTCTTATTGTAATTGTAATACAAAATAAAACAATATCTAATCTAATCTAATCAAGAAAAAGTAAAAAGTGTGAAATATAGAGGTATCGTTATGGCGCGTTAGGTTTTTTTTGTTAATAGAAACCCTCGCCAGGAGCCCTAAAAACCACTATAGCTTATATTAATTTGTAGTATATTCTTTCGATCGCTGTTAGCAGATAGTTTTTTTATTTGATTTTTTTAACAAAATTATTTTATTAATTATTGCTAAAAAGAACAGACATATTTTTATAAATTTTTTTAATTGTTGCTCAAAAAGTAATTGTTTTATTAAATAATAAAAAAAAAGGAAAAAATTTTATAATTGTCGCTTTTAACTGATCCATTTTTTTTATATTTAAAAAAAAAAAACAGACAAATTACTTAAAGTGTCTCTAAATAAGCAGACGTATTTTTCAATTGTCAATTTTTTAGATCAATTTCAGTAACTTTCGCTAAAAAGAACAAACAAATTTTCTTAATTTTCACTAAATAAAGCAGACATTTTTTGACTGTCATTGATAAAAGACCGGGTTTTTAACTGTCGCTAAAAAAAAATAATTGAAGTACCGTTGAGAAAAAGATATGTAATTTTTAAGTGTTGCTAATAGCAGACCTATTTTTTAATTGTTTTTTCTAGCAAAATTATTTTGTTGACTGTCGCTAAAAAGAGCAGATATTTTTATAAATTTTTTTAATTGTTGCTAAGAAAGAAATTGTTTTAATTAATAATGAAAAAAAGAAAAATTTTTATAATTGTCGCTTTTAGCTGACTAATTTTTTTTACAATTTCTAAAAAAAGCAGACAAATTACTTGAAATGTCGCTAAATAAGCAGATATATTTTTTAACTATCGGTGGTAGCAGATCAATTTTATTAATTGTCGCTAAAAAGAACAAACAAATTATTTTAACTGTCGCTAAAAAAAGCAAACATTTTTCAACTGTCATTGATAAAAGACCGATTTTTCAACTGTCACTAAAAAAAAAAAAAATAATTAAAGTACCATTGAAGAAAGAATACGTAATTTTTAAGTGTCGCTGTTACATCCGCATAATCACGGACGTACGAAAAATCATTTTTCGTTTTAATTTTTTTAACCTTTTATTATACATATAAATGTGCGTACGTATATATAATTATATATACGCATATACATTATGTATGCATATAAACATATTTATTTGCAGTTCTCTCCCTAAATAACATTAATAAATACATATAAGTAGATAAATAAATGAATCTTTTAGTAATAAGGAATATACTGTATTAGAAAAATAAATTTAATTTCTTGTATTAGTCTTAAGAGAAAAGCAGTAAGTTCGCGCGCCGTATACGCTACCTCAGCGTTTTTAGGCGTGATAAGAAGATATCTTCTGTCACCGAATGTGAGATTCTAAAGAGTTTCTCACGGCCGAACTGACCAATGGGACTCTATTAAATTTTGACAAACTTGCATTTTATTTCTAGATTTGTACCTTTCTTGCAGAGAAAAATAATTTTAATAAGTCAGTCCGCAGTTAGACCTCGCAAGGGTAACACCTTTTTCGACTTGCACATAAATCAAGTGTAAAATCGTAACAATAAAAACTTGTAACTCGCGCTTTATTTCCTTCTTAAATTTAATTACAAGCGAAATAACTTAATTTAGTCGCGCGCTTATTTTAACAAGTCAGCCCAATAAAAACGCGATTTTTATACAACTTACTGCTAGGGGAAAAAGTGTGTTAATAAAAAGAATATTTCCTATTTTATTTTCAAATAAAAATAAATAAAAATACTAACGAGGTTTCTTCCGATTTATTATTGTAAATCTGCGCGATTCACTTATCAATAGCTTGTACAACATTTGTAATAAAATAAAATGAATATCATTTACAAAAATATACAAAAATAATCTCTGCGAACATAAGTGCCATTAATCCAGTTCCTAAATAATTAACAAACGGGCAACCAGAGAGGAGCACTGCGCCCTTCAGTGTAAAGTTTATTAAGTAGATAAACTCCTTTGCTTTCGACCACGCAGCCAGCAGTTAAGACAAGGTAAGCGATTAAGCTCCTCTATCCCGCAGTCTTTTAAAAACCAAAAAATATTTAATAATACCAACAAGAAATATCCCAAACAAACACATGTCCGAGTAAACCTATTTAAGGTGACCGGACATAACAAATTGTGACAGCGACGGTGGGATATTTCTTGTCAAATGACTAATAAACACTAACAAATTTTTTTTTATTACTGCTTTTTATACTAATTAATTACACTCGAAATGCTCTCTATCACAGGGAAACGCTAAATAATATTAGACAAAATACTTGTTTTAGATGAGCATAGAGTAAAGATTTTTCGATCTGTTAACTTATTTATAAGTTGATAAATCAAAAATAAAATCTAATGACGCCTTTCTTATTTGAAATACATTGTTCAAAACGTTCTCTATCGCAGGGAAACGCTAGGTAACTAGACAAAATACTTGCTTTAGATGAACGTAGAACTAATATTTTCAATTCTTGATTTGTTTATAAATTAATTACTCGAAAACCAAATATTCGAAGCGCTCTCTATCACAGGGAAACGCAAGACAAAATACTTGTCTTAGATGAGCGCAGAACCAGTGTTTAAGATATTAATTTATTTATAAATCAATAATTTGGAAAAGGATGAATAAAGAAAAAGAAAGAATACTAAATAAATTGTTCAAAACGTTCTCTATCGCAGGGAAACGCTAGATAACTAGACAAAATACTTGCTTTAAATGAGCATAGAATATTTATTTCAATTCTTATTTATTTATACATAAATTAACAAACAAATCAATAAATCTAACATTAAGTAAAAGTAAATACTTTACTTTTTCCTGTTTCTATAACTAACATTTTTCTGAAGTAACAAACTCTACCTTACAAATAGCTAAAATAAAAACTCAGTCAATCAGCTTATCTAACGCAAGGCGTAAGATTAAACTAACGCTTATACATTTACTTTTAATTTTTCCTTTGCTACTTTTTTTTCTCATGTTAATATGAAGTGAACCATTTTTATTTTTTTTTGCAAATATAATTCTGCACTAAATAAGTTAAAAATTACTGTTTTTTTTTCGTTGTTTTTTTTTCTTTTTTTCATTTTTTTTTTGTTGTCTGTTTCTCTTCTTTCTTTTTTTCTCTCTCTCTCTCTCTCTCTCTCTCTGACAGGGTTTACAGTTTTTGAGCCTCACGGCATAAAGCTCGTAAATTATTTTTTCATGCTTAACAGCATTTAAAAATTTCTGGTGGAGAGTAAAGAAAGAATTTTTTTTTTAATCATAACGTTTTATTTCTTGAGGGTCTTGTAGGTCTTGAGCCTCACGGCATAAGACTTGCAATTCGCCGTTTGTGCTTAACAGCACGAAGGGCTCAACCTGAAGAAAATAAAAAAGGGAAGAAACAAGTTGACCCTATATCTGAAAGTTTATTTTCAATTTTGGGCTTGTATCTATTGAGCCTCACGGCATATAGTGCTAGTTCTCTTTTATCGCTTAACAGCGGCAAAAGACTTGGAAAGAGAAAAGAGACAATTAGGTGTTGGAGCAACTTTTTCTAATAAATATTTTTTTCTTTCTCCTCTTCTTTTTTCTTTTCTTCCTCTCTTCAAATAATCATTTTTTTTTTCTTTTTGGTTTTTTTTTTTTTTTTTTTTTTTTTTCTGCTTTCCCCTTTATTTCTCCAGTAAATGACAGATAATAAAAGGAGAGGCCTTGGCCTAAGATAAGGCAAACAGCAGATAAGCTAAGTCTGCAAGGAGAGGCCAGAGCGCGGTTTATAGGGTGGGTCAAAGAAAACGACATTGATCTAGAGCCACAATTTCTACTACCGAGAAAAAAAATCGGCCCAAAAAGAGGTCTAGTCGTTAACCCATACGTAATCGACACGCCAGCTAAATATTTAATAACTCCCCCCCGGATACGACAACCGCAACAAGAGCGCGTTGTAATCGATTTGAGTCTCGAAGAACTACAACCCGCACCAGCTCCGCTATCGCCCTTGCAAGTTGACCAAGCCGGTCAACATATGCAGTCGGAAAATAATCTAATTACTATCGATTAAAAAAAAAATTTTTCTTATATCGCGTTTCCTTTTCTTCTATAAGTAAGGAGCATTTTATTTAAAATTTCTTTTTCTTCTCCTTTTCTCAAAATTTACCTAAGAAATCAATCTTTATTTATATAAATAACAATTTATAATAATAATTGCACAAGCGATAGTCTATTTTTTTTTAAATAGCCTAGATTTTAAAATTCTTATAAAATGGCTACCGGAGGAATTAACGACAAAGATTTGCCGCTCACCGAAGAGGAGTTGAGACTATACGCTAACAACTTAAAAGAACGCGAACAAAGAATTAAGGATTTAGAACAAGCGCTAGGGAATCGTGAGAAGAAAGTCCTAAGTGAGGCAGAACGGTTAAAGCAGGACGCGATGGACTCGTTAAATGTAGAAAAGGAACGCGTTCAAATGCTTGAAAAGGAACTCGAAAAAGAAAGAAAACGCCGCGAAAATCTTGAAATTACCATATCGGACACTGCCTCTAGTGTATCAAATTTTCCCTTAGCACAAACTAATAAAATAGATTTGGGATCTCAAAATAAAACGAATTTGAGGTTAAAGCCAATAGACGAAACCGAGGAGTCGACAGAGGACGTGATAACTCAATTAGCAAAAATGCGCCGTGACATAGATCGAATGCGTGCAACTCGCTCAACGTCCCCCGTACCGCAAGCACAGCAGACATTACCACCAGACCCAGCATCAAGACCTCATAATAACCTAGCAGAACCACAGAATTCCTGGACTGTGCCACCAAGCATTTACATAAAGGAGGCCTTGAACAGCATACCAAAATTTGACGGAACAAACTTAATACCTTTTGTCAGAGCATGCAAACGCGCAACTCAAATAGTTCCTCAGCACCTTGAGAGAGTTAATAAAGTTAGTGAAAAATAAACTCGAAGACAAAGCGTATATCGCGTTCGAGCACAATAATTTCGGAACATTGGACGAATTCGTCGATAGACTAAAATCCGTTTTTGCCCCCACAGAAACTCTAAACAATCTAAGAGGTAAACTTGATCAAATTTATAAGGGAAGAAACGAGTCACTGCTTAATTTTATTACACGAATCGTTGACCTTAAAGAAGCTATTATCGATCGAAAACGTTTCGATATCAGCAATGAATTAACTCGTGACGAACTTTCTGTAATCGAAGGAGATATAATCGAAGGATTTCGAGACGGCTTACCGCCGGAATTTAGGCAAAGGCTTAAAAACCCAGCAAACTTAACTCTGAACGAAGTATTCGACGACGCAATCGCGGTAGATAAGCAGATTGATAGGGACAACTTGAAGCATGGATATAAGATCAACGAAAGAAATAAAAATCTTTATGAAAACAGACGAGATATGAACGAAGCAACAGCTGCAAAACCGGATGTGCCACGAGCAACCACATCTAATCAGGGAGATACAACCAGACTAACAACCAATCAAGTGACAGAAACAAAAGTCATAATAACAATTACCAGATAAAAATATGTGCCTATTGCAAAAACAGAGGTCATGTAAAGGAAGAGTGCCGTAAATTAAAATAGGTCAAAGAGAATCAACAAAAAAACGAGACGAACGCTCCAGCGAAGGGCGCTCCTGGAGTGGCAACCGAGAAAACGCGTCCAGTGAACGCGATTGTAACAGAACTTACATCTACACCGTCAACTTAGAAGAAACAACGCCAATCGTCATCGTGGAATCCCCACAATTTCTACATAATTTTGTTGAAGCTATGGTTGATTCAGGTGCGCAGCCCAATATAGCCAAAATAGGCATTTTTAACGGAGACGTAATGGTTAACGAATCAAACCGACCATTGTTAAGAGGAATATCGGGAACCGATATACCTTCGATTGGTACATGCGTCATTGACATATATGGATCCCCAACAGAGGTCATTATAGTCGCCAATGATTGTCCGATGAAAACAGAAGCAATTATAGGTTCAAACTTCTGTGAGCAGCACGGTGCAAGCCTCGATTTCTATCGAAAGGCACTAATTTTCGAGGACAAAACCTTGCCTTTCGTAAATTTAAAAGACGTTAAAAGAATACCTGCTCTAGCAACCGCAACTGTACGTTTCCCGTTGAATAACCCAGAAGATGAATATGGCTATATTAGGAAAATAAAATTTAACGAAAAAGGCATAGTGGCAGGAAACATCATGGCAATCAACGACCAAGGCTACGTTGACATAGAGGTATTCAATACCAATATCTTTGATATCGACCTAAAAATAACACCGCTAACTCTAGAACCAACACAGAAATATTATCAGCATCGTAACGAGAAAATTTTTATAGACAAAGATAGCACTCTCTTCATGGATATAGAAGATATAAAAGAAGTTAACGTCACGAACCAAGCGCCTTCTCTTATTTCTATGCAGGCCAATGTAGATGATACGAGGTCAGCCGATGAACTAATCAATGACTTAATTACTTTCGAATATGGTGAAGAATACGATCGAGTCTTTCAGAGACGCTACTCAGACAGTACTATTTGCTCATCTTCCGAAGAAGACCTTTAAATTCAAGAAAATATAATTCCTAAATCTAAGGTTCCTGTGCAGATGTTACCCAATTCTGCAACGTCATGCGTTGAGTCCGAAAATGCTTCGCGCGACACGGTAGACGATGACGCTCCGAACTCTATCGCAAATTTAATCGAATCCCCCGGCCGAAATCCAAAACCATCGTACGCAAAGCCCGAAAACGCCCCGCGCAACACGGTAAGCGACGATGACAATGTGCGACATAGCACCTACAAGACTTATGCTAAGCCCGAAAAAGCTCCGCGCAACACGGTAAGCACAAGTCTAACAAAAGGGGAAATTGAAATATCAGATAACGAAAGCACAGAAACCACTGAAGAATATATAATAATTCGAGATTTCCTTCCAGGTGCAAATTTGCTGGACTATATCGAAATAAATCAGGTGAATCAACCAATAGAAACTTATGTAAATTACTCTGATATAGAACCATGCATCAACAGAACTATCTTAGACATAAATACTGTCACTGAATTCTACGTCAAGCCATATAAAAAGGATAATCGAAGTTCAAAACACAAAAATTTTGAGCGAATATACAATGCTAATGTCAAAAACAGAACAGAATGTATATTAAACGACATACCTAAAAACCATATAGCGGAAGAAAACGAAGCAAGGCTGCAGAAGCTCATTGAAAAAACTGCTGATGTTTTTCATTTGAAAGGAGAACCCCTTTCTGCCACTAACATAATCGAACATAAAATCGAAACCTACGACGAAGAACCAGTGAACGTAAGACAGTATCCAATACCTCAAAAATTGGAAGAAGTTGTTTACGAGCAAATAAGTAAATTGTTAGAATCAGATATAGTCGAAAGAAGTGAATCGCCTTTTAACAGTCCTCTCTGGGTTGTCAAAAGAAAGACGATATTGAAGGGAAGCCACAGTGGAGAGTTGTAGTCGATTTCCGAAAATTAAATGAAAAAATCAAGCCATATCCACATCCAATCCCATATATTACGCATTTAGTCGAGCAGCTCGGCGGGGCTCGCTATTTTATCGTCGTGGATATGTATTCAGGTTTCCATCAGGTGATGATTAGAGAAGAAGACCGAGAGAAAACAGCCTTTTCTACTCCTTATGGTCACTTTCATTTCAAAAGAATGCCTTTCGGAATTCGAACAGCGGCAAGTACTTTTCAAGAATTAACCAATAAAATATTAGGGCATAAACCGTTAGATCTAAGCTCGGAAGGAAAAGGAAAGCTAGGATATATTGATGACGTCATACTATTTGCGAAAAATCTAAACGATCTAGACGAATTATTTCTGGAATTCACAGAGACTTTAAGGAAATCTAACCTAAAATTAAATCCCTTAAAGTGCCAATTTTACGAAACATCAGTGACATTTCTTGGTCACGAGATTAGTCATAAAGGCATGAGACCAGACCCAAATAAGACCCAAGCTGTCGAAAAATTCCCTCGTCCACGAAATGTCAAGGGAATACGCCAATTTCTTGGTCTGTGCGGATATTATCGACGTTTCATCCCAAATTTTGCAACGATCGCAAAGCCATTGACAAACCTTTTGAAGAAAGCAGTAGCTTTCAATTGGTCAGATGAACAGGAAATAGCTTTTGAGACGCTCAAAAACTGCCTAATTAATGAACCAATTTTGCAACATCCAAACTTCGAAGAGGAATTCTTCGTTACAACAGACGCCTCAGACTACGCAGTCGGTGGTGTCCTATCTCAAAAGAAGGAAAATTCAGATTTACCTGTAGCTTACGCAAGCCGATTGCTTACAAAAACCGAGATGAATTATAGCACTATCAAAAAGGAACTACTCGCAATGCGATTTTGCGGCGATCAATTCGACTATTGTCTGATTGGCCGACATTTCACCTTTATAACTGACCACCAACCTCTCGTTTGGCTGAACAAAATAAAGGACTGTACATCTAAATTAAGAAAATGGTATTTTGAATTAAGAGACAAATTTGACTTTACAATCAGATATCTTCCAGGAAAAATTAATTTCGTCGCCGACGCGCTATCACGTAACCCTCCGGATAACGAAGTGCAAAATATACGCGAATCGGAAACTAAAGAAATCGTTAAGATAACTTCCGAGGAAAATACGTGTAAACCGGTCTATAAAATAAACGCTTTAGAGTCAATCGCAACCGAGACACTGTTTAAAAAGAATGACTTCCTAGCAGTAAGAAACAGTAAGGACAGTTTTTATTTATGCCAAAGCAAACAGTACATTAAATCAAATAATAAAGTAATATCTATACGATGGTTAACGCGTCAAGACGGAGACGAACATATATATTCTTTTGACTATGACGATAAGATACCCTTCGACAGCATACTAACAAGCGTAAAATTGACTAAAATCGAGCAAGACATATATCAACTGCCAGCCGACGAACTGTCACGGACGCTAGACATCCTTAAGGAATCTTTAGAAGCCACAGCAAATAAACCACCCGAAGACGCTCACGTGACTGACGATGCTATGAATGAAAATATAAATATTTCCGAGGATCATCAATCGCTCAGGGACGAATTACATTCAAATCCGTCCAGGGCGAATGAAGCTCCTCTATCTGTTGAGTATGAGATAGGTCGAGACGAATCAAATCGACCTCGACCATCACGAAATATAATCGAAACGAGAGATAACTTTCTCATGACAAAAAAAAATCTGACCTATTTCATAACACAAAAAAATCAACCTCTCGACTCAGGAGCACTTTTTCTGCAACAAGAACAAAGAATTCCGCCCCTGCAAGATATTGTCCTTGCAAGAGCAAAAGTCATTGAAAATGACAAAAAGATTCTGATAGCTTTGCCAGTTAAAGAAAATCTGCATATACAAACAGATAGAGAAATTTTCAAGGATGCTATTTTTTCACTGCTAGACGTATGCCAAACAACATCTCTGTTATCCTTGAGAATTTCAAAAACAGAACAGATAGACGATATCACGTGGAGTGAAATTGTCGATCTGTTGAAGGATATATTTTCAGATTCTCAAACTAAGATAATAATCTGTAAAAACTTGATACAAATACCAGAAGTAGATCTGCGTGAACAAATTATACGCGAAATTCACGAATCACCAATAAACGGTCATAAAGGTATAACAAAGACATATAACCGAGTTAGACAACACTATTTTTGGCCAAATATGAAAGCGGGAATCCAAAATTTTGTCAACGCTTGTCGCACTTGTCAACTAAATAAACTAGTTAAAAATAAGGTTAGGCAACCTATGGTGTTAACAGACACACCGGGTTCTAGCTTCGAAAAAATTTCGTTAGATATCGTAGGTCCATTGGACAGGACCAGAAATGGGAACATGTACATTTTGACGATGCAAGATTTGCTAACAAAATTTTGTATAGCTGTCCCTTTAGATTCCACTACGTCAACGGCAATTGCCGATGCTTTTCTAAAACGATTTGTTTTTATTCATGGGTCACCAAGGATAGTCCTGACGGATCAAGGTGCAAATTTTATCAGTTCATTAATGAAAAACGTCGCGAAAATGTGTAAAATTAAAACATGTACTACCACCGCATTTCACCCTCAATCCAATGGATCTATTGAGCGAATGCATCACTCGTTAAAGGAATGGTTAATGAACTATGTATCAAATATACGACAATGGGATGAATGGTGTGAATGTGCGACATTTTCCTACAATACCAGCGTTTATGAAGGGACGAAGCTCACCCCATACGAATGCGTATATGGGAAGATAGCTCGCGTGCCATCAGCGAGGGCAGTATTGGGGGAAAATACTACCGATACTTATTATGACTATTTGACTAGATTAAGATCAAAATTGTTAGAAATACACGAATTAGCTAAAGAAAATCTAAATAACGCAAAAAGACGTTCCAAGGAATATTACGATAGGAAGTTAAACCCGTGTAATTTTAAGGTTAATGACCACGTAATGTTATTAATAGAACCTAGAAAGGGAAAATTCCAACCGCAGTATACCGGGCCACATAGAATTCTTGAGATTTTAGAAAATGGTAGAAATATTAAAATTTCTTTTAAAAATACTACGAAAATTGTACACCCAAATAAATTGCGCTTAACGAAACTAAGATCTGAAAGCTCGATCGATAATGATCAGAACTCTACATTTGACTAAAGATTTCTTAAAGTGAATACGCATAACGATAATTAACGTAAATCTGCGTATTATTTATTTTTTATCATTCGATTTCTTTGCTTTGTGATACGTGTGCATATCCAAATTTTTCTTTTCTTTGGATGTAATAACGAATAAAGAAACTTAAGCAAGTTGGTGAATTCACTTTACCTAATCACGCATCTTTAAAAATTTATCTTAGTAATTGGGTAAAAATGCTTATAACCTCAATCAACTGTAACTACGCAACATAATAACCATACCTGTATCAGCATAATGAGTCTACGAATAATCTTAAGTTATTTTTTTTTGTTATAGGAGGATGAACTGCAAATTAATGTTCTTTTTGTACACTTATATTCGAGTCGCCGTCACTTTTACGACATATGAATGCGGATCTGCCACTCCCAACATAACGACTATAGCACTTACAGAAGTCGGAGACTGCGTGCTATCCGACGCAGCACCTGCTGAAGAAGAAATATACCTCCAGCTGCTACAAGATACTCAATATTTCAAGGTCCGAGCTTACCAATGTAGAATAAAGGTGGAGCAGGAAATTACGTATTGCGGTATGCATTCGCACAACTCAAAAGTAAAAGGAGGCTCTACCACATTCATGGAGTTGGCAACGAGAGAAGCATGCGAAGATCTCGTTAGATATGGCCAATATAAATATGGACGCTCCGTAATAAATAATCTATTGGTGAACGCGACCAATAGAAGGACTGTCACAGTCGCCGGAAGATTGGATGCAAACGGATATTGTGAGGGTACAACTTACAATGATAATGGATATGAATACGAAAAGGTAGTCGTAACTGCGAAGCTGGAGATCAAAGCAACAGACTACGAGGTCACCGTAGATAAAAAAAGAATATGGTGATCCTAAGCACCGGAACTCGATGCAGCTACACCAGCGGTAGATGCATTGATGAGGAAGAAAGCTGCATTTTCTGGACTCCAGTAATGGGATCCACATGTAAGTTCGATGAATTCACTATCCTATATGAAGGTATAGGGACACGTATGGTTGATAACAATTCGAACGCTCCTGTTATCTACTTTGGTAATTCAACTGGGAAGATAAATTTTGGTCTAACTAAAACTGGAGAAGAAATGCTATGCGGATATAAATTAATTAAAACGGATCAAACAGAACTATTCATTTTGGAAACCACAAGAGGCAAATCATTCACCACCCGAAAAAGCTTGGAGGTACCAGATATCATCCTTACTACATATTTTAACGCAAAAATAATGAATCTCGGAAGACATCTCGATAAACAACTAGGATCACTATATCGTGACATAGTCCTGCACCGATGTATATTGGAGAAGCAAATCATAGAAAATGCTCTACCTCTGGCGTTCTCAAATCCAGACCTTTTTGCCATGAAAGTTATGAAGAAGCAAGGTTATTTAGCCATAGCAGCAGGAGAAGTCGCCCACATAATTCAATGTGTACCACGATCCTGCAAAATAAGAAAAACAGAACAATGCTACTACGAAGTACCAGTGACTTGCGATGACGAAGCGTACTTCGCCAAACCTATCAGCAAGGTGCTAGCACAAATAGGAACGATTAGAGATTGCAACACACTTATACCAAGTATCTTCAAAATCAGCGAGAAATGGTTTAAGATTCACCTTACAGCAACGGAGGTAAACCTACCACAAACCCTAAAACCATTTGTCCAACCGACCTGGAAACACGCCAGCATCTCAGAAGTCTTGGAAAATGGAATATACACACCGGAAGACCTGCAAAATCTACGCGAACATTCGATCTTTCCAGCCGAAAAGCCTGCAATGCTAGAAGCAATAGCGAGACGGCTTAACGACAGAGAAGCAAGGACGCGCTCTGTAAAGTTTAACAACCTGTTGACGCCAGAAGAAATGGAAACAATGATGGAATCCACACTTAACAAAATGTGGAATGGGTTTCAAAAATTTGGCCAAATCTCGGCAGGAATATTAATGATTATCCTGTTATGCCAAGTAATCAAACTGATCTTCGACACCATAATCCGCGGATACACTCTATACACGGTATATGGATGGAGTACAAGACTCCTGGGAGCCATTTTCGGCTCGATAACACATTTGCTTACGAGCCTGGCTAAGCCCGAACGTACAGAGAAGGATAAAACATCAGAACACGGAACAGCCACTGGGTCAACGGAATCATTGAATCCGCCGAGAAGAGGACTCAGCAGATCTAACTCTATGCCACCATCAAGAAAAACCATCCGAGACATCGAGCTCAAACTGTTGGGAACCCCAAAGCAAAACAATTAAAATCTTATTGCTTTGTTTTTACGGTGGGGGTGTTACATCCGCATAATCACGGACCTACGAAAAATCATTTTTCGTTTTAATTTTTTTAACCTTTTATTATACATATAAATGTGCGTACGTATATATAATTATATATACGCATATACATTATGTATGCATATAAACATATTTATTTGCAGTTCTCTCCCTAAATAACATTAATAAATACATATAAGTAGATAAATAAATGAATCTTTTAGTAATAAGGAATATACTGTATTAGAAAAATAAATTTAATTTCTTGTATTAGTCTTAAGAGAAAAGCAGTAAGTTCGCGCGCCGTATACGCTACCTCAGCATTTTTAGGCGTGATAAGAAGATATCTTTTGTCACCAAATGTGAGATTCTAAAGAGTTTCTCACGGCCGAACTGACCAATAGGACTCTATTAAATTTTGACAAACTTGCATTTTATTTCTAGATTTGTACCTTTCTTGCAGAGAAAAATAATTTTAATAAGTCAGTCCGCAGTTAGACCTCGCAAGGGTAACACCTTTTTCGACTTGCACATAAATCAAGTGTAAAATCGTAACAATAAAAACTTGTAACTCGCGCTTTATTTCCTTCTTAAATTTAATTACAAGCGAAATAACTTAATTTAGTCGCGCGCTTATTTTAACAAGTCAGCCCAATAAAAACGCGATTTTTATACAACTTACTGCTAGGGGAAAAAGTGTGTTAATAAAAAGAATATTTCCTATTTTATTTTCAAATAAAAATAAATAAAAATACTAACGAGGTTTCTTCCGATTTATTATTGTAAATCTGCGCGATTCACTTATCAATAGCTTGTACAACATTTGTAATAAAATAAAATAAATATCATTTACAAAAATATACAAAAATAATCTCTGCGAACATAAGTGCCATTAATCCAGTTCCTAAATAATTAACAAACGGGCAACCAGAGAGGAGCACTGCGCCCTTCAGTGTAAAGTTTATTAAGTAGATAAACTCCTTTGCTTTCGACCACGCAGCCAGCAGTTAAGACAAGGTAAGCGATTAAGCTCCTCTATCCCGCAGTCTTTTAAAAACCAAAAAATATTTAATAATACCAACAAGAAATATCCCAAACAAACACATGTCCGAGTAAACCTATTTAAGGTGACCGGACATAACAAGATAAAAAAATCTTTAATGTTATGAAGATTTACGCTATTAGCAGACCTATTTTTAAATTGTCTTTTCTAACAAAATTATTTTGTTAATTGTCGTTAAAAAAAGCAGACATATTTTTATAATTTTTTTTAATTGTTGATAAAAAAAAATGTTTTAATTAATAATAAAAAAAGGACAGTTGAATAATTAGTCTTCTATCAATGACAGTTAGAAAATGTTTGCTTTTTCTAGCGACAGTTAAGAAAATATATATTTTTATAAAATATTGTTAAAAAAATATGTAAAAATTTATAATTTAATTACTTTGGCTGATTCCATTTCAAATCGAACAGTCAGTATACACTCAAGTCACCAATTACTGCGCTAATGGAGTATGTTATTCTACCCTAAAAATAAGGGTATACGTATTTTTTTATTTTGCTGAAATATCAAAATTGCATCAGATATGCACTTTTGAAAATTGCATACAAAAACTAAATGTTAAAACTAAAAATGTTGAGAATAACTTTAGAGAGCTATCGTTTTACCAATTTCCAATGAATTTTGATAAACCTTTTTTTATTCTATTTCGTTTTGAGCCCTCTTCAATTCCGTGCGAGAAATTTAAAAAAAAACTAAAAATGACTGAGATATATGCATTTTACCAAAAAATGCACTTTTTATGCACATGCATTTTTCTCGAAAATTTTTTTTTTGCTGAAATTTTTTTTGCTGATAGAGGACCAAAATACCTATCTAATAGTACTTGTTTGATCCCGGCTTTTTGGTTTGGAGCGAGAAAAAAATTCACAAATTTTGTTGGTGAAAAATGCTTGTATATACGTTCGGAAGTCTTAAGCAGTCTGCATTCAAACACTGTCGTATGCTTGGCTCATCATTTGTTTACATTTGTATGCATGTATATAGCATCAATAGTGATATATATATATATATATATATATATATATATATATATATATGTGTAAATTCGTAATATAAAAATAAATATTTAAACATGAAAAAAAAGAATTCTATTCGTGTATATCTATATTATGTATGTTTCGATGTACAAACATTAGGAGGCTAACTCGCGGACAAATACATCGCGTAACCAAAACAGCATATTAGAACTGTTATATAGAAGCTAGTTATTTTTACGGCTGCTTTGAAAGGTGCTTCTCGGGCTTGTGAAAAATTCAACAAAATTGTGAAATAACAATGTCCGAAATTTACCTATTTCTTTTCTTAATTGACTATATGTTTCTTTTAAGCTTCGAGTAAGAAACCGTTTGACTTTTTTAGTTTTTGTGTTATTAATTTTAACAGTTACGACATCAGATTTATTTGGACTTTGTCTACTACAATTAAAATCATCATTTAAAAAATATTTCATAACGATATTTTTTGTGCTTTCATCAATAGGATGACCAGTATATAAATCTGGCTCCGAATAAACTCCTTTATTTTTCACGAGATTTCTTGATTTATTTATCATATACTCGCTTATATTCGGGAATAGTGAGCAAACTTTTATTTTGCTTAATTTTGAAGGTAGTAGAGTTAGAAGTTTTATTTTCTCCGAAATAGAAGAGCATTTTTCTAAAGCCAATTTAAAATTTTCTAAAAATTCATTCCAATAGTTTTCAGTGGAATTTTCGTCCGATTCTATTGATTCAACTGAAATGCCATTCGCATCTTCTAATTTACTTCCAACAGTAGCAGAAAAAGCTGAAATTAAGGATTTTTTCTTTTTAGATACGTAATTTCCTCTAAAATTTTCAGGTATTACAGTTTTTCTTTTTAGGGGTGAGATGCGTTCAGGTAAAACTGAATTAATACTCTCGTTTAATTCCTCTATTCGTTCGGGTGTCTTCGGAATAAAATCATCATCTCTTCCGCTAAAAAGTTCAGTGATTTCATTTTTAGATATAGACTCAAGATCACTTAAAATCATTTTTGATATGCGTTTATGGCAATTTTTACATACATTAGTAGATGGCAATATATTTAAATCTGGATGAAGCTGTGCCAAATTAATGGCTAAATCTTCCAACGGTCTAAAACGTGAATTACTGCTCATATAAACTACCTTTTAATGCATTTGAAAAAAATCGGGACATGAAATTCTTTTAGAAGAGTAAATTTCGGACATTGTTATTTCACAATTTTGTTGAATTTTTCACAAGCCCGAGAAGCACCTTTCAAAGCAGCCGTAAAAATAACTAGCTTCTATATAACAGTTCTAATATGCTGTTTTGGTTACGCGATGTATTTGTCCGCGAGTTAGCCTCCTAATGTTTGTACATCGAAACATACATAATATAGATATACACGAATAGAATTCTTTTTTTTCATGTTTAAATATTTATTTTTATATTACGAATTTACACATATATATATATATATATATATATATATATATATATATATATATCACTATTGATGCTATATACATGCATACAAATGTAAACAAATGATGAGCCAAGCATACGACAGTGTTTGAATGCAGACTGCTTAAGACTTCCGAACGTATATACAAGCATTTTTCACCAACAAAATTTGTGAATTTTTTTCTCGCTCCAAACCAAAAAGCCCGGGATCAAACAAGTACTATTAGATAGGTATTTTGGTCCTCTATCAGCAAAAAAAATTTCAGCAAAAAAAAAATGGCCTTTTCGAGAAAAATGCATGTGCATAAAAAGTGCATTTTTTGGTAAAATGCATATATCTCAGTCATTTTTTAGTTTTTTTTTAAATTTCTTGCACGGAGTTGAAGAGGGCTCAAAACGAAATAAAATAAAAAAAGGTTTATCAAAATTCATTGGAAATTGGTAAAACGATAGCTCTCTAAAGTTATTCTCAACATTTTTAGTTTTAACATTTAGTTTTTGTATGCAATTTTCAAAAGTGCATATCTGATGCAATTTTGATATTTCAGCAAAATAAAAAAATACGTATACCCTTATTTTTAGGGTAGAATAACATACTCCATTAGCGCAGTAATTGGTGACTTGAGTGTATACTGACTGTTCGATTTGAAATGGAATCAGCCTTTATTTGTTTCAAAATTATGACGTTACTTCCTTATCTGTTATCTGTAAAGTAAATATATATTAATTATTAATTTATATATAAACAAAATAATATAAATTAAAATGTTATTTTTTATTAATAAAAATAGTATTAATTACCTTGTTAACGATTATTTTGTTTTTCTAATATTAAATCTTCCAATTCCATTTTATCATCATTTAATAATTTTATAAACTCAACATTATTAACTTTTAATATATACGATACTCCTAAAAAATATTTTATTATATTATTAATATCATGTTTTAAATAGAATAAAAAATATTAATATACCATCTTCTTGAATTTCTCCTATTATTTCTAATTTAGAACCTCTTTCCCAATTAATAATATCATTATCATTTTTAATTAATAATATATCTAATTTATATTTTCCATCAGTTATTAAACCAAAAAATTCGTGTTCATTTTTTTGGTGTTTTTTAACAGAAGAAGTTTTTAAATATTTTTTTATTCCTATAAATATATGTATATATATATATATATATATATATATATATATATATATATATATATATATATATATATATATAAGAATTTCATAAATATATATATATATATAAACTATATTCTAAAATTAATATAATTTTATTTATTTTTTCAATAAGCTCACTAATTAAATTATTTCTCAAGCTTACATCTTGAAAATTTATTTTCATAGGTTTCGAATTCTTTAATATATTATATTCTCCTAACATAATAATAGAAGAATAATATTGTCATGTTAATTCATATAATGAATTAACTTTATTGTAATTTGATTTTGTTACGTTTACATTTTCTAATAAAATTTTCTAAAAAATAAAATTTTAATTTATTATTTCAAATATAATTTATGTAATAAAATTTACATATTTACCTTATTAATTTTTAGTATTCATTAAATTTTTCTATATTATTATCATATATATTACATTGAATTCTAAATCCTTCCCTGTTATTTACTATGATAGTCTCTACTCCTCGTAGAAGCTACTCTGCAGTTGTTGATACGGAAAGGATAGGTGGATGGTAGGTGCTTGAAATAAAGACAAGATTTCCTTTAATATATAATACGTGTATTCACCTGGAGATGACGAAGCAAGGTACTTATCTATCCTGAAGTCAAGAACGCTCTAACGACTTCCTTCGCTCTCGTGTAACACATAGCTTACACTCGCAATCGCTTACTTGCGCACCGCAGGCTGCGCGTGACATTTACATGTCTATACACCAATACACACATACTCTCTATACCTGTGTACCCACAGTACTCCCCCCTAAATAACCGTTTATAGTTATTTATATTAAAAGGAATTACTTTATTTTTACATAATCAGTGGGTACTTTTTATTTTACATAAGATTTTTATACATAATTACTCGCGCAATTACATTATCTTTATGCGCTTGCACACACTCCTACTACCTTTTACATAATTATATTCACACATACGCAATTCTAATTACATTACATCAGTACACATCATTTACATGACTTTTTGCAACTATTACATATGCGCATACAATTACTCTTTACATACTTCTGTAAACAACGCTTAAAAGTCCATTTTCATCATATACTCTTGCCCCACATCTTGCCATAGCCGTAGACAATGCCAGACTGATGATCACTTTACAATTAAGAAAATCCAACCTGAACCTTGGTACATTCCTTAATACCGTCAATACAAAGTTTATGTTGAAACATTTATTCTTCTTATTATTCCTTCCATAATGATTATTCATTTTTATCATTTCTATGTTGGTATTATTGAAGGAGTTTAGTGTTCTTTGGACATTAGGGTGGTATGACATCTCTACCGAACGTAGTGCTCGCTGGCCAGCAAAATCAAAACCCTGATCATTCGGCTCCAATCCTCTGATATTTAATATCCGCAGTTTCCTTGACTTAACAATGATCTCCTGGACACTCTGTATCAAGTACCTGTTATTCTCTATATTCACCTCCACTAGGCTTTCATTAATATGTAGTACTGGTTCATGAACGAATTCTAGTTCCTTACTTTGACTTTTTAAGTACTTATAATGGAAAATCTTCATTCTGCCGCCGTGATTATACACTGCCTCAAGAATTCTCCATCCCTGCATTCTTTGATCTATACTATTTACATCGGTTAAGTACAATTCCTCCAGTACTTCGTTTTCCTTGAGAAAGCTGTACAAATACTCCATGTACAATTCTTTGCATCCCTCAAGGTTAATGCTCCTTAGACTAGAAAACAACTTATTATCTAAAAATCTTAATCTAATATGTGCATTATTTACAAATGTGGCCTCTTCCAGCCCCTCTATACGCATTTCTGCATCGAACACTGTAGTCACGTTGGCCACTTTTAAGCTTCTTACATAACAAGCTTCTGACACCTCGGCTATTACCTCCTTGGTCATCACACCACCAGACAAGTCCATGTGATCGATGCGCCACTTCTTGTTCCTTCCCTCCTTTTGGTACCTTAACAGCTTCCTGATGGTAGAAGCTTCGACCTCCCATCTGCATCCGCCAGTCCATACATTGACAAATTCAAATTGTCTTGCGTCCTCGAACAAACGTTCTAGCCCGCTTACTCCTTCGTACCTACGGTGATGTAGCAGCAGGTCTGTTGCACCCAGCTTGTAGCACGGTTCCCGCAAACCGTCTAGAGCGCACATAAAATTCATTACATCTACTGGCTGTAGATGCCACAGGATCCTGCTGATGATATCAGGGGCGCGCAATGCTTCGACAGATGGAGGCACGACCTTGAACTCTGGCTTCTCCAAGGTTAATTCCTCGAGTGTCCCTACGGAAGCTTTCTGGTCAGGTTTAATGGACAAGTAGAACTTACTTCCATTTTTGGTTTCTATCCACATCTTTCTTAGGAGCGCGTCACACTGCATCCTTGTTGATGCAGCGAGAGTGTGGCATTTGATGTTAGCGCACGTTCTTCTACCTGTCAAATGGATTTTCCTTATCTCGAAATCCTCCTGACCGAATGACCTCAAAATCTGGTCCAACTTCTTCTTGCCTGGGTTCATTGGCATGTTGTACAGAAACAAATCCAGCACAGGGTCATCACCGATGAAGAGCGATGGTTTTTTGAACTCATGTTCCTGTGTGTTCTTCATCGCGTTTTTTTCACCGGCTCTACTGGCAGCGTTGATTTTACCAATACATTGTTGTGTGTAAGGATCCATAAACTCATATAAGTATACCTCTGCCAATCTGTACTCAGCCTTCTTCGTGAGATCATGCGTCTCGTTTATCTTGTATAATAGGCCTCTGGCCAACTCCTCCAAGAAAAACATTCTGGCTCGGCTGACGGTACTCTTTAGCGATACAAATATCTGGGGAGAGCCCAATCAGCTTCACCTATATATAACAAAAAAAAACAAACATTATTAATATAACGCATTACAATATTGCCTAAGATTAATCACATTTCTCTTTAAAGTGAGACACTGTTGTACAAAATCTAACTTTCTTATTACCCTTTTCATTATTTTTACAATTATTATTTTTTCTATACAATATTATACTATCCATTTTTCTACGCCTCAAAATGTTGGGTATAAACCTCTCTCTCTTTTACCATTACCCTTATCTTTTTCGCTACCTGTCGCTTCGTGCTCTACCCTGTTACCGGTTTCTATTTCTTTGTCGCTTGCTACGTTACCTGTTTCGTTACACGTATCCGTAATGTCTATTTGCTCGCTACTGAGCTCGTCGAATTCGCTATTACCTGCCTCGTTATGATTATATCCTGGTACCTCCTGTGTCGGGTTACCTTCGTCCAATGCTTCGCATTCTTCACCACTTGCGGGTGGAGCTTCTTCATGAATCTGAGCTTCTGTTACTATGACGTTTTCTTCATTCATTCTATTATTATCCTCGCTCAGTTCTACGTTGCTACTACTCGTTTGTGGCTCCATTTCATTAGCCAGAAAATAGGCTGGCTTCAACCTTTCTACATTTACCGTTACGTTTTTATCTCCTTTCCTTATGACGTAATTACGGCCATTTTCATGCCTAGAGATGACCTTATATGGCCCTGAATACGGTTGCACAAGAGGTGGTTTAACTGCTTTTATCTTTTCTAGCACATGAGTACAATTTGCTAAATCCTTGAATACAAATGTTTTTCCTGAGTTGTTATGTACTACAGGTACAGGTTTAACCTGCCTCATGTACTCTCTAAACTCTGCCAAGAATAGATCTTGCTCTCTAGCGTCTGTTTCTCTGAATTCGCACATGTCACCTGGTATGGTGAGTGTTGTTCCGTAAAGAAATTCAGCTGGACTGGCCTCCGTGTCTTTTCTTAAACGCGTTCTTAACCCCAATAGAACAGTCGAGAGGTTTCTAGTCCAATCTCGACCTTCCATATGGCACATCAATGCTGCCTGAAGATCACGGTGCCATCGCTCAACCATGCCGTTCGCGGCTGGATGGTATGCCGTAGTGCGTATTCTCTTACATCCAATTAGCTGCAGTAGTGCCTGAAACATGCCGGACTCAAACTGTTTGCCTTGATCTGTAGTCATGATGACAGGTGCACCAAAACGAGACACCCACGTGTCATAAAAAGCGCGTGCGACAGAAGGAGCCGATGCATCGTATACGGGCACCGCCTCCGGCCACCTAGTATACCTGTCTATCATGGTCACAATATATCTGTAACCCTCGCTAGGTGGCAACGGACCGACTAAGTCGACATGCACGTGGGCGAACCGTCCATCAGGTTCGCTAAACTTCATAGGTAAAAACTTGTTTTCCCTAGTGACTTTCGATCGTTGGCACTCCATGCATGCTCTGCACCAAGATGTTATCTGCCTATTCATATTTGGCCATACGTACTGCTTCCTTATCATCTTACTAGTTGACCTAGCAGATGGGTGTGCTTTATTGTGAAAGAGTTCAAAGATGACTGCCCTCAGCGCCTCTGGTACATACGGCCTGAGGGAGTCTTGTGCTATTTCGCAATAAAATGGCGTGTTTTCTACACCATATTGCAGTTTTACCAGCTTGAGTTGATGCTGCGGATTACCTACTATGTCCCGCAGCTGTTGATCTTCCCTTTGTTGTCTAGCTATCTCATCTAGTGAGAATATTGTCGGAAATCGGAAGTCATCAACTCTCGATAATGCATCAGCCACCACATTATTCTCTCCTGGCAAATAGCAGATTTTCACGTTATATTCTGCAATATAAGTCAACTTCCTTGCTTGCAGTGCTGTGCAACTATCTAAGCTCTTACCTAACGCATACACCAATGGTTTATGGTCTGTGCATACCGTAAACTCTCTGCCTTCTAAGTAGTAACAAAAATATTTGATAGCCTCGTAAATAGCCATCAGTTCACGATCGTACGTGCCGTAATTCGATTGTGCGGGAGTAAATTTTTTCGAAAAGAAGGCCAGCGGCTTCCACTCGTCTCCTACTCTCTGTTCTAACGCTGCGCCCATCGCAAAATTCGACGCATCCGTAACTAACCTAATCTCCGCATTTTTAGCCGGAAATGCAAGATACGCAATATTCGCTAATTCTTCTTTTATCTTCTTGAATGCTTGTTCTGCTTCTTCGGTCCATTCCACGGGTCTTTTATCCTTTTTCTTAATATCTTTAATCATAGCTACTAAATGTCTCTGTACCTCCGCGGCTCTTGGTATGCTTTTTCTATAAAAGTTTACCATTCCCAGGAATCGACGCATCTCATCTTTTGTCTGGGGTTTCTTAAAGGCTTGTATCGCCTCGACCTTAGATGGGTCTGGTTTGAATCCATTTCCGTCGATGAGATGGCCCAAGAAAATAAGTTTATCGACTCCAAACTGACATTTATCTATGTTCAATTTGAGGTGGAACTTCTCTAACCTCTCTAGGACGACTCTAAGATGTTCTTGGTGCTCCTCGTCTGATGAAGATGCAACCAAGATATCATCAACGAATGCGAACACAAAATCCAGGTCGCCCACGGCCTGGTTTATGTATCGCTGAAATGTCTGCGCAGCATTTCGAAATCCGAACGTCATCACTAGGAACTCATAAAGTCCGAATGGAGTCGTCACCGCTGTCTTTGGTACGTCCTCTGGGAATATAGGAATTTGCAGGAATGCCTTTTCTAAGTCGAGTGCGGAAAAAATAGTTTTCTTTTCTAAATTATATGCGAAATCCTGAAGATTGGGAATTGGGTACTTATCTGGCACCGTGACTGTGTTCAACTTTCTATAGTCGCCACAGATTCTCCACTCACCATTTTTCTTGGGGACCATATGGATAGGTGTAGCCCAAGGGCTTTTTGAAGGTTGGCAAATGCCTTCCTTACACCATCTCTTAAACTCCTGCTTTGCCGCCTGCAGCTTATCAGGTGCCAATCTGCGCGGTTTTTGCGCTACTGGCGGTCCCACTGTGGTGATGTGGTGGTACACATCTATCTTTCTTTTAATTTTTGGCTTTTCAAGCCCAAGTACCAATGGAAATTCTTTTATAATGTGTGCGTACCTATTCCTCGGGTCTATTAATGACACTTGCACATACGTCACTTTCTTTGCCGTGCCTGTGACTGACTCACCCGTTTTTGCATCCATTAGCTCCCGTCGGGTCAGATCTGGGAGTAAATGGTAGTGCTGAATGACGTCGCCACCTAGTATCGCATATGGTACGTCTGCTACAATGAACGTCCATTTGATCTTATTCTTAAACCCGAAGTCTAATTCCCTGTATATCACGCCATACGTGTTTATTTGCGTATTATTCGCTGCGTATAATTTAACGCGCGCCGCTTTCTTTTACTATTCTTTCCTTTCGGAACTAACGATACTTCCGCACCCGTATCTACCAAAAAGGTTTCGTTCACTACTTTATCTATTACGTGGAGGCGTATTCCTTCCGTGTCCGACGAGGTTGCCCCCTCTACCCGCCGGCTCGAGAGTTTAAATGCTCTCTATCTCTATTATTCCTTCGCGTTTGATTCTTTTCTTTTCCAACGCTATTACTTCTTGCTACCCCGCGGTTGGGTGATTTAGACTGTTGACTTTTCCTATCATTAGTAGGTGGAACGGACTCCTGCCTTTTCTCGTAGTTAATCCAATCGCAGGGCTCTAAACATTTATACGCGCTCTTTCCATATTTCGTATGGTATACACAATAACGTTTCCTGTTATTCCGACTGTTGGTTCGCGAGCGTCCTCCGCCCCTAAACTCGTTTCCTACTTTACCGAGCGTCTTCTTGATAACTGCTTCAATATGAGCTTTAATATCTACATTATCGGCATACGGTCTATCATTTTCCTCTTTACCATGGTTTATTACACTAACCACTTTACCGACCTCTTCGCATTTATTCTTATATATTTCATCTGCGTTTTTTACGATAATTTCTTCGTTTCTTAAATTTATTTCTCCCACTATGTGCGATTTAATGCTGGGTGGAAGATTATATTTCCATACCCTTAAGACCACCTCGCGTTCTATTATACCGTCCGACACATCGAGCAATTCTCTTAAATACTCCGATGGCTTTTCCCCGTGCGCTCGACATTTCCTAAATAATTTATTAAACCTCTCTTCTTGTGACTGTCCGTAAGTCTCCATGAGGTATTTCTTCAACTCGTTATATCTATTTCCCGGCTTTAATGTTTTTACTAAATTCGATGTTTCGCGAATTACGTCGCTATCTAGATTGTTTATAAGTAATACGAACGCTACGCTCTCGTCCGTAACATTTTGCATTTTAGCCTGGGCTTCAAATAAGTCGAACCACGTTTCCGGATTATGTTTCCAGAAGGAAAAATTAATTTGACGATTCTGCATGAAGTTACCGGGTACTACCATGTTCGCGCGTTGTTCACCTAACCTAAAATTATTTTTCGCGTCACCAACATTCTCTTTATTTGCGTGCGTCGGTATTTGCCCATTGTTATGCACATCGCGTGCTTCTAAATTTTCTCCCGGTTTATTTCGGTCTAACTCGAGCGTTTCTATTCTTTTTATTAAAATTCCCATATTCGTTTCATAATCTTTTCTCATTTCTAATAATTGTTTTTTATAATATTCTTCTACTCTCCTCGTACCGCTCATTCCTAGTATACTACTACCGTTCCATATTTCTTGATCCGCGAGAGCCCTATTATTATCTACCTGGTTCCTAAACGTATCTCGTTCCCTATTATTAGGCGTGCTATTACATACACCGGCCATAGCGTCGTCAATTCCGCCATTAAACGCGTTCCCGGTAGTCATTTTGTGATTCGAGGTTATATATACAATATAAAGCTATCTTCGCTATAAAAATTTTTTTTTTTACCGACCTTGATCGATCTGACTAGACTCAATAAATACACACGCAATAAATAAATAATTAAAATAAATAAATAAATAAATTACATGAACGATAAATGTTCACTATACTACATATAAATACACAAATAAATAAATAAATAAGACGTTAAAATAAATAAATAAATAAATAAATTATAGACGCTACATAACCGTTAAAATAAATACTCACGAAACACACGTTTAAATACGTACATAAACATTTGCTTATACTGTCGATCAAGGTTGATTGCAATAGGTGTAGAAGGCCTACGCAAAATGCTACATCAATAAAATCACAGAGGACTGTTTACAATCTTATATATATTCGTTAGCTCGTCCCGCGTGCGCGGCAACACAATTCTTATTATTTTTTCTCGCGTCTTACCGGTATGCGTGACCTCCGCACGGCCCCTTGAGAACACCTAAGAGCTACACAAATGTAAGGGTTAGAGTGTATCTCTCAAGGTCGTACATCGGCCCCAACATACCAGCAATTATATTTTGTTCGTTATATTAAAATTTTACACGCGCACACGCGACTTGCCGCGAATCACCTCTATCTAACCTCGAAATAACCTCAAAATACCCGTCGCGTCTCGGCTTTTATACTCGTTTCTAACTAACCGCTTTTATTTCCACGCACAACCGAATCACTTTTTTTCTTTTTTTGCACTATATTTTTTTCGTTACTAACATAATTATTTTTCATGTACTTATATGCACAGATTTCCTACTTCTTCGTGTGTAACTTCCCCCCTTTTTATGAAGGAAGAGAGAGAGAGAGGTTTCCTACACTCCCCCAGTCTGCACGCTCTCTATTTAAAAGACAAAGAAAAGAAAAAATTTATACAAGGCATATGACCGCCAGTAACCGATGCAGCCACGACTCGTGGACAAATAGACGAACAAATTCGATGGTTTGCACCACGTGCCGAGTCTACAACGGCACCAACCGTCCCCTTAAGAACATTAAAACGTCCACAAAATTTCTCACTATATTCTCTATTTAACGTGCAGCTGGAGAAAGCCAGTCTCTCACTTACTGTGCTTTCTTACTATACTAGTACATGCATGTATATATATATATATGTATCTTACGAGCGAACAATTACTTTGTATATAGAGAAAAATTCACTGCTATAATTTTTTTAAGATAATTATTCATTAGTTATACTTTAATACACATCATAAAATCTTTAAGATAATTATTCATTAGTTATACTTTAATATATCACAAAATTTTTACTTTTCTTTTTTTTCAAGATAAGTACTACAGCGCGCTCGCGAAATTATAACTCTAACCTTTAAAATGTATTTCCGGCGAGATGATGGCAACCTTTGCTTGGACCCTTGCTGGCCGACGGCTTTTGCTCAGGCGTCCTGCTAGCTGCTGCGCTGTCTTGTCTCCCCTAACGGTTGTCGGGGTCACCAATGATAGTCTCTACTCCTCGTAGAAGCTACTCTGCAGTTGTTGATACGGAAAGGATAGGTGGATGGTAGGTGCTTGAAATAAAGACAAGATTTCCTTTAATATATAATACGTGTATTCACCTGGAGATGACGAAGCAAGGTACTTATCTATCCTGAAGTCAAGAACGCTCTAACGACTTCCTTCGCTCTCGTGTAACACATAGCTTACACTCGCAATCGCTTACTTGCGCACCGCAGGCTGCGCGTGACATTTACATGTCTATACACCAATACACACATACTCTCTATACCTGTGTACCCACAACTATGAATTTTTGAATGCGAAATTCCGTTTTCTTCTGTTTATGAACATAAGTTTTTTGATCATAAATTTCTTCGGTATATACAACAAGTGATCTATTTAATAATGTTAAAATTAATTTATAATATTCAATTACTATATAATATTATAATTTTTATAACTTACGCTGATTCATCACCAATTATTATTTTATTTTTTAAACATTCTGTTGATAAAAATGGTATTTTTTTTCCTCTTTTAAAAGGTTCATAAATTAATGAACCTTCATTTCTTCTTTTTAAATTTTTATTATCATTCATATTTATTTCTACAAATATAATTATAATTGATGTATTAATTAATTTTTTTCATAATAAAATTTAATAAATAAATTGTAATAATAATATATTATAATATTTATTGAGTAATAAAATTTAAAAAATATATAATTAAAAAAAGTCTACAAGTGTAGGTATTGAAGAAGCCATTAAAAAATTTTATCTAGAAAACAGTACAGTAAACCCTGGTAGAAATAAGTATAAGAATATTGATGGTGAGAAAGTTCAAGTGCAATATTTAAATAGTAGTATCACAGATTCACACTCAAAGTTTAATGAAGAATCATCGATCAGAGTAGTCTATTCAACATTTTTAAAATACAAACCAAAATACTGCATTGAACCAAAAATGAATGAAAGAGACACATGCGCTTGTAACAAACACATGAATTTTTCTTTTCTAACAGAGACTCTACGCACAAAAAAATAATACAAGAAAACTCTGTGTATCAAGTTATAAAAAGTTTAGTTTGTGAAAAAAGATCTGATGATTGTTTAAACCGTAATTGTGAGCATTGTCAAACAAAGTCTTTAAAATATGACTTGGAAAATGTAAATAGTGAAGAAAAAGTTACTTACACTCAGTGGGTTACAAAGAAAGAAGTTCGTCAAAGCATTAAAACCAAAAAAGACATAACTGTATGTGTAACTAAAAAGCAAAACTTTACTAGTAGTATTCAGGAGTTAATAAAAACATTTGAATCTCAACTTAGAATCATGTTGACTCATGAACTGAGAATTTATCATCAAGGAAAAAGTTTTAGAAAATTAAGAGAAAGTTTACAACTTAATGAATGTAGTGTATTGGTAGATTTTAGCGAAAATTATTTGTGTAAATATAGCACTGAAGTTCATGCCGTTCACTACGGGGTTAGCAAAGAGAGCAAGTTACTTTGCATACAGGAATGTTTTATACAAAATCATATTCCCAAGGTTTTGGTACAGTATCTGAAAGCACAAGACATGATGCTGCTGCTGTCCCAGCTCATGTGATAAAAGCCTTAGATCATTATTTAAATAGTTTTTCATTGATTGACACAATTCACTTTCAAAGTGATGGTCCTGGAACACAGTATAAGAATAAAACTTTGTTTTATCTAGTTACACAAGTACTTCCAACTAAATTTAACCAAATTAAAAATATTACTTGGAATTACAGTGAATCAGGACATGGTAAAGGACCTGCAGATGGAGTAGGAGCTACCATTAAACGTGCAGCTGATGATAATGTGTTGTATGGAGAAGATGTTCCTAATTATGCAAATTTTTTGAAATCAGTAACTACAAAATTAAGTAAAGTACACATTGCATCAGTTGATTCAAAAGACATTGTTTCTATGGACAACCTGTTGCCAAAAGAGATTCCAGTGTTTAATGGAACACGAGAAGTATATCAATTTACTTGGAAATCTGCCGAGCCATCAATTATTAATTTTAATAACCTTACTTGTTTTGATTGCTCACCTGGTATTAAATGCAATCATTATCATAGAGATATTCTTGATTATATGAAAAGTAAAAAAGAACCACAAAAAAAACTTACAAAAGAAGTAGCTTTGAAAAAAACAGCCTAAAGATAAAGAAAAAAAAGTTACCAAAAAGAAGGCTCCACAAATGAAAGAAAAATCAGCAAAAAAAGCAAAAATCAGTTCTTCTAAAAAAAAAATACCAAAAGAAAGGCTCTACAATTGGAAAAACATCTAGCAAAAATAGCAAAAATCAGTTCTTCTCAACCACCAGTGACTGAGGAACCAATTGGTGCAAATTTAAAAAAAAGTTGAAGGTATTTTTAGTGTAGTAGTTTAAATAGAAAGTTTTATCTTCTTTGACAAGTTATATTATATTATAGGTTATATTAAGAGGTTCAATTTTAAAATATTATTTTCCAAATTTTTATTTTTAATCCTCATCTTACTTTTAAAAGGAGCCATTATCTATTTTAAAAAGTTAAGTCGTTCTAAAATAACAAGTTTTTAATAAAATCGATTTTAGATCAAGTTACTTCGATATCTATAAAAACAATAAGAAAAAATCTGCAGGCGTCAAAATTGGAGTAATTTTTACTCATAATATCTAAAATTCAATAAAATAAAATTTACTGAAAGTATAGAAAAGGTTGGATGTTGTAAGTACTTTTATTACAAAAAGAATCTGAAAATGCGTAAAAACGTTAATGTCTTACTCAAAGTTATTGAAATATTTTTAAATAGAGAAATATTTCTATTCGTTTAAAGTTAAATTATTGTTTCCAATGCTATTATAAGTAGGAAAAACCAACATTACTATGTCAGAAACGCATTTTTCCACTTGATCATTTTCGCAGTAAAAATTTGCAAGTTTTGGCGATATTACCCATATATATCATCATTGATAGTGTAAACATACATACGAATGTATACGAATGATGAGCGAAGCATGCGACAGCTTTTGAATGTAGATTGCTTGAGACTTCCGAACGCATATACAAGCATTTTTCAACAATAAAATTAGTTAATTGTCGTCTCACTCTAAACAAAAAAATACGGGATCAAACAAGTACCATTAGATAGGTAATTTGGTCCTCTATCAGCCCAAAAAATTTCAGCAGAAAAAAAAGATGGCCTTTTTGAGAAAAATGCATGTGCATAAAAAGTGCATTTTTTGGTAAAGTGCATATACCTTAGTTATTTTTTTAGTTTTTTTTTTTTTAATTTCTTGCACTGGATTGAAGAGGGCTCAAAACAGAATAAAACAAAAAAAGGTTTACCAAAATTCATTGAAAATTGGTAAAACGATAGCCCTCTAATGTTATTGTCAACTTTTTTAGTTTGAATATTTAATTTTTGTATGCAATTTTTAAATGTGCATATCTTATGCAATTTTGATAATTTGGCAAAAAGAAAAAATACGTGACTTCTTATTTTCAGAATAGAATAAAATACTTTATCAGCGCAGTAATTGGAGTCATAGAATCAATGTAATTTTGCTTTAAAAATCTTGAAATTCCAGTGAAATTTGATAATAAAATATGCATTTTTTCAATTTTTATATTTCCAGTATCTTTTTGCTTATGTAAATAATCTATTACATTGTTATAACAATCGTTTTCTTAAATGTTTTGATTATTTTATCGAGGTAATTAATATATTAATTTCCTGGATAAGTGGAAAAAGGGGTTAAGTCCATTTAACTCCTCATTCAATGCAGCTCCTCAATTTCAGTACCTCATTCTTTAAAGACCAAATTTTCGAAATGTTTACATTTAAAAGAATTAAATTTCATTATCACTTAATAAAAATGATCATGAATTTAATAAACTTTAAGAGCAGGCCCGATTCGCTGTCCTTGTCTAATTGAGTTTTTTGTTATTTACTTAAGTATTAATCGATGTACTATCTGCAAATCGAAGGTTAAGCGCAATAGATTTTCTTATTATAAATATTTATGCACAAGAAAAAAAAATCTACCGCTTTGTTTTTGTGAAAAGTAAGGAACGCAAAAACATTATAAACATAAAATTTAAATTCAGTGTTCTTTACTTTTCTCAAAAACAGAGGAGCAGATTTTTTTTCTTGAGCATAAATATTTACAATAACAATATCTATTGCGTTTAACCTTCAATTTGCAGATGCATCGATCAATACTTGAGTAAATAACAAAAATCTCAATTAGACAAGGACAGCAAATTCGGCCTGTTCTTAAAGTTTATTAAAAATGATTTGACGATTCCTGTAGACTATGTCCACGTCCCAGGATGACCCCGAGTCATCGAAACATCATCCAAAAAGAAGTATATCTAGTGTTGTTAAATAAAATATTAATAATAATTTAATGGTTATTGATATATTAATATTTTATTTAATATTATTATTTTAATATTTTTTATACAAATTATATTTCATTAAAAATATTCATTCATAAAAAATTATGACTTCTACCGATTATAATTCAAAAGTTTCTTTTTAATGTCAAAAAAGTATTCTAAAATCAAAATATAAGATGATAAAAGATTTTCCATTAGTCATGTTATATACACAATATTAATACATATCAAAAAATATTTATAGAAATAATTACAAACAACTTTATTTAAATATAAATAATATCAAATATTCATAAAAAATTTTTAAAAGTGAAAATTATTATTAATAACCCTCAAATTTTTAACATTTTTTCATAGTTATTTGTGATTATTTATCCCAAAGTCAACTTTTTTCCATATGAATACATATCACATTTCGAAAGAATAATTCAAATTTCTCTTTTACTCAATTACACAGGCCCACAAAATGAAAAAAAATGTCTGAACTTTTGACCGGACATACATATTCCCATGTATTTTTCGACGCTGAATCCGAATCTGTAATAAAAATATAGGGTTTTCCTACCTTTTCTCAGAGTTTTATTGAAAAAACCTCATTTTTTACGGTTTTTTTGCGGTTTTTCGAGTCTAGAAAAAACAAATCATGAGATACGGTTAATTGGACTTCAAAATCGAATTCTACGGGAAAAAATACACGGGAAACCATACCTTCAAATTTTTTTAACGCGATTCTAGTCCTCTGTATGGGGCTGAAAAGATGAGGAAATCGGTAAAAGTCGAAATTTTGCCTAAAATGGATTTCAATAATATTAAAATTTAATCATGCGTCTTTTGAAGAGTCGATAAACATTGGAAATACTATCCTGGGGGTTTTTCAGATTGCTGATCATGAATTTGAAGTCAAATTGTGTAAAAACTACTTCTAGAGGGCGGTGACAAGAACTGTATATGGTAAATTTATCGATTTTTTAAAAATTTTACGTCTGAAATACTAATTTTAGAGTCTTTCACAGCATTGACTGTAAATTCAAGATATTAACTTAGCCTTTTGTGTACGTTAAACTTAACATTTTGTCTATGTTTGTCTCTCTCTCTCTCTCTCTCTCTCTCTCTCTCTCTCTCTCTCTCTCTCTCTCTGAAGCTGCGAGTCTTAGAAAAGGCAAAGGATAAAAAATATGACTTTGTCACATTTGTGCGAAATGGAATGATATACGCTAGAAAGAAGGGGGATCGGATACCTGTGCGTATTACTACTGATGCTGACCTGAATGCTTTTTTAGCAAAAATAACTCCCATCAGCAACGGAGAAGCGAGCTGATTCGAGATGCTGTGGTAAGTCCATTTTCTTCTTCCTTCCCTTCTGATTCTCTGTTACCTACTAATAATACTTCATCTTCATCTACCATTACAAAACATGTCTCTACTGAGGATGGTCTCAGGGTTTGTCATTTTAATGCCAACTCCATTCGTGCTCATATTGAAATGATAAGATTATTTTTGGCTTCTCGCACTTATTTTCATGTGGTGGCTGTGACTGAGACAAAGCTGGGTCAGATAGTCTCTGACTCGCTTATAGCCATAGATGACTATGTGCTTTTCAGACAGGATCGTAACACTAGAGGTGGTGGTGTTGCTCTATATGTTCATCGCTCACTGGATTGCATACGACTGTGTTCTTCAAAAGGTGGCTGGTGTGGTAAGCCAGGCTTACCTGAATATCTCTTTTGTGAGATTAAAACTCATGATGTTGCTTCTCCTATTTTTGTTGGAGTAGTCTACAGACCACCTCATGCTCCATTCTTGGCTGGAACTGATTTTATTCCTGATCTGTCATCTTATATGCATGATTATAGCACTAAAGTTATCTTGGGTGATTTCAATACAAACCTATCTACTGATTCTGATGACTCTTTGTTTCTGAAGGGTTTGATCAAGGAAAATGCACTCTTTTCTGTGCCTTATGGTGCAACTCATCACACTGTCACATCTGATACTTGGCTAGATTTATGCCTTGTGGATGCAAGTGATTCCTTGCTTGATTATTGGAAGACTGATGTGCCATTTATAGATGGACATGATTTCATTGCAGCCACTGTCAAGTCTTCTCTTTCTAAGCCTGTGCTTAATGATTTCTCTTATCGAGACTATAAGGCTGTTGATAACATAAGGCTGATTGATTATTTTTCCTCTTTGGATTGCTCTATCTGTAATGGCGATTCAGATCTCGAAACTCGTCTTAATTGTCTTTATGGCCATCTAAGTGAAGCAATTTCACTCTTTGTTCCCATTAAAAAGGTTCGACAGGGTGTAAATCGTCGTCCATGGATCACTGCAGAGCATCGTGGTTTGGTTCATGATAGAGACCGGCTTTATAGACGCTATAAACGCTCACGACTTCCCTTTGACTTGCTATCATATAGAGCTGCACGTGATCGTGCTCATGAGAGCATTGAGTCTTCAAAACTCCTTTATTATTATGGCAGGCTCTCTGGGCTAAATGATTCTCGGCAAATCTGGAGGGAGCTGCGTAATCTCGGTATTTGTTCGAGTGGAAATACTTCTTGTCACCCTTTCTCTATTGATGAGCTAAATTTTCATTTTTCCAGTGTAGCATCTGATGGATCGGTCACCTCAGTCTTTGATTATTCGAATACTTTAGCTGAGGATGAACCATTTAAACCTATGTTTACGTTCTCTGAGGTGTCGCTGTTTCAGGTTGGTCAGGCTGTGCGTAGTTTTACTACGCAGGCGAGGGGTCCAGATGACATTCCTCAGTCTCTTATTAATACTGCATTTCCTGTTATCGGTAAATTCTTGTGTCGCATTTTCAACGATTCCTTGAAAGAATGTCTTTTCCCATCATGTTGGAAGTTATCGCTTATTAAAACTATTAATAAAGTTACTTCTCCACAATCTATGAATGATATTCGACCTATTTCCTTATTATCGTTTCTGTCAAAGGTACTTGAGCGTCTTGTCCATCAGCAGTTGTATGAATATTTGTCCACTAGACAGCTATTGGATCCGCGGCAAACTGGATTTAGGACTGGGCATAGTACACAGACAGCCTTGTTGAGACTGACAGATGATATTAGACTCAATATGGATAGACGCTATGTCACCTTGCTTTTGCTATTTGATTTCAGTAAGGCATTTGATACCGTGAACCATGCTATTTTGCTTAGAAAAATGTCATCACTTGATGTCTCCATCACGGTAATCAGATGGTTTGCCTCTTATCTTGCGGGTCGTCAGCAGGCTGTTATTGGCGAGGGTGGTAATGTATCTAATTACCTCTCTCTTAGTATGGGAGTTTCTCAAGGATCTGTATTGGGGCCGTTATTATTCTCTATATATGTGAATGATGTTGCTATTGATTTTGGTCCTGATATTCAATACCTTATATATGCTGATGATCTTCAGGTATATGTCCATTTTCCTTTGGATAAATTGGATGTTTACTCTTCTATTATGAGTGCACATGCTGTTGCTATCTCTGATTGGGCTGCTAGAAATTGCCTTAAATTGAATGTCGGTAAAACTAAAGCCATAATTATTGGCTCCTATTATTATATTAATTTGCTGTCTACTATACAGGCTGCTGGTGTCCAAATTAATGGCACTACTGTAAGGTTTGAATCTTCTGTTCGGAATTTAGGGGTGTGGTTGGACAGTAAACTGAATTGGAAGGAGCACATCTCTCGGGTTTGTAATAAGTCTTTTTCTTTGTTCTACAGGTTAAACTACTTTCGAAAGAGTACTAACATTGCTCTTCGTAAGCATCTGATACAGACTTTACTTTTTCCGCTCATCGATTATTGTTGCCTCGTTTATTCTGATTTGTCGGCTGAACTTGACTTGAGGCTTCAGAGAGTCATCAACTCTGGTATTCGCTATGTTTATGGTGTTGGCAGACGTGAGCATATTTCTGCTTATCGTACAAAATTGGGCTGGTTATCTACCTCCAGTAGAAGAAAATATTTTGCATCCTCCTTTCTTTATAAGATGTTCTCTACTAAAGTTTCTTCTTATCTTTATTCTAGATTTATTTGGAATCAATCTGTTAGAACATTGAGGGGTGCTGTGAGGCCATTGACTGTACCACCTGCAACTACTGAATTTTACAATGGATCGTTCTTGGTCACTTCATCCTTCCTATGGAATGAGCTCCCTGAGTCAATTCGAAATTCACCATCACTTCATTCATTTAAATCTTCAGCATTTACTCATTACCTCTCCTTAGAAAATGGACCTATGCCATCACAATAAAAATAAAAATAAACTGTAACTTAATTATAATCTTTAATTCAAATTATTAAGTTTTTATTATTTTCTTCTGTTTCTGTTTTAAATACTGCTTTTACTCAATATTATATTTTATTATTACTTGTATATAACTGTATAAAAATTGTACAATATAATGTACATACAATAAACATATATCTATATCTATATCTCTCTCTCTTCCGATGTTTTTTTTAAATTGGCTTACGCTTACGTACACGTTTCTCTTCGAATGACCGATGTAGTGGATTTCTGACACGTTTTTGTCCTTTTTTCGCAGCTGTTTCTCTTTTTATCATCCAGCAGTAATCTGCTCACATGTTGATACCCCAGTTTCCTTGAAATCTACGTTCAAACTCCTTTAAATCTTGGTGAAATCGTTCACCATGCTCTTCACTAAAGTCTCCGTTATTTTCAGGAAACTGATCAACGTGTGAATCAAGAAAATGAAGTTTTAAGTTCATTAGACAACCCAATTTTTCAAAATTACGTACCATTCTTTTCACAATAGCTTTATAATTTGTGTCTTTGGCATTACCCAAAAATTTCGTCGATACCTCTTTAAAACTTAACCATGCTGCCTTTTCAACATCAGTCATGCTTTGTTCAAAGTTTTCGTCTCTAAATAAAGTTCGGATTTCAGGACCATCAAAAATACCTTCATTTAATTTAGCATCAGATTTATGGGGAAATACTTTGCTTATATATTGGAAGCACTGACCGTCCTTGTCCAAAGCTTTAACTAATTGCTTTATCAATCCAAGCTTTATATGCAGAGGCGGTATCAAAATTTTCGAAGGATTAACGAGTGGATCTTTTATAACATTCTGTTTTCCAGGTTCAAACGATTCTCTTGATGGCCAAATTTTCTTTTTATAGTGTTTTTCTCTATCTCTGCTATCAAACATGCATAAATAACATGGGTACTTCGTAAATCCAGATTGTTGTCCAAGTATCATAGATAAAATCTTTAAATCGCCACATATTTGCCATTTATGTTCTCTATATTTTATTTTCGTTAAAAGTAGTTCAAGATTGGAATACTCTTCTTTAAGTACTGTTGAATGTGCTAATGGTATAGGAGCATATTTATTTGTGATATTGAGGAGTACTGCTTTAAGGCTGCGCTTTGATGAATCAATGAATAGTCGCCAATTTTCAGGTTTGTATATGTTGGGTTTCAATTCATCAATAAGACCTTTCACGTCCGTGCAATAAACCATATTAGAATCATTCTTGAAATAATTTCTAAAGCGCTCTTCTCGATTACGATATGCACATACTTTAGTACCCTTTGTCAACATATTTCGTCTCTTAAACTCTGAAGCCATAAACTCTGATTGTTCCTTAGATAAACCACTCTTTCTAAATAAATCGTTCAGACTTTTTTGATCAAACTTTTCAACAGTTCGTTCTTCACCCTTAGGAATATACTCTTCATCACTATCCAGAGAATGTTCTTCAGGTGAACTTAGATCTTCTTCATTTGATGAGCTTCCGTCTGCGGCAATCAGATTTTCAGTTGTTTCATCTGTCGAGTTTTCATCTACATTTAGATTCCCTAAGCCTGTTGTAAAACTATCTCTCGAATCTTTATTTTCAAAAATATCTATAAAATTCTTGGATGGAAATTCTATACAAGAAGTATTAGGATATACTATTCCTTTTTTCTGTATCTTGTATAAACCTTGTATCTTTGTTAAACAAAAATAGCAATCATTTTCATCTTTTGGTTCCTTCCACTTTGTAGGTATAGTAAATTTTAATTTGGACCTAGCCTGACTGGTGTTGTATCGATTCATCATGGCATAACATCAAGCACATATATAATGAGGAACCCAAATTTTATCCTGTTGAGAAATCTCAATATCAAAACATTTTTGATAGATAAAATTAATATTATCTGTGATTTTTCTTTTGTTTCGTTGTCCAATATATTCTGAACATACATAACAGAAATTATCTTGAGATCCATTACACGTACGGTTAAAACTGTTATTGGATGTACCAGCGCAGTTTAAAAAAGGTTGAAAATTTGAATTAGCCATATTGTTGAATTAAACCCCACACACTAGGAATCCTGTTCCGATCGCAGGTGAGTCCGCCGTCCTAGGGGTGATAACTCTCATACCTCCCCAGGCCTAAGTATGAGAGCTTTCCGACTTTGACGAGGACAATGTCAATTCGTCGTCGGACACACTACGGCATCATTCTCACATCCTAGTGCTCCCTTGCAGGACAGCGCGCCTTCGCTGGGTTCGTTACTGCAAAGTATTGAGTACACCGAATCATTCTACACATCCCATTTTCAGGGCAGTTGTCATCGTGACCAATACTTCGCAGCAGCAGGTTTTTTTTAGGTACCCTTATAGAGTACTGATATATATATATATATATATATAGCTTTGGAAAAAGATCATAAGTCCCATTCGTTTATAAACAATGCTTTAAGATCAATGACAGTGTACAACAGTGATTAACTGAACGGAGCTTTAAAATGAAACCGAATTCATTTCTAAACAACAGTACCCAGCTTTACAACAGAATAAGTATAAATAAAAAATTGACAGATCAAATTGTCTCTGACACAAACACACCAAATGAAGAAGATCTAAGTTCACCTGAAGAACATTCTCTGGATAGTGATGAAGAGTATATTCCTAAGGGTGAAGAACGAACTGTTGAAAAGTTTGATCAAAAAAGTCTGAACGATTTATTTAGAAAGAGTGGTTTATCTAAGGAACAATCAGAGTTTATGGCTTCAGAGTTTAAGAGACGAAATATGTTGACAAAGGGTACTAAAGTATGTGCATATCGTAATCGAGAAGAGCGCTTTAGAAATTATTTCAAGAATGATTCTAATATGGTTTATTGCACGGACGTGAAAGGTCTTATTGATGAATTGAAACCCAACATATACAAACCTGAAAATTGGCGACTATTCATTGATTCATCAAAGCGCAGCCTTAAAGCAGTACTCCTCAATATCACAAATAAATATGCTCCTATACCATTAGCACATTCAACAGTACTTAAAGAAGAGTATTCCAATCTTGAACTACTTTTAACGAAAATAAAATATAGAGAACATAAATGGCAAATATGTGGCGATTTAAAGATTTTATCTATGATACTTGGACAACAATCTGGATTTACGAAGTACCCATGTTATTTATGCATGTTTGATAGCAAAGATAGAGAAAAACACTATAAAAAGAAAATTTGGCCATCAAGAGAATCGTTTGAACCTGGAAAACAGAATGTTATAAAAGATCCACTCGTTAATCCTTCGAAAATTTTGATACCGCCTCTGCATATAAAGCTTGGATTGATAAAGCAATTAGTTAAAGCTTTGGACAAGGACGGTCAATGCTTCCAATATATAAGCAAAGTATTTCCCCATAAATCTGATGCTAAATTAAATGAAGGTATTTTTGATGGTCCTGAAATCCGAACTTTATTTAGAGACGAAAACTTTGAACAAAGCATGACTGATGTTGAAAAGGCAGCATGGTTAAGTTTTAAAGAGGTATCGACGAAATTTTTGGGTAATGCCAAAGACACGAATTATAAAGCTATTGTGAAAAGAATGGTACGTAATTTTGAAAAATTGGGTTGTCTAATGAACTTAAAACTTCATTTTCTTGATTTACACGTTGATCAGTTTCCTGAAAATAACGGAGACTTTAGTGAAGAGCATGGTGAACGATTTCGCCAAGATTTAAAGGAGTTTGAACGTAGATTTCAAGGAAACTGGGGTATCAACATGTTAGCAGATTACTGCTGGATGATAAAAAGAGAAACAGCTGCGAAAAAAGGACAAAAACGTGTCAGAAATCCACTACATCGGTCATTCGAAGAGAAACGTGTACGTAAGCGTAAGCCAATTTAAAAAAAACATCGGAAGAGAGAAAGAGAGAGAGAGAGAGAGAGAGACAAACATAGACAAAATGTTAAGTTTAACGTACACAATAGGCTAAGTTAATATCTTGAATTTACAGTCAATGCTGTGAAAGACTCTAAAATTAGTATTTCAGACGTAAAATTTTTAAAAAATCGATAAATTTACCATATACAGTTCTTGTCACCGCCCTCTAGAAGTAGTTTTTACACAATCTGACTTCAAATTCATGATCAGCAATCTGAAAAACCCCCAGGATAGTATTTCCAATGTTTATCGACTCTTCAAAAGACGCATGATTAAATTTTAATATTGTTTAAATCCATTTTAGGCAAAATTTCGACTTTTACCGATTTCCTCATCTTTTCAGCCCCATACAGAGGACTAGAATCGCGTTAAAAAAATTTGAAGGTATGGTTTCCCGTGTATTTTTTCCCGTAGAATTCGATTTTGAAGTCCAATTAACCGTATCTCATGATTTGTTTTTTCTAGACTCGAAAAACCGCAAAAAAACCGTAAAAAATGAGGTTTTTTCAATAAAACTCTGAGAAAAGGTAGGAAAACCCTATATTTTTATTACAGATTCGGATTCAGCGTCGAAAAATACATGGGAATATGTATGTCCGGTCAAAAGTTCAGACATTTTTTTTCATTTTGTGGGCCTGTGTTATTATTATGCTACAATTTTATTCGAATTATATTAATGTAATGTAAAGAATATTATTTAATAATCATCAAATAATATAAATAAATATACATACTGTAACGTTTGGCTTTTTTGCTCGAGTAATTTGTTGACGTTGGTGGCGTCAGACTTTTAGAAGTCGGTGTTGGACAATGATTTCCGTGGTTTGAGCAAGCCAAATTCAAGTCTTGGTCAAGTTTAAACAAAGCTAACCTAATCTTAAAACTAATGTGACAACGACGGAGCGGATACAAGACAGGTGCAGCGGAAAGTTGTTTACAAAACTTATTTGTATTTTCAACTTAATTCTTTTTTTCTTATTTCTTAATAAAAATAAAGAAAGGAATATTACAACGTCAAAAATAAACAAATGAACAGACAAAAATTTAATTATTCAACTTTAAATAAATTAAAATAAGAATAGTAATTTTAGAACCGACGTTGAAAAATAAGAGAAGTTGATACCTTTTATAGCAGGTAGGTGGCATGACTAGAAACTAGAGACTGTAACAAAATTAATATTTACACATAAATTACTAAAATCATCTATAAAGGGTAGACGCGTGACCTACTTTACCGACGCACAGTGGGGGAAAATGGACAAAACTCTCCCTCAGTCACAATTTTCGATCGATCCTGATAATTTTTTTTTGTAAATACTCAGGACATCTAAAACTACATATCTGCTTGCGACCACACCATTCCTATCAAATGATCCCGTGTAATACTACGCCAATTGTCAAATATCATGAACCTTTATTTTCAAAATCGGTAAAACAAGTATCATCTAGAGAAATCAAGTGAATGAAAACTTCTACCGTAAGATTCTAGTGTAAATATATATTCCCAATGCAAAATTGAAAATAACCACAGTTCTGCAACCTTTTGTTAATACAATATTGTTGAAGATTGGTGAAAAATCCTAAATACATGTAGTACTGTAAAAAATCGTTATCCTAACATCAACATACAACTAAAAACCCACAAATACACAAATCCCAAATCTATAAGCCCCCAAACCCCAAATCCACGAATCCCCAAACCCCAAATCCATAAACCCCCAAACCCCAAACCTACGAAACTCAAACCCTAAATTCATAAACGCCCAAACCCACCAACCCCAAAGCCTAAATCCATAAACTCCCAAATCTCAAACCTACAAACTCCAAATCCATGAACCCCCAAATTCCAAATCCACAAACCCCGAACCCCAAATCCATAAACCCCCAAACTCCAAACCCACAAACTACAAACCCAAATCCATAAGCCCCCAAACCCACAAACCCCAATTCTATATACCCCAAAACCCCAAATCCGCAAATCCCAAACCCACAAATTCCAAATCCACAAACCCCAAACGTACAAATCCTAAATACACAAATCCCAAATCCACAAACCGCAGAATCTGTCATGTAGGCAGACACACTAAAAAAGAATGCAGTATTATAAACTCCAGTATTATTACTATATAACATTAAGTAAATTTAGTCACTTGGAAAGAGTTGATTATCTCTTTCTGTGTTATATACAATAAATGATTTTATTTTATTAAACTTATTGCCTTAACTTCATTGGTTTTAGTTATGTTTCAACTTACTTACACATATCACCACAAGAAGGTTGAAGTTCGGACTTTGATATGTTTTTTTTTTTGGTTTTTGTTTATTTTTTTGTATTTTTTAATTTTTTAATTTTTTTTTTATTTTCTGATAATTTTAATTTTTTTTTGTTTTTTTTTTAATATTTTTAATTTTTTTTGGTATTTTTTTAATGTTTGTGATTTTTTAAAATTTTTAATTATGTATTATTTTTATATACATTTTAATCTGATATAGAATTATTTTAAACACGAATTATGAAGTCATTTTAAGAATGTTTGTGCATCTTTTGTGAGTTCTTTCGATTTTTGTTCTTTTATATGTCTTAATGCACTAACCATAGGATCTGATGCAATAAGCATGTAGTGCATTATGTCAGTATTAGTTTTTGTTCTTTGATACATTCTGCTGTGTTGATTACGAGCTTTTCGAAAGACTTTATTATTGGCTTCTTGTGCTTCTTCTGAAAACCAACCTATTGGTGCTGGAAATTCTTGCATAATATCACAACCATGTATTAACACTTTATGTACAGAAGGTGGCATAGGGTACCAAGGGTATAAACTAGTACATAATTTAGCTGTTTCTATACAATAATCTTTAAACTTAGGAATATTAATCTTCGCTCGTTGAGAAATAATTTGTAAAACTGTGTATAACTTTTATATCATTTTTTCGTTGATTCCTGTAATGTTTGAAATTATTCTTGCTCTACTGAAAAAAGCGCGAGCAACATTTCCAGTATTTGTTGTTCCAACACCTTGTTTTACTACATCAACTGTTAAGTTTAAATGTTTTTTTAATAAATTTTGAATTCGTTGTTTTTTTTCTTTTTGTATCTTTTTATTTTCTCCGCTTGCAAATCCTTTTTCAAAACCTAAATTATATGATAAATGTAAAACGTATTCCATAAAACGTATCCAGCTATGCAAGATAGGAAAACCAAACTTGTAATTTTTGTCATTATAAGAAAGTGTTTGTACTTTTGATACATCGTTGAACTTTGGACCAACCATACAAATATCTCAACATCTTAAAGCTTTTTGTCCTGTCAAAATATAACACACTTTACCGTCTATCATTGTACATCTTAAATCAAATGATACATGAAATGTCATATTTTTAAATGTAAGAATATAAGTTTTTACTTTACTTAATACCTTAAAGTAGTAATTATAATTTTTTACGACAACATCTTTAGTTTCCTTAGTAAACTTGAAATTTATTAGACGACAATTCAAAACAGATGATGGTTTGTCGTTGGTCCACAAAATATTGTTTTTATTTTCCAATCGTAGTGGAACAAGTGTCGCAATGAATACTGATGCATCTGAACCCGGTGTATGATTCAACTCGTATTCAGAATCACTGGCATCTGAATTAGATAAATCGGAATCAGTATCATTTACGAATGGGATGTGCCACGCTTGCCTAGTTGTTTGTTGGCCAGAGGCACCATCCATTCCCCATTTAGCCAAAAAAAATAGTTTTTCACCTATTGAATTTCTTAATTCTTCTTCATCTAGAGTATCAAGTATTCTTTGCAATGTATGGTCCAGTAAAGCAATCATATCTACTTTTGACCCATAATTGTTGCTAGTAGCATGTAATGGGTAACAACATTTTTTAGCTTCTATTATCTTTTTATAATGCGGATACACTTGAATGCCATATATATCTTTGTTATGATATCTTAACTTGTCGTACTTAGCCTTTGATAATCCTACATCTACGTACATAGCTATGAATTTATTAATGTTCTGGTTAGTTTCTTTTTTAGCGATATTGAGAGCTTGTAAGAGTTCATCTTTACTGTGATTAGCAGCAAGTTCTTCCGAGCGTCTCCTTTTCGTCTTCGGACATCCTTCTTCAAAAGAAGAACGTGGTCTACCATTCGACCTACTCGATTTTTCGATATGACTCGTTGTTGCGCGATTCGATGTTGAAGCATCTGAATAGTTCACAATAAAATTTTTTTCCAAAAAGCTTTCGTATTTCAATTGAAAACGAGATTTATTGCGAGAAACAGTAGTCCAATAATTACTGAAATGCGGAAAAAAATCTGCCTTTAATACTTCTCTGATCCTTTTTTCTACATCTACAGAAAAAAAATATTTTGATTTTAATGTAGACACGGGAAATCCAACTTATTAGTATTTTTATTTCCATTATGTTCCCAAATCATATGACATAGGTCACGAAACTTCAACTGGATAGATGTCATTAAGGAACTTTAATTCAGAATAAAGAAAAATATATATATTAGAAAAATCTTATTTAACCATCAGCAATATATCAGCAATAGATTAGGAATAATATAAAGTATATTCTTTTTAACGTGTACAATATTTTTTAAATGTAATTTTTCATAGTTTAATTTTATAGAATTAAAGCTAACTTTAGTCTCTAAAAACTATACATCACTTGGTAATATTATAAATTAACATTACCAACATTAACATTATTAATTATGACAGCAATCGCGAATATAAAAATTAATTAATAAGTAAGTATAAAGAATATTATTAAATAAATAATCCTTTAATTAGTTTTCATGAAATGTTGTACATAACGATACACTAATTTATCTTACTGCTATATAAATATGAGAATACCCTGAAAGTGATATTTAAGCCTTTTTCTAAAGACTCGATTGAATATTATCGTATTTATCTTTGTTTAATGGAAAAAAGCGAACATTCATACTCCTAACAAATATGGATTTTAAATTTGTAGTTTTGTAAATTGGAAGTCTGTGAATTTAAGTTATTTGTTCAAGATTTAAAGGTTTCAAGTTAACAGATTTCAGTTAAAATTCGAATAAATTAGGATTTCGAATGTATGAGTTTAAGAAATTTAAATACAAAAGTTTCAGATTTGTGGGTTTAAAATTTTTAAGTTAGTTAGGTTTGGGGTTTTTGATTATCTTTTTGTTGGTTTGGAGCTTGTGGGTTTGGGGGTTAATGAATTTGGAGTTTGGGGTTTGCGGATTTGGAATTTGGGGGTTTATGGATTTGGGCTTTGGGGTTGGTGGATTTGGGATTTGGGCATTTATGAATTTGGCGTTTGAGGTTTGTAGGTTTGGGGTTTGGGGGCTTATGAATTTGGGGTTTGAGGTTTGTAGGTTTAGGGTTTGGGGGCTTATGGATTTGGGGTTTAGGGTTCATGGGTTTTGGGTTTAGGGGTTTATAGATTTGGGGTTTGGGGATTGCGGATTTGGAATTTGGGGGTTTGTGGATTTGGGGTTTAGGTGTTTATGGATTTGGGGTTTGGGGGTTTATGGATTTGGGGTTTGGGGGTTTGGGGGTTTCTGGATTTCGGGTTTGTAGGTTTGGGATTTGAGTATTTGGGGCTTAAGGTTTATGGATTTGGGGTTTGTGGTTTGTGGGTTTGTGGTTTGTGGGTTTGGAGTTTGGGGGTTTGTGGATTTGGATTTTGGGGATTTGGGGTTGGTTTATGGATTTGGGGTTTGGGGTTCATGGGTTCTGGGCTTAGGGGTTTATGGATTTGAGGTTCGGGGTTTGCGGATTTGGAATTTGAGGGTTTATGGATTTGGGGTTTGTAGGTTTGAGATTTGGGGGTTTATAGATTTAGGCTTTGGGGTTGATGGGTTTGGGGTTTGGGCGTTTATGAATTTGGAGTTTGAGGTTTGTAGGTTTGGGGGTTCATTGATTCGGGGTTTGGGGGCTTATAGATTTGGGATTCGTGGATTTGTGGGTTTTAAGTTGTATGTTGATGTTAGGATAACGATTTTATACAGTACTACATGTATTTAGGATTTTTCACCAATCTTCAACAATATTGTATTAACAAAAGGTTGCAGAACTGTGGTTATTTTCAATTTATCATCGGGAATGTATATTTACACTAGAATCTTACGGTAGAAGTTTTCATTTACTTGATTTCTCTAGATGATACTTGTTTTACCGATTTTGAAAATAAAGGTTCATGATATTTGACAATTGGAGTAGTATTACACGGGATCATTTGATAGGTATGGTGTGGTCGCAAGCAGACATGTAGTTTTAGATGTCCTGAGTATTTAAAAAAAAAATTATCAGGATCGATCGAAAATTGTGACTGAGGGAGAGTTTTGTCTATTTTTCCCCACTGTGCGACGGTAGGTATCTCAACGCAGGTACACAGTCGGTACGAAAGATAATTAGTGTAGGGTGGAGAAACAAAGATTCTAGCCCGACCAGAATAGATGAAGGTAGCTAGGTTGGAATTCGTGCAAGAAAATACCTTCACTACACAGATAGGGTTAGGAAGCTGCTCAAGGAAGTCCCTCCACTACGCAGTCATAATCGGTGTAAGGAACACAGGCAAGGAACTCTTACTGTATAGAGCATATCTTCTCTTATACTGGTTATAGCGATCGAGTGTAAGTACTACGCTTTACACACGATGTTTACTTACCTTGACTCTTTACAAGTTTATATGGCCTCCTGAGACATATTGAGACTTAATATGTCTCAGGAGAAATCAATATGGCATCACCGATCCTACTATTTTCTGTTTAATATGTCAAAGATCAATCTATTAAACGTAGGTTAGTGGAAAAAAATAACTCGCGAAATTCAAAAGTATCAAAAAAAAGATTAATATTTTCAACTAATAAGTTATAATTCCTGATACGGTCTACTTCGGACATAAATCATCTATCTCCTTTCGCCGTTAATTCAGGTAGAATCTCAGTACGGCCGAAGGACATATATAACTAATATATATATATTAATATATATATATATATATATATATATATATATATATATATATATATATATATATGTATAATATAAAGCATCTTGGTTTCTCCTCCTCTTCTTGTCACTAAACTTGACCATAGCTACTCTTTTGTTTTAGCTTTAGTATTTAGTCTTTGCTGTACGCTTTATTAGAAAGTTTTCCCTTTTGTTAAATGGTGTTAACGACTGTTCTTATAGATAAAAAGTGTTCATATTATTTTATCTCTCTATATTATTAAAAATATATCGCCTCTGTCACCGTCAGAAATATGTCTCTCATTTTTGGACCTATATATATTATACTAGTTAAAAGTTAGCTAAAAGTTAGCCAAAAGTTAGCTAAAAGTTAGCTAAAGTTAGCTATATTAAATTAAAAGTTAGTCGAATTTTATAAAAAATTTAGATGAAAATCAGCTAAAAGTTGACTAAATTTATATTAATTTTAAGCAGTTTTAGGTAAATTCTATTTGATGTCGTCGTCAAAAATATGCCCCTCATTTTTGGACCCTCATATTTTACGAGCTAAAAGTTGGCTAAAAGTTAGCTAATAGTTAGCTAAAGATTAACTAAAAGTTAGCTAAGGATTAGCTAAAAGATAACTAAAAGTTAGCTAAAAGTCGTCTAAAATTTGACTAAAAGTTAGCTAAAAGTTGACTAAAAGTTAGCTAAAATTTAGCTATAAGTTAGCTAAAAATTAGCTAGAATTTAGCTGAAAGTTGGCTCAAAGTTAGCTGAAGTCAGATAAAAGTATATAAAAGTTAGCTATATTAAATTAAAAGTTAGTTGAATTTTATATAAAACTTAGATGGAAATCAGCTAAAAGTTGACTAAATTTGTATTAATTCTAAGCAGTTTTAGGTGAATTTCATTAGATGTCTGAAACTCTTAATGTGAAGATGTGAAAATCGTATGCTATTCGAAAAAGAAAGCAAATGAATAATGCATTCGATTTTCAAGTTGCTAGTAAGATGATGAAATTTCATGATAAAACGGATTTGCCTTAATTGAATGAAAGCACCGAATGTAAAACATGTGATAAATGGTTTGAAAATATTAAAAGGGCCTTAAAAAATTGTTCACGTTTTTCCGAAAAAGTGCGGCTATTAACCTTTATACCAACTGATTTTTCCAAACAATATTTATTATCAGCTCTGCCAGGCGTAACTACGTTCACTTGGCGGAGAGAATATTTTTCCAAATGTTAACCTCAAATGGCAACATCGCATATTTTACCACGGGCATAAGAAAATTCCAAATTATAGAGCACATTTCGCATTATCGTTACTTATTACTTAATGACATAATTTTAGTAAACAAACAATATTACTTTCTTTTTTCATGATCCAAATTATAATTTTATTAAATAAAATTTTTATTTCTTAGTTCAATAATCACATCAGAATCTAATATTGTGAATTTAAATTATATAAGCAATAAAATTTAAGTTGTTATCATTTGAATTTTGCATGAATAACATATAAGAAAAAACATAATAATCAGGATGTGAAACTCAAAGCATTATTCGAATGATTTCCTTGATTGAAGACGATCTTTATGAAGAAATAAGTTACAGTGTTTGGAAAAAAACAGATTTACTTAATAAAACTAGTACCGTCGAAGACTTCTTGATACAATTAAGAAAATATGCTCTCGCCGTGAGTACTCATAAAATGATTAAAGAAATTCAACGTATTGCTATTCGAGAGGAAAAAATTTTAGTAAAAACAGGCCAGTTCCAATTAGTTATTCACTTAGACTGAGCCGAAAACTGGACGGTCTTATTACAAAATGAAGTACAAAGCTACCCCTAGAGTGAAAATCAAATATCCATATTTACATCTGTATGCTATTTTGGAAATGATTCGACGATCAGTTTGTGATGATACGAAACATGATTCTTCTCATGCTTTAATAGCTATAAATTTAATTATAGAGAATATAAAGCAAAAACACACTCTGCAAGAATTAGAAGAAATCATAATCATTTCGGATGGAGCCGCCAGTCATTTAAAAAAAAGATACCAATTTTACGAGTTTATAAATTCAAAATAAAAAAGAAAATGGTTATTTCCTGCAATCGAGCATGGAAAAGGTGCATGTGATGGAATAGGAGGTATAGTTAAACATTATGCCACAGTGCACAGTTTGTCCAAGCAAAGTGTAGAATTTATAAAAAATGCAGAGGATTTCGCAACTCATGTGTCACTGAACACTCCATCTATCAACATTCTCCTTTTAAGCAAAGAAGAATTAGAAGTTTTCCAACTAACGAAAAAAGTTGAATGGCAAGAAAAAGCAAAAGAAGTCAATACAAAAAATTCACTGCTGGAAAGCTGAAAAAAAACCTTATGTTTACTTTTAAAACTTCACTGCATGAATGGGAAAATATGAATACATAAATTCAAACTGAATAAATAATTATTTATTTCTAACACATTTTTAAAATAAAATTGCTATAACTTTTGTTCTAATTGACCAAAAAAGTTGAGCAATGGCTCATTCTGAAGGTTTTTGCAAACGCTAACAATATACTTATAAATAAAACAGTGAACGAATAGTGAAAGAACATAATTATTGGAAGAGTACATAGTCTTAATATTCTATAATTGAAAAAAATTTTTCAAATTCATCTATTTTTATAAACTTAAAATCGTCATAACTTTGGTTCTAATTAAACCACAAACTTGATCCAAGGTTTATTTTGAACATTTTCATTAATATTTTTATCATACAAATAAATGAAAGCATAAACGAATCGTAAGAAGACGTAGTAGTTGAAAAAATGTCACGATGTGTCATAGTATCAATGCTTTAAAATGGAATATGTAAAAAAAACGTTCGAAAACCTGTTTTAAAAACATACAAAAATTTTGAAAAAAAAAATATAGTTTTTGAGAAAATTGTATTTAAAAATAATCGCTTTTTCTATGTTTTTCATGAATAACTCGGAAGGATCAACTTGCATTTCGAAAATTGGAACAAAATTTTTATTTTTTCACCTTTTGTTTAAACATTTAACACAAAAAAGGCTATAGCGTCGTGAAAAAATTTTTTTAAGCTGAATTCCAGGGTCTCCACATCTTCTCTTGAGTATTAGAATTCATTCACATAGTTTTCAGCCAAAAAAAAATTCGATGCGTGATAGCCTGCATGAATTTGAATGGAATCAGCCATGTATATACCGACACCCCGTACGAAGATTGGGATTTCTGAGTTGTGCTTTTCTTCGTACGGGGCGTCGATACTATTAATAGTGATATATATATATATATATATATATATATATATATATATATATATATATATATATATATATATATATATATATATAATATAATTACGTGTGCGTACATATATAAGAAAATTCGTAATATGAAAATAAAACTTAAAAATGGAAAAAAATTATTCTATTCGTGTATATCTATATTATGTATGTTTCGATATACTAGCAATATGAGGCCAACTCGCGGACAAATACATCGCGTAACCAAAATAGCATATTAAAATTATTATATAGAAGCTAGTTATTCTTACAACTGATTTTATAGGTACTTCTCCGGCTTGAGAAAAAGTAAACAAAATTGTGCAATTACAATGTCCGAGATTTACTCTTTTGAAAGAATTTTATGTCCTGATTTTTTTCAAATACATAAGAAAGTAGTTAATAAGAGCAATAATTTACGTTCTAGACCATTAAAAGGTTAAGCTATTAATTTGGCACGACTTTATGCAGATTCAAAGAAACTGCCATCTACTAGTGTATGTACGAATTGTTATGAACGCATATCAAAAATGATTTTAAATGATCTTGAGTCTACATCTAAAAATGGAATCACTGAACTTTTTAATGAAAAAGATAATAATTTTATTCCAAAGAAACATGAACGAATAGAGGAATCAAACAAGAGTTTTAATACAGTTTTACCTGGATGCGTTCTACCCCTAAAAAGAAAAACTGTAATACCTGAAAATTCAAGGCAAAATTACGTGCCAAATTAATGGCTAAATCTTCCAACGATCTAAAACGCAAATTACTGCTCTTATAAACATTGTAGTTGCACAATTTTGTTTACTTTTTTACAAGCCCGAGAAGTAACTTTCAAATCAGTCGTAAAAATAACTAGCTTCTATATAACAGTTCTAATATGCTGTTTTGGTTACACGATGTATTTGTCCGTGAGTTTGCCTTCTATTATTTGTACATCGAAACATACAAAATGTAGATATACACTGATAGAATTATTTTTTTCCATTTTTAAGTATTTATTTTTATATTACGAATTTACATATATATGTACACATACATATATATATATATATATATATATATATATATATCACGATAGATAGTATAAACATACATACAAATGTATACAAATGATGAGCGAAGCATAGGACAGCATTTGAATGTAGATTGCTTAAGACTCCCGAACGTATATACAAGGATTTTTCAACAGTAAAATTTGTGAATTATTTTCTTGCTCCAAAAAAAAATACGAGATCAAATAGGTACCATTAGATAAGTCATTTAGTCCTCTATCAACTCAAAAAATTTCAGCAAAAAAAAGATGGCCTTTTTGAGAAAATTGCATGTGCATAAAAAGTGCATTTTTTGGTAAAATGCAGATATCTCAGGCATTTTTTAGTTTATTTTAAAATTTCTTGCACTGAATTGAAGAGGCCTCAAAACAGAATAAAACAAAAAAAGATTTACTAAAATCATTGGAAATTGGTAAAACGATAGCCCTCTAAAGTTATTGTCAACTTTTACAGTTTGAACATTTAGTTTTTGTATGCAATTTTCGAACGTGCATATCTTATACAATTTTAATATTTCAGCAAAAAAAAAAATACGAATCTCTTTATTTTAAGAGTAGAATAACATACTCCATCGGTGCAGTAATTGGTGACTTGAGTGTATACAGGCTGTTCGATTTGAAATGGAATCAGCCATATAATTTTATTAAGAGGAGGTCGTAACCATTCGCCGCTTGATATAGGGTGGCACCGCGGTCAGGTGAAAGGAATATATAAAATATTTTTAACGTAGCGATTTACAATTTACCAAGATAATAATATGTTTCTAATGTTGTCAAAGGCACTAGACATATAGATGTAGAATAATTATTGATGCTTATCTTGTTTGAAAAGTCCAAGATATCGTTATGAAACGAAAAATGCGGCGCGTGGTAGAACTGATGTAAATATATGGGTATTTTTCCTAAGTGAGAAAGTAATATTATAGAATGCCATATATACATGCTTACGCTGGCTCTACTTAGTACTGCATTCTTCGTTTTATAACAATACCTTGGACTTTTCAAAAAAAATTATTATTAATTAATATTCTACATATATACGGCTAATGACATTGACAACATTAGAAGTATATTACTGACTAGATAAATTGTAAATCAGTGTATAAAAAATATTTCATACTTTTCTCTCACCTGACCGCAGCGCCACCAAACGGCAAATGGTTTCTACCTTCTTTTAAGACATGTACGAGTGTTTATATCATATACTTCAATAATTTTATTCACTTTTGTCTTTTCTCTCCTCATCCATATAATACATGAATAACGTTGAAAATATTATGGGTGTTTAAAAACATATAATTAATTTATAAGATGAATTCTAAGAATAATTATAATAAAAAAAATGTTCTTAAATAGATAATTATAAATAAATTACAAAAAATGTGAATAAATAAAAAAACAAAAAAAATTATTAAGAGAAAAATAAGAAAGAAAAATAAAATAAAGAAAGAGAAAAGTAAAAGCGTGAGTTATAAGTTTATATCGAAGCTAAACATTGCTTGGATATAAACATGTGGTGCTTAGGAAAACTTTAAGGCAAACAAAAAGGTTTGGGTTTTTCTAAACATCAGATCAAGTATAAGCTTCAATTGCTATACTGTTATAAAAAAGGGCCTCAAAGAAAATAATACACGATCGTGTACAATATATTGTACCTTGTACACTAAAAAATATTATTTTCTAAAAATTTAGTTACATAAATTATAATTTATACAACTAATGCACTAAGATAACGAGAGTTTAGAATATATAAGATGTGCTAATGCCATAAAGAGTATTAATTGTGCGGGCTAGAACGAGAATGGCATAAGTCATAAATTTCTATTTTCGAGATTTTCGATGTTAAAGTTATAAGTCAATAAAAAAATCGGGACAAATTTTTTTAAAATTATAGTGCATTAGATTGATAGATTATAACGTTTTTTCTTATAATTTACCCAAACATGAAAGCATTGTTTTGATTTTTTTTTATTATGATAAAAAAAATTTCACCTTTTGTGACTTATGCAATTTTCATTCTAATTAGAAGCTTCAAAGTTGTTAGTTTTCATGGATTTATGCCAATATCATTATTAATAATAAAAACAAAATAGTTCAATTGTCGATTTATAATCATATTTTTTATTCACACGAATATTATTTCACAAATGTTCTTAATAATTAACATCAATCGATTAACTATATTAAAATAACACAATTTTAGTATAACACAGTAATAACACAAAAATTTTATTCCATATCGGATTCATTATAAATTAAGATACTATGATTATTTTCACTGGTAGTAAGATTTAAAAAAAATATGATGTACCAGTGGAATGAGTTGAAGTAAGTGTAACATATATAATGTGACGTCTCGTATATATACTCTTCTACTCTTTTACTTAAGGTGTGATTGTATTTATTGGCTGAATGGTTAGTGAGTGAATGCTTTACTTGTTTTTATTATTTTGACTGCGTTTTTGTGCTACTGCATACGCTTTATTATTTTATTGCATTATTTATCATTTTTCATTTTGTATTTCAAATAAAAAATTTTTATATACTATGACTGATAGATATTGTATGACTGACTTTTAATTTATAGGATGACGTGTATTTTTCTATTTTTTTTTGTATCTGTGATATCACTTCTTTTGTTGTGACTTACTTATTCAGTATTATTAGGTTTAGTAACTGACTGCGATATCAATTGCAATATTCTGTATTTATACATTGTTTTATGTGCAATATTTTATATTTATACATTGTTTTATGTGCAATATTTTTACATTTATTCATTATTTATGTGCAATATTTATTATTATATTTATGAATTGTATTACACGCCCTTTGTATAATGATATGATATACAATAAATAATATCTATCTATCTATCTATCTAACATATCTTTAAATACGAATTGATTTTACGGGCAATGCTGTTAACAAAATATATTTAAACTAATTTTGAAAGATTTTTCGATAATGATAAAAAAATACAATTGAAAAGATATTAAAAGTTGCGTTTCGGCTCCGAATTCTCCTATGAGCCATCATCAGTACAACAAGGAGAATTCTATTGTAGACGCAAATGATGTGTTCTTATATGATACTTATATGCACATGAAGTGATAAATTTTGCTAAGTGAGCATAACTAACATACCCCACCTAGCATGCAAAAGTGAAATTAAAAATTTTTTTGAAACGACACTTTCATTCAAAGTGTCGTGAAACATCTGAATCATTCTCATTCTTTAAAATTTATTGGATAATGCTCTTTTTGCATATCTATTATTTCAAAACAAAAAAGAGATTATCGAGAAGTAAAACAACTAAATATTTTCGCAGCCCAATGTCGATAATAATTTACAACTATAAGAATTTACTAACAGTGACGAATGTTTAAATATGATATTGATTTTACAGACAATACTGTTAACAAAATATATTTAAACTAATTTTGAAAGTTTATTCGAAAATGTTAAAAAATACAATCAAAAAGATACTTAAAAATTGCGTTTTGGCTCTGAATCCTCCTATGAGCCATCATAAAGTGACACTTCATGTACATATAAGTATCATATAAGAACATATGATTTGCGTCTAGAATAGAATTCTCCTTGTTGTACTGATGATGGCTCATAGGAGAATTCAGAGCCGAAACACAATTTTTTAATATCTTTTTAATTGTATTTCTTAATATTTTCGAATAATCTTCCAGAATCAGTTTAAATATATTTTGTTAACAGTATTGTCCGTAAAATCAATTCATATTTAAACATTCGTCACTGTTAGTAAATTCTTATAGTTATGTAACATATCTTGTTCGTTGACTATAATTTTTGATATTCCTTTGTTTTTTTCTAGTTTTTTTAGTTAATTTTCATTTTTGTTATAACCATTATTCGCTTTATTACTTTGTGATTCTGAACCGCTACTTCAAATATAATCAGAGCTATTATTCAATGACATAATTTATTTAAATACTTATGTCATTTGCAAATACTTTAAACGTACTGCTTTATATAAAATACAACGAGTAACTGTAACTGAATCGATTACTACTAACCATACTATACATAGCAATCTTATTTATGAATATAAACAGTTTTTCCTGTCCAGAAATGCGGAACAGCATTTCATTTCATGTGTCCTCTATTAAAGGTTATGAAATAAAGTATACGAAAACTTAGAATTTATTTAGAACAGCTTCAAACAATAAATGTGATTTAACATTAAAATTCCATTGAAATGTGACTTATGCCATTTTCATAATTAACTCTTTTACATTTCTGTTAAGTGCCATTCTTGCAGTGCTCAGAATATTAAAGAAAAAATACAATAAAAGACACTTAATTTCCGAAAATAACTAAATCGTTTTGAAAATGTGACTTATGCCACTCTTATTCTCATCCACATAATCAAAAAGAAATAAAATACAAATGTAAATAGCATGTGTGTATTTATGTAAACATTTATGTACATATATATATATATATATTTGTGTCAGTATGTAAAGAGCATGCTAAATTTGTATTGGCATCCCATATGTCTTAGACGCGCTCCTAGACTTTTTGCAAGATTTATGTCTTCCTGAGACATATTGAGACTCAATATGTCTCAGGAGAAATCAATATGGCATCACCGATCCTACTATGTTTCGTTCAATATGTCAAAGAGCAATCATATTAAACGTAGGTTAGTGAAAAGAAAATGACTCGCGCTTCGACAGCAGCTATACTCATTACAAAATGTCAATCTAAGAAACAAAAGAAAAAATCAATAGAACTAAAATTTAATTTTCAAAGTATTGAAAAAAAGATTAATATTTTTAACTAATAAGTTATAGTTCCTCATACGGCCTACTTCAGACATAAAATCATCGATGTCCTTTGGCCGTTTATTCAGGTGGAATCTGAATCTCGAACAATGTTTGCCGCTTGAGCAGAAATCTACCTCGGGCGCACGAAGCGCGCCCTCGGCAATTTCAGCTCAAGCGACAAACATTGTCCTCGATTCATATTCCACCTGAATACGGCCAAAGGACATATATAGCTAATATATATATATATATATATATATATATATATATATATATATATATATATATAAATTATAAAACTGTAGTTATAAATAATAATAATTTAAATTATTATTATTTTTTAAAGAGCGTACGGCTGTATTTAAGAGTATACGAGAGTCTTTTTAAAGAGTGACAAGTAACATTTTAAAAATTTATGCGCATAAAATAACTTTGAATAATGAATTTTTTACTTATTATTTAAAAAAAATGAAATATTTAGAAAATTCATAAAAAATAGTCAAAGGTGTCTTCCAGCTGGATACCAACCATAAAGACGAAGATTTATTTATCGAAGCCACCGAAAATACTATTGAGTTTATTACGATTAGTGGGTTGATAAATGAGAGTACTCGAGTAAAACAAATTTTTCATTTAAAATATATATATATATATGGATATTTATATATTTTCTACTAAATCGTGCGCAAAAAAAATAGATTTTTTTTAAACTCAAGGAATACGTTCCAAATGATGCCACTAAAACTTTTGAACATTTTCGGACCATTAGGAAGTAAACTCAGAGAGCTGCAAGACCTCAAAGATATGATTTTTCACATTTTTTGCGATTTTATACGTTTTTTTGCTCTATTTCATTCCTAGAAGATCAAGTCGTTCGTTAAAATGATAAATACATATAAAATCGGATATTTTCTAAATTTTTAGAGAAAGTTAATCACAAGGTCAAAAAATAATATCCTAATATCGAAAATCAAAAAATAAACTTTGATAATCGGAAAAAGGGGCTAACGATGCAGGCTTTGGACTTCGAAAAATTCATGATTTCAGCTGTAGATGTTAGAAATATGCTTCAATAAGTTTTACAATAGTATTTTTTGGAATTGAGCCATAAAAAATTTTTTTTAGTACAATCATCGGTTAAAATCGCAATTTTTTGATGTTCCATCAATTACGATACCATCTGAGCATGAGCATTGTAGTTTTTTTTCCATTTACGAGAAAAAAATTATAATTTACTACTTTCAATCTATGAAAAATTCATTTTTTGCCTATAGGTATGCGCTACAATGGCTAAAAACATTCATAAAAACTCAATATCCATTATCAAAATTAATCTATATGTTCCCTGATAGAAATGTGAACATAAAAAATGGTATATAATACCAATGATGGGCAACATTAATAGTATTATTTTGTCATGTCAATGTTGGCCAGTAAATAATCAATTTTTGCCGAATCTGCATAGCCTAAATTTTTTGTATAGGCGAAAAATTCTAATAGAAATATGTTGTCCTTAAAGTGGGCATTTAAGTACATAGAAATATTTTAACCTATAAATACAATACATCTTTTTATCTACGTTGAAATCATAAAATATTTTCAATGAATACAAAAAAATGAAAAAAGAAATCGTCTTAAACACAAATAATCATAGAGATTTAATTGAGTATTTTTTCTGTTTTTCAGATTCATATTTTAATCCTCGAAAATGCGTATAACATGTTAGTAATATATAAGTAAAAAAAAAGTTTTATATTGGTTAAGATAATGTCCATCAAAAATTCCCATTTCAGATCTTCATTTCAAAGCAATGGTCATAAAATGGTAAAAAAATCGTTTTGATTTCTACCAGGGTTGTTCATAAATTATATATTTTCTTAATATTCTTACTTTTTTTACAAGTAATGAATCTTATTTTCTCTTTTTTTCATCTTATATAGGCTGTTATAGCGAGAGTTCTACAGACATAGTCTATGGCATACCCTGCAAAAAAAGGTGAGAAATCACCTAATTTTCCATTCATTATACCAAAACATTGTGTGATATTTTTGTTGGTTTTTACATGTTTCAAACTATGCTTACAAGGAGAGTGTTTCATTTTCAGGTCACCGATTGTGCTCAAATTTTGGGAATGTTTCCTGGATGCAGAAATATGATGAAGGCCAAAATTTTAGAGGCTAACGCTCAATATTTACCTAATTACAGGCAATTAAAAAAATCACTAAAAAAGTTACTAGATTTTCAAATTAGTGAAAATAGAAGGCTGTAATATAGAGATATTTATAAAACTCTGTCGGCCAGCCTCCACGACTATAACTCTGATTTTCATTTGATAATTTGAGCTTTGAAAAAATTTTGACTAATTTTATATTTTTAAAGTTAAGAATTTATTAATATTTTCAAAAATAGTTTTCAATTGACTAAGCATAGTTTAGAACGTGTAAAAACCAAAAAAATCATTACATGATGTTTTGGCATAATAAATCACCTATAAAATCAGGTAATTTCTCACCTGACTTTTTTTAAAATGGGTAAAGACCCGTGTATAATCTATAACATACATTATTCAGTCTTAACGTACGATGTTTTCTTTTAAGGGAATGTAAAATACCGACATTACAGTTTTCCAAGTTTTCAATTCTTAATCCAAAAGTTTTAAAAATATCTCTGTATTACAGCCTTCAATTTTTACTAATAAAAAGTTTAATATAGAGATATTTCGGAAAATTTTTAAATAAATATAAAAAATTTGGAAAACTGCAATGTTGGTAACTATGTATAAATCATACACCCTATTACATCCCCTTGAAAAAGAACTTTTCGCAGCTAAGTTAAAAGCGTAAAAATAGAAATAAGTTATCACGTCACGTAGAGCGCCACCTGTCCAGAGCTTGAATAAGAAATTATTACTGATTGCTGATCGACATGCTTCATCCGTGTTGAAAATGTCTCCCCAGAATTTTAGCTGGATTTTCACATGGAATTCTAGCTAGACATTTTTAACAAAGACGTAATGCAACGACACATTTCTGCTTCTATGCTCTAAACTTACCTGCAGAAAGTTTTTTTTTTGTTAAAAAAAAAATTATTGTTCTTTATGACTGAATAATTTATGTTATAGATTATACAGGGGTTTTTACGCCGAAGACTGACTGTAGAACTCTCGCTATAACAGTCCTGTCCAAGATCAGAAAAAAAGAAAATAAAGTTCATTACTAATAAAAAAAGTAAAAACATAAGAAAAATTTATAATTCATGAATAACAAATGTATTAATTTTAATAAAAATTATTCAGTTTGTATGAATGTTTTTAGCCCCTGCGACATTTAGGTATGGACAAGCAATAGAGTTTTTCTATATTTAAGGTTATAAATTACAATTTTTTTCTCGTAAATGTAAAAAAAAACTACAATACTTATCCTCAGATAGTATCATAATTAATGGAATGTCAAAAAATGAACAAATAAAAAATAATTTAAAAAAAACGCTTTTATTTGAAAACAAAAAATAAAAAGATAAAAAGTTTAATAATTTACATATATAATTACATTATAAATTATGTTTCTGCCTAATATTTTATTGAAATTTTATATAAAAGATAGATAGATAGATAGATAGATATTATTTATTTTGTAAAAGAGTCCAAAAACGTGTAATACAATTTGTAAATATAAAAACAATAAATATTGCACAAAAAGTATAAATATATATGTAAATGTAAATATTGCAAAATTTATATCACATTCAGTAACTAAATCTAATAAGTCTGAATAAGTAAGTCACAAACAAAAATAAATAAAAGTGATATTACAAAGTAATCATAAAATACACGCAATATAAATAAAAATAATCATATAAATAAAAATAATCATATAAATAAAAATCAGTCATACAATATCTATCAGTCACAATATTAAAATTTAAAAGAATTAAATTTAATACATAATAAAATAAAATAACAAGCGTACGCAATAACATAAAACGCAGTCAAGAATATAATCAAATAAAAACTCTCTCTCACCAACCATTCAGCCAACACTCATACAATAAATACACTCACACCTTAGGCCTATATATAGGACGTTACAAAAATAAATTAAATAAATTAAATAAATTAACATAAATTAATAGTAAAAAGTATTAATCTAGGTCGAGCAAGTACCCCCTCACCGCTTATTTGAACCTGCTGAGAGATGGAAGATCCTTAATCTCAGCAGGCAGGAAGTTCCAAAAAAGTGCACCTTGAACTTGGAAGGAATTACTGCCAATCTCAGTACGCATAAAGGGCACCGATAGGTCCCTGATTTCTCCCCTAGTAGCCACCCTGGGTACACATCTAGTGAAGAGACCCATTAGATGCTCCAGAGTATTCATGCGCACGATCTTGTACATAAGTACAGCCAAAAAATACTGTCTCCTCGAATCAGTACGCAGCCAACCCAACGCGGCTCTATAAGGAGAAATATGAGCTCCCATTCTTATACCTAATATATATCTCACACACGAATTCTGCAGTCTTTGTATTCTTCTCTTCAAGCCCTGAGAAGCATTGAGCAGAACCACCGAATAGTAATCGAGATGCGGAAACAGCAGGGCGGTTGCAAGTTGTTTACGCAGAGCCTCCGTAGTGTATCGACGAAAAAGCATACAACACTCTGTTGAATTTTATTGTAACCATATTAATGTGAGGCTTCAAAGAAAGCTTAGGTCAAGCACAACACCAAGGCTCGTTACAATGTCAGAGAAAGGAATGCTGACACCTCCCTCAAGGTCAATCGTCCGTGGCGCCCCAGCATAAAATGAATTGATAAGACGATTACTGCCAAAGACGATTGCCTTAGTCTTGCTAGCATTTAAAGTGAGTGAGGCACCAGCCGCCCACTCCGACACCGCATTGGCCGCCCTCTGTAAGATTAGAATACCTGTATCCACATTCTCATGAGAAACTTGCGTATAAATCTGCAGGTCATCTACATACAGTAGGTGCTCAACACAACCAGAGCCAAGAGCGCCACGTACGTTATTAATGTAAAGGCAAAACAACAAAGGCCCAAGTAACGATCCCTGTGGAACTCCTAGGTTGGTTGTTAGCCAACCCGATTCTTCTTGTGAGTGTGTTCAAACCATTTGTTTCTTTCCTGAAATATTAGAGTTAATCCACACGAGAGCGGCCCTGGAAAACCCCATCGATCTAAGCCTTGCAAGTAATTTAGAGGGAGAGATCGTGTCGAATGCCTTACTAAAGTCAAAAAGTAAAAGTAACGTGACGAGTTTTTTATCAAGACCTGACCTTATATCGTCTGTTAATTTAAGTAAAGCTGTCTGCGTAGAGTGATTTTTTCTGTAACCAGTCTGCATCGGATCAAGTATCTTATTTGTAGTAATATATTCCTGCAATTGGTCGTGGGCAATCTTCTCCAGTACCTTCGAAAGAAAACACAAAATTGCAATTGGCCTAAAATCTTTAGGCGACTGAGGTGCAGAACACTTTTTTAATGGCACAATTATACGAAGACCCCCCACGCAAAAAAAAAGTTGAACAGAGTCACAAGATGTTCACCAATAAATGGTTAGGCTTTAAGTATCACGCTTTGAGGAATGCCATCCTCGCCACGAGCCTGCGATGAGAAATGGAAAATCGCAAGAACAACATCATTGATATAAATTAGTTTAAAAGCAAAACCATCTTCACTACATTCAGTAAGAACCCTCTCGCGAAGCTCATCATCATCATGCGGCGAGACCGACACCCCAGCAAAGTGCGCGTAAAGCTCATCAGGAAGTGAATCCATTCAAATCCCCTTGAGGTCCGGTTAAGAGTCCCAGGTCTCTCAGCTCCTTCCAGACATTACCATTTGCAAGTGCTTCGAACAGTCTATTATGATAGTATGTGGTCTTTGCAAGTTCAGTCTGTTTATCTACCGTTTTACGTAAATGCAGAAACTTAGTCAGGTATTGCGCTTCTGTAAGTAGCATCTCGCTTGCGCCGCATCTGCGACAATTCTTTATTTAACCATGGTTGGCTATTCTTAGTATGCTTGAGTATTTTCACTGGTGCTAAACTCTCTATGACAGAAGTAAAATTGTCACAAATGCAGCCAAGTGCAGACTCTGGGTCGGCAGTACCAGCTGTTAATGGTGTCCAATTATAGCCAGCTAGTTTCTCTAGTAATTAATTTTGACAAACGTTTTTATAGTTTCTATATCTAATTGACTTGTGATCTATACTGCACGTATTATAAGCAATAGAAACATCAATTAAGTTGTGCCGACTATGAAAATTCGCAGGTAAGTTACGTGCGTCAAGTACATTGTCATTGTCATCCACAAGAATCAGGTCTATCCATGTGTGAGAAGATGGAGTTATATGCGTGGTACTATGCTAGACCAACTGAAGCGAAAGCTCCGCTGTTAGTTTACTAAGAAACCTCGCATCACCGCTTTCTCGCAGGAGATCGGCATTCAGATCCCCCATTATAATTTTATGTTAAAAATCATAAGATAAATTTCTCAAAGAATTTAACAAATCAGAATTTTTTGTGAATGAAATGGCAGGAGGGCGATAAATGACAAAAACCAGCACAGGTTTAGAGTCGCCATCCTTAATCGAACAAAAAATATATTCTGGCACTTTAGGTTTACCACTGCCAGTAATGGTTGTGGTACTAGAAAGAGCTAGTACTTCACATTTTAAATTATTTTTAACATAGAGAGCAACCTTTTCTCCATGAAGGTTTCTGTCCTGCCTGAACAACTTATAATCCTTAATCCGAATGACGTCATCCGAGACAGTCAGTCCCAGCCAGGTTTCAGCTACTCCAAACAGATCATAAGAGGAACCATCGCATAAGATCTCACGCACCTGTCCAATGTGAGCTCTTAATGAGGTCACATTCAAAAAGCCCGCTCGCAGTTCACCCTTTACCCCCTTGCAATTCCTCGGGGAGATCTGGTGTAGTCATTGGGAAGAGATATCAACATCATTATTATGATCTAATTTTTCCTTTTCAACATTACTATCTTTGTTAGTCAAAACAATGTCGTCATTTCTTAAGCATTCACTAATTACTTTGGAATTGTCATTAGTAATAATATTTTTATCTAAAATTATGTTTTGAGAACTGCATATTTTATCTATTTCATTTTTTGAAGCAAATGCAAATGCTCTTTTCCCCCTCCTCCGTCTTGCCAGAAATCTGCCATTTCTATGCTATACAAAATTAATACCCCTTTCTTTGGCATATTTCTTAAGATCTTTGAAATTTTTATATGTCTCCTTTTTGAGGTATTCATTAATAAATACTTGAGAGTGATTCTTAATGGCGGAAAAACTAGCAAAACGAGTAAGGTCAATATCTGCAGTTGAGAAGCTAGTAATTTTTCTTTTTTGTATAAATATTTCTCGCACCAGACTCTCCTCCGATAATTTAACCAGCAGCGAGATGGGACCCCCCGGACCGTCTCCGATCTCACTGTTTTTAGTGCTAGGTGATGTCAACAAAGCAACCGACAATATTTGCGCCTTTGTTACAATCGGAAGTATAGCACCAAGGACAGCAGAAGCATAATCTTCCAGAGGAACATCAGCCGCTAAGCAGTCCAGTCCGCTGGAGATCACCAAATAACCGCCCTCGGCGCTACAATTCTATTTATTTTGGAGCTGTTTTTGTTGACCTATATTGGCTTGTGCTTTTGGAATGTTAGTGTCCGGTTGTACTCTTATCTATATTTGTGTGTGGATTACTGTCATGCTCATCCACACGCTCCAGTACACTGAGATCAGAGACGGTCTGCGCCACGCCCGCTACCCCCACCACAAGTTCTGACAAGTTCCTGTCCACTCCATTTAATTCATTTATTAGCATAGAGTTAATAACATTAATTTTAGAATTTAAATTTATATTAATCTTTCCACAGTTTTTATTTAGAGTGGACAACAATTGACCCTCTAAGACGCTGACTCCCTCCCTAAGTTTAATATTTTCATCCAGCAACCCTGCCTGCACAGATTGTAAATTTTGAATTAATTTATTTTGGTTATCTAGCTTATTCAATATGTCTCGCAAGCCATCACCAATACTCATTACGCCACTCTCAAGACCCGGAAGTCGACCGAGCTCACCTAGGACTGATTCAAGCTTACGAGACAAATTGTCTTCTATCGCAGACAGAGCAGCATGAACAGGAGAGAAGTCAAGAATATCATTAAAGTTTTTATTATTATCTAACGAATTAATTATTTTACTATATTTAAGAGAAGTAGTGGGGGCATCGCGCACTGCGCCACCTCTATTCCGCATAACTTTAATATTATTAATACTTAAATTAGAATTACTCCGCTCCGCCGCGACTCCATCCTTCTGCGATGACTTGGCCGTTGATTGCCTCTGGATAGTGGTGACCGTTACTGCCTGCGTGTCAGTCTTAGAAGGAGTAGATGTACTTAGGGGCAGCTTCTTACTATCTTTATGAAAAGCGTAAGGAATATTGAAAGAACACTTAGAATTATATTCTCCACGCTTTTATTTAAAATTTTAATAAAATATTAGGCAGAAACATAATTTATAATGTAATTATACATTTGAATTATTAAACTTTCTATTTTTTTATTTTTTGTTTTTAAATAAAAGCGTTTTTTTTAAAATGATTTTTTATTTTTTTATTTATTTTTACTTTTTAGTTCTATTTAAATTTTAAAAATTTATTTTTTTCTATTAATTTTGTTAACGTTAAATAAAAGCATTTTTTTTATTAATTTTATTTATTCATATGAGTACACAAATGTGCATGCATATACGTACACATTTGTATACTTATATGCGTAAGCGCATGTATGAGTATTTTTTGCAAAACACACACACTCGTATACATTTTCTCAGTAACGCCTATATGGATAAGCCTTTACTGAGAATTGAGAAGCTGTTACGAATAGCTACACAAAGAAGAGAGGCTGATTAGTCGTATAGCTCTGGCTATATAATATTGCTTATATATAATAAATATTCAATTATAAAAATGTTAAATAAATCACAGGATCATGTGTTGCCATGCAAAATACATATATTCTAAAAATTTCAGCTATCTAAGTCAATGGGAAGTACGTTAATTCTTAATCGCAAGATTTGAGGACATATTCAGAGGCAGTCAAGTTAAATAAAAGCGTTTGAAAATAGCGATTTTGACCGATAACTTTAATGAAAAAAAAATTTATTTTATGGCTTAACCTCAAAAAATACCATTATAGAACTTATTGGAGCATATTTCTAACATCTAAAGCTTAAATCGTTCGCCCTTTTTTTCAATTTTTAAAGTTTATTTGCTGATTCTCAATATTAGAATATTACTTTTTAAACTTGTAACTAATTTTATCTGAAAATTCAGAAAATTTTCGATTTTTTATGTATTTGCCATTTTTACAAATGACTTGATCTTCTAGGAATAAAATAAAGCTAAAAAGCGTATGAAATAGCAAAAAATAGAAAAAATCGTAACTTTGAGGTCCTGAAGCTCCCTGAGTACACTTCCTAATGGTCTAACAAATTTTCAAAAACTCTAGTGGCATCATTTGAAACGTATTCCTTGAGTTTAAGGAAAATCTATTTTTTTGCGCACAATTTGGTAAAAAATTACCCATATATATATAAGAGAGGAGTATGTTTCACTTTCGGGTCACCGATATTACTCAAATTGTTTGACTGTTTACTGGATGCAGAAACATGAAGAAAGTCAAAATTTTAGAGGTTAACTCTCAATATTTTCCTAGTTACAGGCAATTTAAGAAAATCACTAAAAAATTACTAGATTTCCAAACGCTTATAGTTTCTCAGCATTGTTAACTAGAAACTTATACCTTTTTTTAAATGAAAGCTAAACTAAAACCCTTTCGAAGTAGTAGTTATAGCATATCGAAATATTATTTTTTGGCAAAGTTACAGCGCAATAAAGATTGGACTCAATTTCAGCTTTTATCATTGATTGATATTTTAAACAGAAAATTCAAGTCCAATCTTTATTACGCCATAACTTTAAGCAAAGATAATATTTTGAGATGCTGTAGGTGCTATTTCAAAAGGATTTCAGCTTAGATTTCATTTAAGAAATTGCAAAATACCGACATTACAGTTTTCAAAATTTTTCATTCTTAATCCAAAAGTTTTATAAATATCTCTATATTACAGCCTTCTATTTTCACTAATGAAAAGCCTCATATAGAAATATTTCAGAAAACTTTTGAATTAAGATTAAAAATTTGGAAAACTGCAATGTGGGTAACTATGTATAAATGATATACCATACTACATCCCCTTAAAAAAAGGTATAAGCTTCTAGCTAATAATACTGAGGAACTATTAGCGTTTGAAAATCTAGTAAATTTTTTAGTAATTTTTTTCAATTGTAACTAGGAAAATATTGGGCGTTAGCCTCTTAAATTTTGGCTTTCATCATATTTCTGCATCCAGAAAACATTCCCAAAATTTGTGCATAATCGGTGACCCAAAAGTGAAACACTGTTCTTATAAGTTTAACGGAATTTACTCTTTTTTATTGGACTTATTTTTGGATACTTCCGTTAAAGTTGCACGGAATCCCTTTATATCTCAGACAAAGAAAGAAGCTGACTAAAATTATGCCAAATCTCGCTATTGCTGAATTGACAACAAAATAGATTTCATGTTCTGAGCTATCGAATCTAACCTTTTTTCTAAAGATACTTAACTTTCCCAAGCATTTTTTAGATGGCTAATGACTCCAGTAACTTTGATTATTAGTCGCAAAACCGTCTTAAATCTCTAAGGATCTGACGTCTTCATTGATGTTTATCTAAAAGTTTTGTGAACACTTTTACACATAAATTAACTAAAAATAGAATATATTCAAAGTTTAAAATAAGCTTAAAAAATATCATACATAGGTACAGATATGAAATTGTTCATTCATATAATTATGAACAGTACGTAACAAAGAGTATAAACAATAATAATCTTTAAAAATACTTGTAGAATTCAAAGATTAAAATATTTAAACAGTCTCGCATATGTAAATGTTATATAATAATCTATATGATTCATGTATATATTTATATAAAATTTCCGGATGATTTTTCCCGCATTACAATGAATTAATAATAATTTAATATTGTTTAAAATTATTTGTTTACCTGCAATATGGTTGTTGTAAATGAAGAATTAACAAGTATTTTTTTTGACTTTCTATTATCAGGTTTCACTAGATCTATGATAGAGTTTATATCACCTTGATATTGCGAATGCCAGTGCTGCTCCTTTTCATCGTAGTGCACAAAAATTTGGAAAAAATTATATAAATTAATGATATTTTTATGAAACACTGTATAATATTTTATTTTCTACGAAATAAATACTCACAAAATATTCAATTTTAAAAATACTAGAGTTCGAAATGTGCGCAAGCGCGCATGTTTCGCATTTTGGAAAATTGAATTAATAATTAAATTTTAATGCAAATTTCGTTTTAGAAAATCATATATATTACAACATGATTGTTTTTATTTATTATAATTTTTTAAATAATATCTAAAGTTTGTTCGATCGATTAATTTTCTTCTGCCTTCTCATCCTTTTGCTAATATAATTTGATCAGTTCGAATTATTAAAATAAATTCTATCGCAGAATTTGATTAAACAAATATTAACTTTTTTTTATTGACTATTGGTAATTTGAAATTCTAAAATGGAATTGTTTGAAAAAATTGTTTAAATTTGATCCAATGGTCAGATAATTTAATAATTTAATTTATCTTATTTAGTTCTGTATTCATAATGTTTGAAATTGATTTTAAAATTGATGAAATTTTTCTTTTTAAAGTTTTAGCAATAATGCCTAGATCCACTAAAGTAATTTTTTCTTTTCCTAATTTAAAAATATTATTATTGCTGCGTACTTTGAAACAAACTTTTTATTCGTGGATGAATTTTATAATAATTTTAATCAATTTGCCTTTTTCAAATTTAATATTCACATCATAATTATTGATTTATATTGTGAATGGGGTTGAATCAATAACTACACCATTTTATCTGAAACCTCTTTTACTTTGTTTACTAAAAATTTTTTTTTTAGCACCTAGCCCGGAATAACCACATTTTTACCTTAGCATCGGTACATCGGTATTCTCAGCCCGTTATTAAAAAAATCGTATTTTCACTCCGAGCGCAAAGAATACCTTAAATCGTATATTTCACGATTTCAAATATTCTTTACTTTTTCTCCCTGGGTGCGCTGATGAAAAAAATCAGGTGAAAAATCACCTGATTTCTCAGGTGATTTATCATGCCAAAACATCATGTAACGATATTTTTCGTTTTCACACGTTCCAAACAATGTTTAGTCGGTTTAAACAATTTTTGAAAATTTTTGAAATTTTTGAACTTAGAAATTTTTTTGTAAAATTAGTCAAAATTTTTTCTAAGACCAAATTATCTAAAAAAGATTTTCTAAGTTCAAAATTTTCAAAAATTTTTAAAAACTGCTTTGAATTGACTAATCATAGTTTGAAACGCGTAAAAACCAAAAAAATCGTTACATGATGTTTTGGCATGATAAATCAGGTGATTTATCACCTGATTTTTTTAACAGGGTGATTATAAGATTTTATCCCTCAGGGAAAATTAGCGACTCTACTCCCTTATTGGATTATGCACTATTATTATAAAACTTTATTTTAATTAATTTCATTTTCTTTTATTTATCAATTTTTCAAAAGACCTTAAACAACTTCAAAATGAACAAATAGAAAGAAAAATTATTTTAATATACTGAAGCAATACAATTATCAATATTTTGGGTGATATCAAGGAAAAAAACAATAATAAAGCAGAAAATTATAAATTATTTAACAATATTGAAAATACCTTATAACGAGTAAAAAATTAAAATATTGGCAAATTTTCTATTTTCATTAAGATTTGTGTAAAAATAATCAAATTAATAATCCAATGAAAAATTTTATACTTAAATACTGCTGTAAAAACTATTTTTAATAAAGAAAGTAAAAGAGGTTTAAGATTAATTGAAGGGCCGGATGCAATAATGAGGTATACGCTCAGAACGGCGGCGCAGGCTCGACTAAAGCAGCCAAATATGAAAAATTGAAAAATCGATTTTTAAAAAATACTGGCATGTAGAGAATGAAAAAACACAACTTTTTTTTAAGCAAAGTTTTTTCACTAGATGTTTACTCTTAAAGAAAAAAATTAAAAAGTGATTTTTAAAAAAAGTAATTTTTAATGAGTTTTTAAAACATAAATCGCTCTATTTCAGCCAAATATGATCGGATCGTTCTGAAATTTTGTACACACACGAGGAATACTCTAGCGCTAGCAATAAGATCATAAAAAGTAATAAAATTAATAATTTATTTATAACAATTTAGTTGGAAAGTGATAAAGAGCATTTATTGACATACATTAACTTCAATGACAAAAAGTATCGAGGGAAGTTTAAGTCTCGAAGAACTTCCAGCAAGAGATTTGTTCTTTAATATGTAAAGAAGTTTTTTGGAAAGTTTCAGATTTTTATATTAAAAATTGGCTGAAAGAGAGCGATTTTTGTAATTTAGATGTAAAGTCGCGCGTGCTGTGGCGCGTGTGGTAGCGCGTCAGTACGATCAGTTTAAATTTAACGTACTCGATGGAATCTGACGCGCTACCGCACGTGTCATGGCACGCGCGATTTTATACCTAAATCACAAAAATCGCTCTCTTTCAGCCAATTTTTAATATAAAAATCTGAAACTTTCCAGAAAACTTCTTTACATATTAAAGAACAAATCTCTCGCTGGAAGTTCTTCGAGACTTAAACTTCCCTCGATACTTTTTGTCACTGAAGTTAATGTATGTCAATAAATGCTCTTTATCACTTTCCAACTAAATTGTTATAAATAAATTATTAATTTTATTACTTTTTATGATCTTATTGCTAGCGCTAGAGTATTCCTCGTGTGTGTACAAAATTTTAGAACGATCCGATCATATTTGGCTGAAATAGAGCGATTTATGTTTTAAAAACTCATTAAAAATTACTTTTTTTAAAAATCACTTTTTAATTTTTTTCTTTAAAAGTAAACATCTAGTGAAAAAACTTTGCTTAAAAAAAAGTTGTGTTTTTTCATTCTCTACATGCCAGTATTTTTTAAAAATCGATTTTTTAATTTTTCATATTTGGCTGCTTTAGTCGAGCCTGCGCCGCTGTTCCGAGCGTATACCTCATTATTGCATCCGGCCCTTCAATTATCGTAGTTACTGATTCAACCCATTTCAGAATATATATCAATTACTATGATGTAAATTTAAAATTTAAAAAGATGAACGGATTAAAATTATTAAAAAATTCATCAATGAACAAAATCTATGCCTCAATAATATTTTCAAATTTAAGGAAGAAAAAATTTCTTGACAAGATTTAAACATGCCATTAATAAAATTCTAAAAAGAAAAATTGTATCAATTTTAAAATCAAATTCAAAAATATTGAATACACTGTGACGACCTTGGGGATCAGGAGGTCTCACGAAACTTAAATTAATGGAAATTAGGTAGTTTGATTAAATAAATAAAAAGCTCCATTTAAATAATTACACTGTTGTTGCACGCACGCTCAAAATGGACGCCAGCCGCGTATAGCGTACGCGACGCCGCTTGTACTAATCACGTTATTATTAACACGGCGAAAAGTAAAGACTACAATAATAAATTTAGTACGAAAAATATATAGGCTAAAAGGGATACGCTCAATAAAACAAGAAATCAAAAAGAAAAGCACTAAGGGAATTTTTAATTAGTGAACGCGCACGCGATCGCCCGACACACACGTCGCGATATTAGACAGATTAGATTACTCTAATTAACATTAGCGAACTGTTCTCGCAATAAAACGAAGCTTTACTACGCAAAAAAAAAGAACTAAAGAATATCAAATATCCTCACGCACTCACTCAAAGGCTTAAGATATCCTTATTAACAAGCAAAACTACAGAATTAGTAGCGAAGTCGCACGTAAATTGTAACGGCTCTATACTTTACGTTGACGACAGAAGGAATGACGCAATGGCGTTTCCTCCGTCTCTACTCAGCTTCATCTCTCTTGCTGTACGCTGCGCACGCCGCAAGAAAGAGACAAACGATCCTTAACGGATCCAAGCTCAGCTACTCGAATGAAGCTGCTTGCTATCTATACTGAGTGCGTTGGTTATATGCTGCATAGTATACATGCTTTAGATATTCGTGCGTGTGTGACAAACAATCTTGGGTTCATACTCATAGCTATTTGACTCGCGTGGTCTGCTTTCCGTCGTGCTATTATTTAGATGCTTCCTTCTGTCGTCTATATGTGCTATAAATATATATATATATATATATATATATATATATATAAATAAATAAGTAACATGGCCAATTTGCTATGTTACAACAGAACTAAACAAGATAAAATTTATAATTAAATTATCAAAATATTAGAATTAAATTTTGTAATGGTATTCTACAGTGTTTGAATCTTGCGCGCTTAGGTATTAAAATAGGATAAACGCTCGATCATATGTCTCGTCTAAGACGAGTGAAGAAGTGCGTATCCTGACGACCGGTATGTAAGAGAGAAGCTCGCCGGCTGCGAGGCGCTTCAGAGAGTTTCCGGCTACCGTTGCGTTAACACGAAACCTAAACCGTGTTGTGCTCATTGAAAGATTTCGCCACGTGGACTTATAATATGTTAGAGTAAGCTCACAATCGATAGCGCGAAAGATTGTCTTAGATAAAAGTCGTTAGTTTATATCGACTAGTATATTATACTATATTTGCAAGTTGCAGCTCTCAGAAATTCTTTCTGTGGAGTTCTGCTTGACCGCTTTTCGCGCGCCTTAGCGGTCAGCCATTAAGTGCCAGCAAATACGTTGATCAGCGTGTATAGGATTCCACCGATCTACGCCATCAAGGCAACCACGTCGGCAGAGCTCACCAAAATTCAAGGATCGGGAAGAGTCGTCTTCCACCGTCCTACTCCAGAGCATCTGCGTATTGGTTACGTACAAGGGGGGAGCTACGGTAACAGGCGAGCGGTATCTACGCGCACGTAGGTAATTAGTGTAAGCTGGCTAGTGCGTTACTGTAAGTATAATTATATAGTGCGATATTCAAGTGTCTCTTCCTCACGAAGGAAAACTGTGCTATCGGCAACGCGTCTTTTGATCAGGTGAGAAAGAGAGAGAGAGAGAGAGAGAGAGAGAGAGAGAGAGAGAGAGAGAGAGAGAGAGAGAGAGAGAGAGAGAGATGCAGTGAATGCAGCAAGCGACAAGTATATCACATAAGATTTTTTCGTTTATCAATAGCTTTACTAGCTAGCACTATCGGAGTCTGCTGTATAATATTTATTAGCAAATTTTATAGACTTAGCTAAAATTTATATTGAATTTAAGTTAATTCTTTTTCGTAACGTATGCAAAATAATTGTTACAATTTTAATAAAAATTTTATATTAGAAATTCAAATGACCGATTCGCAAAAAACGAATAAATTTTGGCCTCATCAGGAAAAATTTCTAAACAATTTTTAATTTGCAAAAAAGTTTTTAAAAATAGTAATTTAGAATTATTCATAAAATTTATAAATTCTTTTTTTTTTATAAAGTATCAAATTTTTACAAAAATTTATGGAAATATTTAGTATTTAAAATGCAAAATATATTTTTATAGATCATTATTTAAAAAGAAAATAGATATTTCAAAATTAAAAAATCTCATACTCAATTTATGAGATTTAACTAATGATGATGTTTGAAAATTCAAGTGCGTTCAATGGATAATCTTCACTTTTTTGCAAAATAAAATAGCTTCTAAATCAATCCACATTTTGTGCCTAAGGCTATCTTTTTCATAGAAAAAGAGAAAAATTAGCCCTTATAAAGCAAATTTAACCTGGGTAAAAATTCGTCTTTTTCTAATTATATTATGCAGCCAATCTGATAAACTGAGAAATATGTAATTTGTTATTTGAAAAAATTATAGTATTTTCTAGATGTTATTTCCAACAAAAAGTATTATATCAAGTTCACACGAAAAGTTGATAGTTTCCGAGAAAAGAATTAATTCAAATTTTTTTTTAGCCAAAAATCGATAAAACTTATAATTTGTATTATTCTATAACTTTTATCTCCTAAAATAGATTTGTACAAAATTTTTGTATACACTCTAAACTCCAAAGAGTGAAAGTTAGACAATAAAATGATAAAAAATATAATTTATTATTTTGAATCAGTAAAAAGCGGAGTTTATACTTTCTCACAACGTCAAACTAAAATTCTACTCTTGACATAGTGTAATTTTATAATTTACGCTTTTAGTACAATGCAAATTTAACTCTTTCGAAAAATATTGAGTTCTAATTCTTACTCTTTACAAATTGTTATAAATGATTTATTCTTTAAAAAAATGAAGCACAAAATTTACTCTTCTAAATATGATTAGGTTCCATGTTTTACTCCTTACAAAGTATAATATACCTGTAAAATGTGGAAACGTTGTATTTATTCTTTGATGTATGAGAGCAAGTAAAATTTCAAATCAATTATTAGTTTTTAATTAATTATTGAAATAAATTATTGGTTATTTTATTAAGGTCTCAAAAATTTCATTGTTTTATCTAAAATTGAAAATAGGGCAAAAGTATTCCAAAATATTCATTTTGCTTTTAAAATACTTTCTCAATTCAATAACTTTAAAATACAATCATTTTTTGCACATAAGTCTTGTACTCTCACTGTAAGCAGTTTTAATAAAATGACATTCTTTTTAGGTTTTTTAACTGTGTACACTGAAAAAAGTCTTTGGTATTTGACACTATATACTATCGTACCTACAACCATCATTTTAGCTAACGAATTACTATATTTTACGGGGAAATTTACCATTTAAAAGAGTATTTACATTACAGTATACATTAAAATAATTTATAGTAAATATTTCTATATTTTAAATATTTTATTTAACCAAATAATTTTGGTCTTAAGAGGCGGTCGGAACCAAATCGGTGACTTAGTTCGGTGCTTGTAATAAATGCTTATAATAATTTATTCATTCATTAATATGGTAAAAATATAGTCATTTCCTCTAGTCATGTATATAAAGAATAATTTAAAATAGTGAAAGCCACAAAAATATACAAAATATTATTATAAAGCGAAAAATCCCACCTAACAATCGATACGGCAGTTTTTTGCATGCGGTATATGTCAAGTCAGTTTGATATTTGTAATAAATGCTTATAATAATTCATTTACTTATTCATATAGTAAAAATATAGTCATTTCCTCTAGTCATGTATATAAAGAATAATTTGAAATAGTTGAAGCCATAAAAATATACAAAATACTATCGTAAAGCGAAAAATGCTGACTTGACATATACCGCAAGTCACCAATTTGGTTCCGACCGCCTCTTAAGTATATTTTCTATTATTCATAATTATGTTATCTTAAACATGTGAACAATTATAATAAGAAGAGTATTAAATATATTTTAGAGTTCATCCTACCGTAAAATAAAGTTGTATTCAGATAGCACTATATTTTTTAGTACAGTTTTCGATAACGCGGATATGTAAGGCGAGAATACTCTGAGCTGAACGGCAGAAGCCTTACGTTCGTCGATGAGTTAACACTATGTTTTGACATAACATGAAATAATAATTTATTGTTATTTTTCAGCATATTCTGCGGCTGATAGGCTTTTTTATTATAATGAATAGTAAATTTACTATGATACATAATACATTTTACTATAGTATAAATTTTTATAAAATTTTTACAATATAATTTAATATTTACATATAGTATATATGTAAGTATTAAATGGCGCGCGCCGATTAGTTCGGCGTGCGCCAGGCAGTCTTCGAAGTTAAACACAGTTGACTGTGGTTATAGATAGAGAGCGAAAGCCCAAAGATTCTTCTGAATTTACTGAGGCTAGTTTTTTTATCGTTGGCTGCAGTAGTTGTGCACAGACACATACTACGGTCAATCAGGTGAAATCGAGAACAGGTGCTTTAGGTGTGTTATCAAAGTTGTCGTATTCGATGAAATGATGCAATGAATTTACTAAAATTGAAAATTGGCTTGCACGTTCGATACTGATCATTAACAAAGGTAATACAGTCAGTCAGCTCCAAGTAGAGGACAAAGCTGGTCAGTCTGTCCGAACGTGAAAAGAAAATAATCAGGAGCAATTATTTTATTATGCTTGAAATTTTTTTGGTAAAGTTAAATATTATACTTATTAAAATAAATAATTATGAGAAAAAATTTCAGTCTATCATTTTCAACAGTGTATTCCTGAATTTCAGTAGGTGTTAGGGGCATGAATAGCCTTTGTGTTTGTCAAAATTCATGATTATATTCGACTGAAATAAAGAGGACTTAAAAAAGAATCCGTTAGCAAAAATTATGGTTTCAAAATTAGTTACCCAACTGATTTGAAACACGTTTCTTGTAATAGACCATCAGCTGACTGGTCTTTAGAAAATGGTATTGACTTTGTAGGAATGATAAAAATTAAAACGATGAAAGATTAAAAAAAATTTTTTTTTTAATCATTAGATAAAAAAAATTCTTCTCAGTGGCTCACAGTTGAAAGGTATATATATTCATGAACATAATTGACTACCTTTTACTTAAATTTTCAAATTACGAGTCGTTAATAAAAGTGAAAATATATCTGTCATACGGATTATCGCTAATGTGATAAATATTTACAAGTCTTGTAAGTATATTTTATGCTAGCGATAATATTGATATGTTTGTTTATGATGGAAAGTTGACACATCACCACCAGCGTAATAAACATAAAGAAAATTATCGATTTATTTTATTAACAATTCTAAATAATGAATTATTGGATTTTTTTAAAGAAATACTTGAATGATCTTTAAAATGTTATAGGCTGATTCCATTTCTAATCGAGCTGCCTGTATACACTCAAGTCACCAATCACTGCACCGATGGAGTATGTTATTCTACTCTGAAAATAAGGAGACACATATTTTTTCTTTTTGCTCAAATATCAAAATTGCATAAGATATGCACGTTCGAAAATTGCATACAAAAACTAAATGTTCAAACTGAAAGTGTTGACAATAACTTTAGAGTGCTATCGTTCTGCCAATTTTCAATGAATTTTGGTAAACCTTTTTTTGTTTCATTCTGTTTTGAGCCCTCTTTAATTCAGTGCAAGAAATTGTAAAAATACAAAATGACTTAGATATCTACATTTTACCAAAAAATGCACTTTTTATGCACATGCATTTTTCTCAAAAAAGTCATCTTTTTTTTTTTTTGCTGAAATTTTTTGGGCTGATAGAGGACCAAATTACCTATCTAATGCTACCTGTTTGATCCCAAATTTTTTTTTTAGAGCGAGAAGACAATTCACAAATTTTATTGTTGAAAAATGCTTGTGTATACGTTCAGAGGTCTTAAGAAATCTATATTCAAACGCTGTCGCATGCTTCGCTCATCATTTGTATACATTTTTATGTATGTTTATACTATCTATAGTGATATATATATATACATATATATGTAAATTCGTAATATAAAAATAAATACTTAATAATGGAAAATAGTATATTATTCACCTAGGGAGTAAAAACGAAAAATGACTTGAATCGTATGTAAATAGTCACCCGAGCCGGATGCCAGGGTGACAAACATACGATTTAAGGTATTTTTTATTTATTCCCGCAGTAAATATACTATTTTTTCACACGAGTCGCGAATAGTGGGTGCTTTCATTTTTGCCGGTAGGGACAGAAGTACCCGATTTTCGCGCAGAGTGTGAAAAAAATAATTTTATTCGTGTACATCTATATTATATATGTTTCGATAAACAAACAATAGAAGGCAAACTCGGGAACAAATACATCGCGTAGCCAAAACAGTATATTGGAACTGTTACATAGAAGCTAGTTATTCTTACGACTGATTTTATAGGTACTTTTCCGGCTTGTGAAAAAGTAAACAAAACTGTGCAATTGCTATCTCCGAAATTTACACTTCTAAAAGAATTTTATGTTCCGATTTTTTTCAAATGCATAAGAAGGTAGTTTATAAGAGCAGTAATTTACGTTTTAGACCGTTGGAAGATTTAGCCATTAATTTGGTTCGACTTTATCCAGATTTAAAGATCCTGCAATCTACTAGTGTATGTACGAATTGTTATGAAAGCATATCAAAAATGATTTCAAGTAATCTTGAGTCTACATTTGAAAATAAAATCACTGAACTTTTTAGTGGAAAAGATGATGATTTTATTCAAAAGACGCCCAAATAAATAGAGGAATTGAACGAGAGTTTTTATATATTTTTATCTGGATGCGTTCTACCCCTAAAAAGAAAAACTGTAATACCTGAAAAATTAAGCGAAAATTACGAACCAAATTGATGGTTTAATCTTCCAATGGTCTAAAGCGTAAATTAATACTCTTATAAACTACCTTCTTATGCATTTAAAAAAAATGGGGACATGAAATTCTTTTAGAAGAGTAAATTCTGGAGATTGCAATTGCATAGTTTTGTTTACTTTTTCACAAGCCCAGGAAGTACCTTTCAAATCAAACGTAAAAACAACTAGCTTCTATATAACAGTTCCAGTATGCTGTTTTGGTTACGCGATGTATTTGTCCGCGAGTTGGCCTCCTATTGTTTGTACACTCGACGGACACTGATTCGCGACCCCCTTTTTGAATATCTGCAACGTTATCCGTTGAGTTTTTGAAATATAGGTTAGCTTGCGCGATCATGTTTCGAAAATGAGTTTCCATCTAAATAAATATAATTCATGCTAACTATAAGACAAGGGAAGATAAATAAAGAAATGGCGGTAAAATTTAAATGAGCAATTATTTAATACTGAAGTAATGAAAAAGCTATGATTTCTTATGATTGTCATCGCATATGGTTACATAATATATGTAAAGAATGCTTTATAAAAATATGCTTACTTTAACATTTATTTATTGTTTTATCATTTATCATTTTTTATATTCGAATTAATGCCCATTTGAATTTTACCCCCATTTCTTTATTTATGTTCCCTTGTCTTATAGTTAGCATGAATTATATTTATCTAGATGGAAACTTATTTTTGAAACATGGTCGCGCAACCATCCTAAACTCAATGGATAACGTTTAAAGGCGCGAAAATGGGGTCGCGAATCAGTGTCCGTCGAGTGTACATCAAAATATACATAATATGGATATACACGAATAGAATTATTTTTTTCTATTTTTAAGCATTTATTTATATATATATATATATATATATATATATATATATATATATATAACACATATATATCACTATTGATAGTATAAACATAAATACAATTGCATACAAATGATAAGCGAAGCGAGCGACAGCGTTTGAATGTATATTGTTTAAGACTTCCGAACGTATATACAAGCATTTTTTTTAAATAAAATTTGTGAATTGTCTACTTGCTCTAAACAAAAAATATGCGATCAAACAGGTACCATTAGATAGGTAATTTGGTCCTCTATCAGCCCAAAAAATTTCAGCAAAAAAAAGATGGCCTTTTTGAGAAAAATGCATGTGCATAAAAAGTGCATTTTTTGGTAAAATGCAGATATCTAAGTCATTTTTTGTTTTTACAATTTCTTGCACTGAATTAAAGAGGGCTCAAAACAGAATGAAACTGTTACGTCACGTGATTTTTAATAAATTTGTTACTATTTTTATTTTATTTTTATCTTTTTCTCTTAAAAATAATATTATAAATTTTTATCCAAAAATATTTTCTTTCTGACGCTTTCGCCCGAGCACGAAGTTATTAGAAACGGACGATAATGATAATCTTAAGACCAAAGGAAAATATGAAAGCGAGGAAATGTTTTCAAAGCAATAGATGCAATTTGCTCCAATGCAATGGAAAATTTTGTATCTTTTGTCTCCAAAACATTTTCTCACAAATATTTCTTTTTCTTAACGCTCCAAGTATACCTGGTACCAGGCGATATGTATACAGCGTACCGTACCTTTTCTTAATGACACTATAATTACATGCACGTATACACCAATGTTTTTCAACCCCTTTCTATAGCTCCCAGACAAGATAAGTGTTTTCCTATAAGAAATATAGGAAATTCGACAAACAAATCATAAATTGTCTCGACAATCATAAAAATTGTCTAGACGTGCGTCTCTAACACAAAACCCATTTTTCCTGAATTGAAAAAAATATATTTTTATACTAAAAATTAATAATAAAGAAAAAATTTACTTTTATTTTTAATTAATAATAAATGTGACTAAATGAATGATTAATTATTAAACAGACAAATACGGGTATATTCATTTGTTTCTTTTAAATAAAATGATTAAAAATATCAATTATTCAAAAATAATTTATTATTCATTAAAAACCTTACATAGATATAATTTTGCGACTTACTCTTAGTTTAAGAGTTATTAATAATAATATTTAGAATAATTAGCACTTATTGATAAGTAATCTTTTATTAAAATTAATTGAACAAATAAAATATTATAATATTAATTCTTAGACTTAGATTTACGTTAAAATTAATGATAATTTCTATTAATTCCATAAAACTAGGATAAACAATGTAGTTTATAAAATATATATATATTAAGAAAGAAAATATAATAATAAAATCAATTAGTATTAGTTAAATAAACAATTCAACCTTTAGTAACAAAAATTATTATTAGTCAAAAAATCACCATAGCATCATTTTTTAGGCTAAGTGTCATATTATAATTACAAACAATGATTGATCATTTTCTTTAAATGTATTTTTTTTACATTTTACAAAAGTATTTAAGACATTTTTTTTATTAGACTAGTATTATTAACAAAATTAATAAATAAAATAATAAATAAATATGAAACAAAGAGAGATCAATCATAAAAAAATAAAAAACAACATACATCATGTTAAAATTAATGTATAATTATTATGTAAGTCCTAAGCAGTCAAAGGAAAATAGACGAATGATATAAATAAATACAATAAATAAAAATTGCGGGACGTTCCCTTAAAATAAGTTGAAAGAACGAAAAAGAAGAGACAGAAAGAAGAAAAGGATAAAACAAGCTCCACCTACATGTTACCCTAAAATGAGCAAAATCTCCGCCCAAAGCCTTCGGTATAAAGACAATGAGATGCTTCTTATTCTTCAGTTCGCCCTGGACAGCGGCACGGGTTAGTGCATTGACCCTCAGCACCAGCGATGCCGAAAGTGGCAGTCAGAGAGGGAAATTCAAAAATGTGTAAAAAAAAAGTATTAAAATAAATAGTTTTCAAAATTTGATAATCAATAAATAATTCTAAAAAATAAAGTTACTATAACAAAATAATTTTTTTTCTATTTCTTACATTTTTTTGAGTTAAACAAAATTTTGTTAAACTCAAAAAAATGTAAAAAATTGAGAAAAAATTTAGAAAAAATTATTTTGTTATAGTAACTTTGTTTTTTTAGAATTATTTATTAATTATCAAATTTTGAAAACCATTTATTTTAATACTTTTTTTTTACACATTTTTGAATTTACCTCTCTGACTCTGCCACTTTCGGCATCGCTGCTCAGCACTCCAAGCTGTCCTATTCACACACTCAAGCAGTGTTTTCTAAGCAGTTCCTCGCATACATTCAAGCAGTGTTCAACTAAGTTTTTTTACATACTTCAACTAAGTTCTCACATACACTCAAGCAGTGTTCAATTAAGTTTTTTTTTACATACACTTTACAAAGAAGTTTTCGCATACACTCAACCAGTGTTCAACAGTGTTCAACCAGAGGCTACAGGCTATACTTCTCTCTCCAGAACATTCGTCTATTTTTCGATTGACAAGTAAGAATAATTTTTTCCTATTTTTGTAAGATTTTTCTTTAAATAAATTTCTTTTTAAATTTACAAATTGTTTTCAAAAATTATTTTAAAACTTTCCATGAAAAATTTTGATAATTTTTCCTTTTCTATTTTTATATTTTTTCAATTTTTATAATTTTAATAATTTTTCTTTTTTTCTATTTTTATATTTTTTATATTTTTATATATTTAAAATTTTCTTAAATTAAATTTTTTATTCTTATATTAAATTTTTATAAAAAATTTTTTTTTTTAAATATTTCTACAATCATTTCTTTTTATTTTTATTCTTTGGTAATTATAAATAATTTAAAACCCATCTTTCCGCCTGAATTCGGCTAATGCTCAAAATTCGGACAATATGGGGGTCCAGATTCTCCAACGGAGACTACCAGACGGAGGACAAGTTCACGAATCAACCAGTATTTAAATTCCTTCCGGTTTCTCACAACTACTAAAATTAGTTGATGATTGACGGACGTACTTACGCATCAACATTAATATTTATTAATTTTCACAAGTGGTGGTTATTCGTGATAAATACGAGGCCACCTAAAGAACCATAAAGTCACAGCGCAAATATAGTGAAAAATCCTTAAGATTTTTCACAGTGTGTTACGAAGGGTTAACTCCCGACATAACAAAACAAAAAAAAGTTTACCAAAATTCATTGAAAATTGGTAAAACGATAGCCCTCTAAAGTTATTGTCAACTCTTTCAGTTCGAACATTTAGTTTTTGTATGCAATTTTCAAATGTGCATATCTTATGCAATTTTGATATTTCAGCAAAAAGAAAAAATACGAGTCTCCTTATTTTCAGAGTCGAATAACATACTCCATCGGTGCAGTGATTGGTGACTTGAGTGTATACAGGCTGCTCGATTTCAAATGGAATCGGCCTATACAAGCTAATGCTATTAGTTTTTAAAAATTTGAGAACAAATAATTTTTTGATAAAAAGTTTATATATATATTATATCGATTACGTAGAATTCTTCTGTACAGTTGCATTACTTCAAACCTGTGTGCTTTTCGATTTTTCCTCTAGTACACCACAGAAACTCTGCGTTAACTATTCGCAACCACTCTGCTATTCTCGCATCTCAATTACTGTGAGGTGGTTTTGCTTGATGCATCTAAAGAGTTAGATAGGCAGATGGATATTTATTTTTGTATTATACAGCGTGTCCAAAAAGTAACGATACACCTAAGAAATTTCCAAAGTTGATAATTTTTTCAATTAGGTGAAGGTCGTTCTTGGAGTAACTTTTTATGAGGTATCCGATCGTGACCTTGGATTTGACCTTAAACCTTATTTTCAAGATTATTTTGAGGTCAACCTAATTTTTTTAAATTGGAACCCCTACTTTTTATAGCGGAATCGAAAAGAGCGGAAAATTTCACGTTAATACATATCGGGACGTAACATATTCCGCTCTTTTTGATTCCGCTATAAAAAGTAGGGGTTCCCATTTTAAAAAAGGAGGGAGACCTCAAAAGAACCTTGAAAATGAGGTTCAAGGTCAACATCGGATACCTCGTAAAAAGTTACTCCAAGAACGACCTTCACCTGATTTAAAAAATTATCAACTTCGTAAATTTCTTAGGTGTATCGTTACTTTTTGGACACGCTGTATGTACAAAAAGAGCGTGTAATACATAATTGGATTAAAATAACCTAAAATACATAAATAATATTGCACAATAAAAATAGAATTGCAAAGTATGATATCACAGTCTAAGGAGATTATAGAAATAATAATACTATATTATTAGTCTAGGCGCCCAGGGGGTTTCGTATGAAGTTAAAGGTTCCACCAAGCAAGTAGGTGATTTATATGTATTTTGAGCTGTTGAATCCGAATTTGCAACTTGCTTTTCGCGCAAGTGGTAAAGTAATTTGTTAAACAAATTAATTGTCTGAATAGCTATAGTTTATAAACTACAATTGATCGTCAGGTGGGAGGAAGAAGGTTACGATTCGAAATTGGCCACAAAAAAGTAACGATTCGGATAAAGCCACAAAAAGGTTCAGATTCGAAATTGGCTACAAAAAAGTTACGATTCGGATAAAGCCACAAAAAGGTTCAGATTCGGGTTTAGCCACAAAAAAGTTACGATTCGGATAAAGCCACAAAAAGGTTCAGATTCGGGTTTAGCCACAAAAAGGTTACGATTCGGCTGCTTATATTTTCCTTCGATGTTTTGGATGAGAACCGCCGTTGAAAACATAATAGTTTGTCTCCTATATCTTAAGTACTCATAAATATTATAATTATGTTTTCATTTTTTTCATAAAGAGGCAATTTTATAAACCTATAGTTTTCAATTTAGTGAGTATAAATCATATATTGAAATATATTATTACTTTTTATAATCTTATTAAATAAAAATTAATTGATTTATTTCATAAATTAAAAATCTCTTTACTTTAACGTTATCAATGCAAGAATAAAAAATTCACAAATTTTATAATTTAATAAAAATTCGCAAACATTAGTTGAATTGACGTGAAATTGTTTATATATATATATATATATATATATATATATATATGTGTGTGTGTGTGTGTGTGTGTATTGGAAGGCTTTATATAGTGAAAATATTCATCAACAAATACAATTTAAATTATGAGTCTCTAAGTAAAAAATAAATCATTAAATTTGACAATAAAAACATATTAACTAGATGTTACGATTGATTATTAGCTATCGATGCTGATAAAGCGAAAGATTCATGTATCCTCATGAAAAAAGATTTAATTCCTGCCAAATACCATAAATTCTATAAAAATTTATTACGTTGAAATATATATATGATTATTAATTTAATAAATATATTTATAATTATATAAAAAATACTGTTAAGAATCGTTCATTTTGTTGGCATTGCCTCACAGTGTCAATCAATTTTAAATTAATTTTTAATAATTTTATGTCACTTTTTAATAAGTATGTTTAAATCATTTTTATAATATTTTCATGAAATATTTTAAAAGTAATTTTTGTTTTCTTTAACAATTATTTCTAAATTAATTCAGTAAATAATTTAAAACAATTATTACAGTATTCTTTTAAATTCATCAAAAAAGCGAAGATAACATTATTATAGAAGGAATTTTACAATTGATTGCTTTTTTATGGAAAATATGAAAAAATAATTCTAATGTTCATGAGTGCTTAGATATCGGAGATAAATTCTTATGTTTTCAACTGCGGTTCTCATCCAAAACATCGGAGGAAAAAATAAGCAGCCGAATCGTAACCTTTTTGTGGCTAAACCCGAATCTGAACCTTTTTGTGGCTTTATCCGAATCGTAACTTTTTTGTGGCCAATTTCGAATCTGAACCTTTTTGTGGCTTTATCCGAATCGATACTTTTTTGTGGCCAATTTCGAATCGTAACCTTCTTCCTCCCACCTGACGAGATGCAGTAATTTTCTCTGCGAAAACTTGTTCTTCAATTAAAAAACAAAAAAAAATCGTTTTTGTTGCATGTCGATTCGATGATTGGAACCAGAGATATGGCAAATATATTGCTAAAAAACATAGAGACGTAGCGCAAGCGCGGAACGCCCTGGTAAAAACCTTATAACTCGACTACTAATTAATATTTTTTAAAGTTCAACATGTGTTTGGAAAATGTCAGAGTCTTAGCTTTAATGATACATTGTTATATATTACTTTCAAATGTTGATAAATAAGCTAGAATGATTTTAAGCAGAAAAATTTTTCAATTTTTCAGAATTTTGTTTGTTTGTACTCAAATAATATAGGTTAGCGAACAAAATATTTCTATGTTTTTGATATAGAATGATAGGAAATTTCATCTAGTTTAGGAATCCGTCCAGTTTTTTTAATTTAAGTAAGCAGAACCTGAGATATTGCAAATTTAAGCTATAGCGCCAACTTCTTGCAATACGACATATGTGTGCAATATGGCGATTGCTTTCCTTATAAAAAATTCTTCTATTATAAGGTAAGTAATTTCATTCCTTTGTAATAAAATTAATTTTAACTTTGTATTAGGAAATGAAATAAAAATTTAATAAAAAAGGATTCTGCTAAAAATAGATGACTCTAATAAATCGGAAAGTTAAACAAATTTTTTGATTAAAATAGATTGTTGTTCTTTTCGCAATTGCAAAGAAAAAAATTAATGTAAAATACTTCATAGGTTGAGAAAATTGTTTACTATTGTAGTAGAAAAATCAATGATTATTTAAAACCCTAAATCTACTTCATCTCCATGTATTATCCATCATTAATATTATGACAAAGTATATAAAATAGAGTCAAAAGTAATTTTATTAGAAAAGAATGAGATTACTTACCTTATAATAAAAGAATTTTCAATTAGGAAAGCGATTGCTATATTGCACACATATATCGTATTGCAAGAAGTTGGCGCTACGACTTAAATTTGCGATATCTCAGGTTCTACTTACTTAAATTTAAAAAAGCAGACAGACTCTCAAACTAGATGAAATTTCCTATCATTCTATATAAAAAATATAGAAATATTTTGTTCGCTAACCTATATTATTTCGTTATAAACAAACAAAATTCTGAAAAATTGAAAAATTTTTCTGCTTAAAATCATTCTAGCTTATTTATCAACATTTGAAAGTAATATATAACAATGTATCATTAAAGCTGAGACTCTGATATTTTTTAAGCACTTGTTAAACTTTAAAAAATATCAATTGGTAGTCGAGTTATAAGGTTTTTACCAGGGCGTTCCACGCTTGCGCTTCGTCTCTATGTTTTTTTGTAATATATTTGCCATATCTCTGGTTCTAATTATCGAATCGACATGCAACAGAACCGAATTTTTTTGTTTTTTTATCAAAAAACAAGTTTCTGCAGAGAAAATTACTGCATCTATTGTAGTTCATAAACTATAGCCATTTAAACAATTAATTTGTTTATAACAAATTACTCGACCTTTTTGCGCGAAAAGCAAGTTGCAAATTCGGATTTAGCGGCTCAAAATGCATATAAATCACCTATTTGCTTGGTGGGACCTCTAACTTCATACGAAACCCTCTGGGCGTCTGGACTATATATTAATAAGTCAATAAATTAAATTAGAAGTAATATCACAGATAGAAAACCAAACAAAAATAAATACACGCAATAATATTGATATTAACATACTAGATATCAGTCTCAAATACCTACCATTAAAAATGGATTACATTAAAATCAAGTATGTAAGGGGTGCAGTTAAGATTACAAAAAGAAAATATATAAGTATACAATAATATGTAAGTCATGCTCATAAAAATAAGTTCACTCATCCTATACAAACTAACACTACATTCAGGACAATAACTACTCTCATATTTCAAATCTAAAAAAGAGCACCGCAAGATCTTTAATCTTACCCCTAGCAGTCACTCTGGGTATATATCTAGTGCAGAGACCCACTAGATACTCGGGAGTATTCACGCGCACGATTTTGTACCTAGATACAGCTATAAAATACTGTCTCTTCGCATCAGTACGCAGCCAGCCCAGTGCAGCTCTATAAGGAGAAATATGATCACCCACTCTCACGCCTAATGAATTTTGTAGTCTTTATATTCTTCTTAACTCCTGTCAAGCATCGAGCAGAACTACCGAGCAGTAATCAAGATGCGAGAACAGCAGGATGGTTGCGAGTTGTTTACGCAGAGCCTTAGTGGTATACCGACAGAAAAACCGCATGCTATACATTACTCTATTAAATTTTTTAGTCATCATATTAATGTGCGGTTTCCATGACAGCTTAAAGTCGAATAGAACAGCAAGGCTCGTAACGGAGTCAGAGAAAGGAATACCGACACCACTCCACATGTCGATCATCCTAGGCTAACAAGTATAAACATTTTTAATAAAACGATTGCTACCAAAGACGATCGCTTTGTTTTACTAGCATTCAAAGTGCGAGAAATATTAACAGCCCACCTTAATACCGCCCTGGCCGCCCTCTGTAAAATACAAATACCCTTATCCACATCATCATGAGGGACCTGTGTATAAATTTGAAGATCATCTGCATACAGTAAGTTCTCGACGCGGCCGGAGTCTAGTGCGTCACGTACATTATTAATGTAAAGGCAAAACAAGAGAGACCTCAGTACTGAACACTGCGGAACTCCTAAATTAGTTGCTAACCAATTTAATTCCTCTTTTGAATATGTGGAAACAATTTGTTTCCTACCTGATAAATAGGAGTTAATCCACCCACGTGCGGCCCTGGAAAACCTTATCAATCTAAGCCTCGCAAGAAGTTTAGAGGGAAAAATCGTGTCAAATGCCTTGCTTAAATAAAAAAGAAGCAGTAACGTGATAAGCTTCCTGTCTAAACCCGATCTTATATCGTCTGCAAGTTTAAGTAAATTAGTCTGTGTAGAGTGGTGCTTCCTTTAGCCATTCTGCATAAGATCAAGCAATTCATTAAAAGTGATGTACTCCTGCAACTGGTCATGGGCGATCTTCTCAAGAACCTTTGAAAGAAAACATAAAATAGCTATAGGCCTAGACTCTTTTGGCATTTTGGGTGCAGCACACTTTTTTAACGGTATAATACGTGCTTGCTTCCAAAGACAAGGAAAGACCCCTGAGTAAAAGAGGAATTGAACAGAGTCACAAGATGTTGACCAATGAATGGTAAAGCTTTAACTATTAAACTTTGCAGGATGCCATCCTCACCACGAGCCTGTGAGGAAAAATGTGAGATTGCAAGAACATCATTAAAACTAATTATCTTTTTACGGGGTCTTTCTTTGCCTTTGGAAATGATCACGCATTGTGCCGTTAAAAAAGTGTCCTGCACCTACATTACCTGAAGATTTTAGACGCATAGCAATCTTATGTTTTCTTTCAAAGTTCCTTGAGAAGATTGCCCATGACCAATTACAAAAGTACATTAAAACACATAAAATACTTGACTCTATGTAGACTGGCTTTAAAAAGCATCACTCAAAGCAGACTGCCAGACTTAAACTTCCAAACAACATAAGATCAGGTCTAGATAAGAAACTCATTACGTTACTACTTCTATTTGACTTTAGTAAGGCATTCGACACGATCTCACAATTCAAACTACTTGTGAGACTGAGATCGATGCGGTTTTTCAGAGCTGCACTCGAGTAAATTAGCTCCTATTTACCAGGTAGAAAACAAATGGTTTTCACGCATTTGAAAGAGGAATCAAATTGGTTAACAACCAATTTAGGAGTTCCGCAAGGTTCAGTGCTGAGGTTCCTGTTGTTTTGCCTTTACATTAATAACATACGCGACACGCTCAACTCTGGTTGCGTCAAGTACCTATTATAAGCGGATGACCTGCAAATTTATACGCATGCAAGACCTGTAAGTCTCTTATGAGGATACCATATTATGCCCTCATACCTAGTTTTTTTCCACTAAGGTAGTTATAATTTAGAATTATTATGAATTATTTATTTATAATTTAGATTCGAACAGTCTTTTCGCACTTGATAAAAAAAAATAGTATCAGGCCTCAAAATGGCATGATAATCACACGCTTTTATATTCATTCAAGTACTATGTATTAAACTATATACTTACTGGCAAAAAGAGTATTAGTGATGGATGAGGAAATTTGATGTCATCCAGCTTTTTTTTACGGCCGCGTTTCTTTTTTTGTATTGATAAGATAATGTAAAATAGATAATAATTATTATTTTTGAACATATTATACTTTATTTATAAACATAATATCTTAATGTACCATATTTTTGACAGATTCTCTTTCTTGGTACTCAAGTAAATATGGTAAGAGAACGATCGCTTTACAGTCATGAAAAAAAATTAAGTAATTTAACATTTATAATTTAGTAGATTATAACCCTCTAATTAAAGTAAAATATTACTAACTATCAACGATATCGGCCGCATCGTTTAAAATAGCTTTAAAATGCATTTTGTAGTAGTCAATAATTTTAAACGTATAGTTATGTTTGAATTCAACTACGAAATCTGATTTATTATCTGCAAACATTAGTGTTTACTCTTGTTGAATCTGTAAAAGCATAAATGTATTGGACATAATAAAATATGAAATCAAAAATTGTGAAAACTTAACCGATAAGCCCTAAACCTTTATAATTCAAATCCATGATCTCATAATCCATGAGTCTATGGAATAGTAACCAATACACCCTAAACTTAAGTAACTTTAAGCTAAGAATCATAAATTCATATACTCTAAATATACGAGTAAAACACCAATTAAGCATGAATTTATACTTCTAACGTTAAATTTATTACCTTTATTACACTCATTAACATATAATCCTAAATCCGTCAATGATTTATTCTGAATATACTGCTTCACTAATAAAAAAATGACATGAGATCTCACGTAAGATCGGATGTCGACAAAAATATAATTTTTTCGCACATGAGATCTCATGCCATTTTTTTTAGTAGGGCATAATTCTAAATCCATGAATATTTAATCCATCGATTTTTGAATTTAAAATGATAAATAAAAAATCTAAAGCTCTAAAATCATAAATCGCAAATCTATAATAATCTCACCCAATGAATTTGGAATCTATAAATTATAAGCTCATAAGCCCAAAATTGATAAACGCATTGAATCTGAATCAAGGATCCCTAAGCTCATCAACACTAGACTCAGGCACCATGAATTTATGAACAGAAAATCTAATGCCATTGGATGTAAAATGTATGATACCTAAATCCTAGATCCAAATACGACAAAAAAATCACAATCTTTAATGTATTAAGGGGATATCGGAGCTTAGGTTAGATTTCATTTTTTTAATTTTTAAATCACGCCTTTAATACATAAGATTTTTTTGATTTTTAAATTTTCCACCATTTTTTAAAACTCACAAAATGGTGGAAAACTTGAAAATCCAAAAAATTTTATAAACCGAAAACGTAATTTGTAAACTACGAAATGGAATTTTAGCCCAACTTCCGAAGTCACTTAAACAACAAAAAATAACAAAATTAGATACATGGGGCGCTTGGAGTATCAGATGATGATGACTTAATTCAATAATGAAAAATGTACACCCATCTTTTATTTATTAACATCAATACAAGACATCTATCTGGCTAAAATTTAAAGAAGTCAATATGTGAAATCGATCTTACACATAGGCTTTATGTAAAAGACGCATGATCGTACTACGAATTTCATTGTAATCTCATTACAGTACAATTATTTTTCATAAAAAACTACTAACTTTTAATGAGGACCGTAATAAAACTAAGAAAAAAGGAGATTACCCATGAAAATCAAGAGAAAATAAGAGTAAAAGTTTGAAAATATATAAACAATGTAGAAAGGAGTCTTACTTTTATAGTTTTTGTTATTATAGTTTTAAATTAGTCTTTTGATTTTTAACTTAGGCCATGATCAAGTAGTTATTCTTTTCCGAGTGTGCCCGATGTGACTTTTTTCTCAGTTTTGCCCAGAGGGACTTTCTTTTTTTGTTTTTCGTGGTCTCTGAGTTCTATTCCCCACTAAAAAATTTAAGAAAAATTTTTCAGAAATTTTTCTTAGACATCGAGCCTTGCTCTACTAGAGCGTGAGTCGAGTGCCTTAGATATTTGCATCTACGTAGTACGAAGTCTGCTGTTTATACCGTATATAAGTGAACATAAAAGGCGCAAAAAAATATTTACTCATGCAATGATTTTTGTTCCTGAAATAATAATGACGAGCAAAATTTACCTCGCTCCTGACGTCACTCGGCTTCATTTTCATATATTATATTATTATATATAAATTTGCTAATTTTATTGACAATAGTAGTTAAATATAAAATATGTATTTAATTTTTGTTCACATATTCATATCATTATATTGTACTGCATTGAAATAAAAGATTTTTTATTTTTTTGTAAATTAATAAGCTTTAATAAAAGTAAGTAATTATTATTGACAATCATAGTATGAGAAAAATGTTTATATTACCATCAACTTTATGACATTAGTACGAAGAATTGGGAAACCAGATTTTTTCATTACTATGAGATGCAATCCGAAATGGGAAAAAATCACAAATAATACAGGACAAAGTGAAGAAGTGACGAATAAACCAGATATTGTTGTTAAAGTATTTTATCAAAAACTATAAACTATTAATAGAGCAAATTTCTAAAAAACATATTTTGGGAAAATGCATTGCCTATTCATACGTAGTAGAATTTCAAAAGAGAGGATTACGGCACGCTTATATGCTAATATTTTTAAGTGAAGATGATAAAATTTACAATAGTAATGACGTTGATAAATTTATAGTAACTGAAATTCCAAATAAAAATGAGAATTCCAGATTATATGAAATAGTTAAGCAATTTATGATCCTTGGCTCTTGTGAAGATCAGAATAAAAACTTACCTTGTACGGATAAAGAATCAGGAAAGTTTCCAAAAAATTTTCCGAAACGATTTAATAAAACTACAATAATGACAAATGGCTATCCTATTTACCGACGAAGAAATAATAAAAATGAGATATTATACACAAAAAACAAGTGGGCAGACAATAGATTTGTGGTTTCTAATAACCCCTATTTCTTACTAAAGTTTAATTGTCACATTAATATTGAATTATGTTCAACAATAAGAGTTGTAAAATACTGCTTTTTCAAATACTGCTTCGAAGAATATGATTGTGCATTTATAGAAATGAAAGCAAGTGAAATAAATACTGAAAATAATACTAATGATGAAACGGATGAAGCGAATCATTTATATATGTTTTATGATGAAATCAAACAATGTATAAACACAAGATACGGTTGCCCACCAGAAGCTATGCATCGCATATGGGAATATAATATGAGTGAACTTTCTCATACAATTTATAGATTATCCGTTCATAATAAAAATTAATAATATATGTATTTTAAAGAAGGATACAAACACGAAATTGATTAGAAAAATGTAAATACAACACTAACAGCGTGGTTGTAACTTAATAAAAGTGACCCAGAGGCAAATAATTACTTTTTTTCTGATGTACCGCAAAATTATGTTTCTAATCGAATACATAAAACATGGACGAAAAGAATAAAAACTATGAAATCTATTCTGCCGTGTTAAGTAAAAACTTACATAAGTGACATTTCGATGAAAAATAAATTTTTTCTATCAATAGATCCGATAAAAAAAATAGCCTATTAAATGAATAAAAAAAAAGTTGTTTCAAATTTTTCGCTAAAAAATGAGGAAATAAAGATTACTTAAGTATTAAAAAATTAAAAATTGGGTGGGGCAAAATTGATATTATTTCACTTTATCACTTTTATTTATTTTACACTTATGTAAGTTTTTACTTAACACGGCAGTATTCTAACCAGAATGTACTTAGTTAATCAAAAACAAAGAGAAAAATTCTTTTTAAGATTACTTCTGCTTCACTTTAAAGCTGCAACATCTTTCGAAAGCTGAAAAACTTTCGATGGAATTACATACCCAACATTCTTTGAAGCAGCAAAAGCAAGAAATTTAATTGAAATCGATGATGAATGGGATAAATGTTTAGAAGAATCTTGTAAATCTCGATTTCCAGAAGCTCTTTGTCAATCATTTGGTTACATTTGTACATTTTACAATCCAATTAATGCTCGAAAATTATATGAAAAATATCAAATCTATTTTTATCCTCCAAAAATGAATGAACAAAAAGGTGAAGAATATGCATTAAGCATAACTAATGATATTTCAACTAATAATAGATTCCAATCAAGTGACTTTAATTTACCTACTTCAGAATACTATATTAAAAATAACGAAGATAAATATAGTATAGTAAATAATGTTAATAATACTTGGTCAATTATTGATAGTCTAACAAATGCTAAACAGTTATTTTTAATACAGTAATAAATTCATTAAATACAAATTGCACTGAAAAGTATATATAAATCTAGACGGTCCAGGTGGAAATGGTGAAAGCCACTTATTAAATATAATTATAACTTATCTAAAAATTCATAGAATCAACTATTTAGTTGTATCATGGATAGGAATAGTGGCTAATTTATTACATGATGGTGTGACAGTACATACGACATTTAAATTACCGTTGAACATATCAGAAGACACAGTATGTGATATTAGTAGAAACAGCGAAATAGGTAAAAGAAATGAAAAATATATCAATTTTTATCTGGGATAAAATCACAATGACATCAAAATACGATTTTGAAGCCGTCGATCGCATGTTTAACGATGTATGTGATAATACCCTCCTGAAAATGATCGCGGAACTTATGATGCGATATTTTGCGTCACTTTTTGTGTCACTTTTGGCGTCACTTTTTATATTACTTTTCGTATCGCTTTATCGAGCCAAAAGTGACGCTACTTTTTGCGCAATTAATTGCGCAACTTTTCCAAAAATATAATATTAAATAAATTATAAATATTTTTTTTTTTTATTTTATTTTACATAATTTAAAAGATGTTAAGATACATAATTGAAAATATTTAGAGCATGATTTAATTGTTCATGTTTGAGAATTAATTTGGAAAAATCTCTGAAATGAATAGAAAATTCGTTATCTAAATTATTAAAGGAGTGTTAATAGTCCAATCAATAGAGCAAGAAAAAGGCTATTTTAGACATTAAATAGGGGCTTAATGAAACCTATATAAAGTTGTTAAAAGCGATAATAAAACATACCTTATATAAAATGTAACCAAAAACAAACGGTAGAAAATGTTTAATGAGGCTGCAAAGTTAGCCAAAACAGCTTTTTTGATTCTCTAAAGCAACCTATGCATTTTAGTAATGAAAGTAATTTTATGCATTTTAATAAAAAAGCCAAAAACCATCCAAAATGGCCATTTCTTGGATATCAATTATTTATTGCAAAAATAATTTTTTAAATATTTTTAAACTGTTTAAAGTAAGCCTTCATAAATACTAACAGAAAAAGAGGTTGTAACAGCAAATTGGTTAATTTGTTGCTGAGATATTCCCTATTATTTATCCCAACATGCATGATGTTTATTGCTATAATTTTTTTTTGGCTGAACATATTGAGTTGCATAAGGACTTAAACTCTTCATGAAGGTTCAAATTTTCATATTTCCTTAAAAGCAAATTAGAAAATTGAATTGCAATATTTTTTATAACGCTTTAAAAAAGAGGGTGTTTTTTTATAAATAAATAAAGCTGGGGCTTTATTTATAACTTTTACGAATTCGCTATTTGAATATTCTTATAGCTCTGTTCAAAACGAAGAATTAAGAAAATTAAAAAACTCTCTAAGGCCAATAGGAGCCGAGATAAGATACTTTTTTTAAAAAATCACAGCCACTTCGTTTATAACAATTAAGAAACGAATCAAGCGTCATTTTTTAGTTCAAAACTTATATTTTAAAAATCTATGATTAGATTTTAAAAAAGGCGACTCTTTATTAATAAAACAAAAATAATAATAACATACAAATAATAACGTCAACGTTTTATTATTTCTATATTTTAACTAATTATTATAATTAATTTTTAGTTTGAATAAATAAAAAAATAATTACTAATAATTGCGAAAATGTTAATAGTAATAATAAATATTGTTATCTTGTTTTTTTTTTTTTTACTTTTCTTTGTTTTTTACGCAAAAAAATTTTTCCATCATTAAATATATTTTTATTTTTTTTCTAAGATTAAACTACTAAGATTTTGATGTAAGAAACATTTTTAAAATGACACAGAAAAAATCCATAAACAAAGGGTCATTAGAAAATTCAAATTTGTATTTAAGGAGGTACTTTCGTCCACCACTCGAGTCAAATTTTCAATATGCTTATTTGATTAATAGTTACTAGATATCTCTCCTCCCCAAGAATGTATGTTTTGTATGGTGATTTTCACATACTTGATCGAATTGGCATCAATATAAAAAAAAGAAATAACTTTTATTAAAAATTAAAAAATTAAAATTAATTAAAGAGCTTAGTCCATCATCTTTACTGTCCAAATCATTTACATGCTCTTTTTACGAAATTTGAAAATTTGAGGTTATGATGAGTTTTTATCGCTATCCGGTATGTACGATAAAAGTAACTAGATTTGTATGTAAATGAATAATTTATTTATTCATATTTCCGCGTAAAAGTAATGAAAGTTTCTGAAAATTATTTTATAAGTTGCCAGTAATATTATGTTTATCCTCAAAAAATTTCATTTTATTCTGTTTTGTAAATTTTAAAATCAACTACAATATTAACGTTTCCCCATAAGAACCAATGTTATATAATTATTCTAATTTCTCATTAAGAAGATAACGAATCTTCATGAAATTTTATATGTGCATTTTAGACATAAAAACAAACAATTATGCATAGTTTCGATTGAATCTGTTTTGTAATACTAAAGCGAAGGTACCTTCTTGAATAAATATTGAATTTCAGCACCAGTTTCTCATATATAACATAGATTAAAGTTATTATTTATAGCAATTGTAATAGGTAGAGCTGCTCCAATGTCGAGGCAATCGAAATTGAAAACGATACATGCGAAGAAAGCGATAATATAAATTGTAATATTCTTATAGAGGAAAACAAAATCGAACCAACCGCGAAAAGAAAAATTAATACATAATAAAAATATTTTACACGAAAATAAACATTTTTTTATCCTTCTTCCATAAATTTTATCCTTTTATATCATAATTTTTTCGATATATATTAATATTTTATAATGAAGTAAAAAGTAAAAATTATTCCAATTAAAAAGCAATTTTCATATCAATTTTTCTATTATATTTAGGAAATAATTCTTACATGAAAATCGTAGTAGTTTAATTTTAGAAAAAAAATAAAAATATATTAAATGATGAAAAAATTTTTTTGCATGAAAAACAGAGAAAAGTAAAAAAAGCAAGATAACAAGTTTTATTATTAGTATTAAAATTTTTGCAATTATTAGTAATTTTTTTTTTATTTATTCAAACTAAAAATTAATTATAATAATTAGTTAAAATATAGAAACAATAAAAATTTTAATTAAAGTTGTCTCCAGGTTCCAAATGTAATAATTACTAGGAATAATGAGGTAAGTTCATTTATAACATTTATGTAAATCCGCGCGCATTTCGTAAATTTTGATCGTAATAAAACTCATGATATCTCATTATAAAGTTCTTTCTTTTAGCTTCAAAATAAGACATTACACGTCTAAAAATATTGATTTAATGAGCCACAACAATCATTTGCGTTTAAGGTGTCAGTACACTGAGAGAAAGATTTCATAACTGTTAACTTAGTATATTAACTATTAAGAGCAGGCCGGATTCGCTGTCCTTGTCTAATTGGCATTTTTGTTATTTACTCAAGTATTAATCGGTGTATCTGCCAATTGAAGGTTAAGCGCAATAGATATTATTATTACAAATATTTATGCACAAGAAAAAAAAATCTATCGCTTTGTTTTTGAGAAAAGTAAGGAACGCGAAAATATTATAAACATAATCTTTTACTTCGGCGTTCCTTACTTTTCTTAAAAACAAATCGGTAGATTTTTTTTTTCTTGTGCATAGATATTCATAATAATAATATCTATTGCGATCAACCTTTATTTTGAAGATACACCGATTAATACTTGAGTAAATAACAAACAACTCAATTGTTACTCGGTCGGTATCAGGTTCTACTCCGGCCTGCCGTTAAAGTATATATTGTAGATTCTAATTAAATATACAAATCTTAATAGTTGAAATCAAATATTAATAGTTAAGATATTATATTCTTTCTAAAGATACGTAAAGTTTTATAGTAAATATATGAAGTTATTAGCTTTATATATATTAATTATTAATATATAATACAATAAATACTAAGAAAACTTAAAACTAAAATCAAATATACAGATATTTTAACAGTTATTAAACTTTTCTCTCAGTGTATTGGGTACAGTTGTTTTAACTTAAATACACCCTATTTTGAAAAACTATTTGCACCAATATTAATAATTTTTCAAGGTACCTCAAATTCAAAAAAACTCAAAAATCGGTCCGTTATTTACGGAGATACAGTTAATTTTTACGAATTTTATTGGAACGGGGTCCTTTGTCAACTTTCCTCACGCGCAAAGATAAGCATCCCCATCACGACTCCGACTTTGACGTTATTATTTGTATGTTATTATTATTTTTGTTTTAATAATGAAGAGTCGCATTTTTAAAAATCTAATCATAGATTTTTAAAATATAAGTTTTCAACTGAAAAATGACGCTTGATTCGTTTCTTAATTGTTTTCGTAGCCATCATCGAATATACATTCACATGTATACAAATACACACACACATACACGCCTACACACATACACATTCTATCATAAAAAACTTCTTAATTTTCAATTATGTTTTTATTTTATTAACACTCCTTTAATAATTTAGATGAAGAATTTTCAATTTATTTTAAAGATTTTTTCCAAATTAATTATTTAAATGTAAACAATTAAATCAGGCTTTAAATATTTTTGATTCTGTATTTTAACATCTTTTAAATTATGTAAAATTTATGTAAAATAAAATTAAAAATAAAATATTTATAATTTATTTTATATCATATTTTTGGAAAAGTTGCGCAAAAAGTTGCGTCACTTTTGGCTCGATAAAGCGACACGAAAAGTGATATAAAAAGTGACGCAATAAGTGACCCAAAATATTGCATCATAAGTTCCGTGATCATTTTCAGGAGGGTAATTATCCGTTTGGAGGGAAAACATTTATCATATCAGGTGATTTTAGACAAACATTGCCAATAGTGAAACATGAAAATAGAACTCAGATAGTAGAAAATTGTGTAAAAAAAAGCTATTTATGGGTACATTTTTAATGGTAATTTACATTCAAAATATGAAAACAGAAATGAAGTTATATAAATTCCAAAAGAAATATTGTCAAAGCGCAATCTAATTGATGAAATTTATGGGCATAATATAAATATTGAAAATTGTGACTTTTACGAAATTATTATATTAGCACTGAAAAACGTAGATGAAATAGAAATGAATGAAAAAATTTTATCAAAAATAAATTAACCAGTAATAGAGTACTTGAGCATTCACTCTGCAAATGATGTAAATGACGAAAGTTTAGACGTAATTTTGCCAACAGAATTTTGAAATTCTTTAACGCCCAACGATTCACCTCCACATAGATTATCATTAAAAAAAGGAGCTATAGTAATGTTTCTAAGAAATGTTCATCTTAATGAAGGACTTTTTAACGAAATCCGATTAGTAATAACGAAATTAAAACTATTTGTGACCTTATCAGCAAATGATGAGCTGATATTCCAGATGACGAGAAAACCATTTCCTGTAAAACTTGCTCATGCAATGACTATTAATAAGTCGCAAGGACAATCTTTTAAAAACGTAGGAGTGTATTTACCAACCAATTTTTAGTCACAGGCAGTTATACGTGGCACTTTCAAAGATAACTAATAAAAAAAAATTAAAAATATTAACAGAAAAATCCAAAAAAGTTAAAGATAAAATGGTCTATACAAACATCGTTTACGAAGAAATATTATAAAACCACAATACAAAAATTAAATATAATGAATAAGAAAATAAAATCAAACATATTTGAAACTCTAATATAATAATAAATATAAAGAAATTGAAAATTATGAAGTAGAGTTGAAGTAGCGCTGTGTGGTTGAAAATCACGGCTGGTATTATTAGTTCTGTGCCATTGAAAAACGCGATTGCTTTTTTAAATACTGTGTGGCTAAAAAAAAATGGTTGCTATTGTGAGTGCTGTGATGGTAAAAAACGCTAAAACTACTGTAAGCGCTGTGTAATTCGAAATTCGCGACTGCTTTTTAGAGCACTATCTGGTTTAAAAAACGCGGCTGCTATTTGAAGAGCTGAAGATGAAAAACGCAACAACTATTGTAAGCGCTGTGTTATTAGAAATTCGCGATTGCTTTTCAGAGCACTATCCGGTTTAAGAAACGCAGCTACTATTTTAAGAGCTAAAGATGAAAAACGCAACAATTATTGTAAGCGCTGTGTAATTAAAAATTCACGGCAGCTATTTTGAGCGCTGTATGGTTAAAAAAGGCGGTTGCTATTGTAAGCGCTGTGTAATTGAAAATTCACAGTTGCTTTTTTGAGTGCTGTGTAGTTAAACATTCGTGGCTGGTATTTTAAGTGCTGTTCGGTTAAAAATACGCGGCTGCTATTGGGTCTTTGTATGAAAAAATGTATTATATCCGTCAGATAGAATACGAAAAAATAAGAGACCCGTATTTTTTTGTTTTTTTAAATGTGATGAATTGCAAAAGCTATAGTCGTTGTAAGTTAATGCAATTTTGATATATACAGGGTGTCCCATTTTAAATAACGGATGAGCATGTCTCCAAAAATATGGAAGATGGAAAGAAACTTAAAATACAGAAGTTGTAGAGTTCAGAGGGGGCCAACTGAGGGTGACATTGGCCACGACCTTGAGGTCAAGGGTCAAGGTTATTTGAAGGGCAAATCGATTTTTTCAAATAGGAATCCCTACTTTTGATCTCGGAAATGGAAAGAGCGGAAAATTTTACGTTCAGATATGTCCTTGGTCAAGGTCATGGTCATGCGTCAAGGTTATTTAAAGGTAATATTATTTTTTTCAAATGGGAACCCCTACTTTTGATCTCGTAAATGGAAAGAGAGAAAAATTTTACTTTCAGATATGACCTTGGTCAAGGTCATGGTCAAGGTCAAACTCCAGATCAAAATCACTAAACGCGAACAAACACTTCGAAAAATGCAGATACTTTTAAAAAAGTACAATAAAGCTGCAGGATTCAGAAGTGACCAGCTAATACTGAACTTAAAGTAATATCGTTGTTGTCGCGACTCTAACTAAGATCGTGGTTGACCCAGCCACTGAAGATAAGGTCGTGGTTATATCAGTCACTTAAGGCAAGATGGTGGTTGTTCCAGCCACTCAAGGCAACGTCATGATAGTCCCAACTACTGTTAAGGACCTCAAGTAATATTTCGCAACCATCAATGACCACTGGTAACCGAAGTTAACCACTGTTACCTCAAATGACCATTCACAACCATCAGTGACCACTGGTAACCGAAGTTGACCACTGTTACCTCAAATGACCATTCGCAATCATCAATAACCATCTTAATCATCATGTAATCACTAATTATCATCAAGAATAATACAAAATTTAGTCCTTATACAATTGATGTGAATAATTTGTATTGAAATGATTTGTATTGTTATAATATCTATCATTTTGTATGCTTGATTTAGAGCACTGTCACTTCGTTAAGTATTTGGTTTTTATCACACACTTCGCGTAAGAGTGTATCTTTCATATACTTTTCTACAAAAACTTCTTTGAATGATTTTAATTATTTGCATTCGTTTCAGATGTGTGTACGTATACAAGTGGGTATTTAAACAAATAACAATTGAATAATTCCGTAAACTTTTTTTGCCAATATTTTTCTATTACACGATCAATCAGTAGCTACTGTGCTTTAAGTGGGTAAAAGAATTAAGATCTTGTCTTAATTGGTTGCATCGTTCACATCCTCGCTTTAATTGGAAGGATTAAAGTAAAGTTAATTCGTCTGTTTACCACATAATGCCAGATTATACCTCCAATGAAATAGTAGATATTATTTTTGTGCTTGGAGAATGCCATGGTAATTATTTACAAGCAGCAATGTTATACCGTAATCGTTTTCCCGATAGAAGACACCGAAACGATCGTACCATTGCGAGAGGTCCGCGACAAAGAGCAAGAACTAATGTTCCAGAAAGGGATGATCCTCAAGTGCTCGCAGTGTTAGGTATGGTAGCTATTGACCCCCGTGTTAGTCCTCGAGAAATTGAAAGACAATTAGGTATTCCAAAATCCACGGTGCACCGAATATTGAAAGTTCACAAATTCCATCCTTACCACATAACATTGACACAACAATTGCAATGTAGGGACTTCGAACGAAGGCGTCAATTTTGTGCTTGGGCACAAAGAATGATACAACAAGCTCCAGAATTTTTTAATTACGTCTTATTTAATGATAAAGCTACTTTTCATAATACTGGTCAACTTAACAGGCACAATCGCCATTACTGGTCTGTCCAAAATCCTCACTGGCATCAAGAAGTAAATCATCAGCAACGTTGGAGTTTGATCGTGTGGTGCGGTATTATAGATGGATACTTGATTGGGCCCTATTACTTCGACGAAAACGTAAATGGACGCGATTTTTTACACTTTTTAAGAAATGATTTACCGGGATTACTCGAAAATGTGTATCTATACACGAGACTCCGCATGTGGTTTCAGCATGATGGTGCACCTGCTCATTTTTCCAGGATTGTTCGTCGATATTTAAACATCAAATTTACTAATCAATGGATAGGACGTGGTGGACCAGAAGAATGGTGCACGAGATCTCCAGATTTAACAAGCTTAGACTTTTTTCTGTGGGGTTATCTGAAAAATATAGTCTATGCTGAAGCACCGACCACAAGAGAAAATATGATGCAACGCATAACAACCGCATGTTGCAACATTACAAGAAATGTTCTTTTAGCCACCATTCAAAGTTTTCAAAATCGAATTCAATTATGCCTTGATAATAATAGTCAATTGTTTGAACATTTCATTAGATAAATTTTCTTATCAAGTAACCTTTAATATGACGTCAGATACCTTTCCCTAAGGACAACTACCACCTTGCCTTAAGTGGCTGGGACAACCACCACCTTGCCTTAAGTAGCTGGGACAACCACCACCTTGCCTTAAGTGGCTGGGACTACCATGTCCTTGCCTTAAGTGGCTGGGACTACCACCACCTTGCCTTAAGTGGCTGGGACAACCACCACCTTACCTTAAGTGGCTAGGACTACCATGTCCTTGCCTTAAGTGGCTGGGACAACCACCACCTTGCCTCAAGTGGCTGGGAAAACCACCACCTTGCCTTAAGTGGCTAAGACTACCATGTCCTTGCCTTAAGTGGCTGGGACAACCACCACCTTGCCTTCAGTGGCTGGGACTACCATGTCCTTGCCTTAAGTGGCTGGGACAACCACCACCTTGCCTCAAGTGGCTGGGACAACCACCACCTTGCCTTAAGTAGCTAAGACTACCATGTTCTTGCCTTAAGTGACTGATATAACCACGACCTTGCCTTAAGTGGCTGGGACTACCATGTCCTTGCCTTAAGTGACTGATATAACCACGACCTTATCTTCAGTGGCTGGGTGAACCACGACCTTAGTTAGAGTCGGGACAACAACGATATTACCTTAAGTTCAGTATTAGCTGGTCACCTCTGAATCCTGCAGCTTTATTGCACTTTTTTAAAAGTATCTGCATTTCTCGAAGTGTTTGTCCGCGTTTAGTGATTTGTATCTGGAGTTTGACCTTGACCATGACCTTGACCAAGGACATATCTGAACGTAAAATTTTCCGCTCTTTCCATTTCCGAGGTCAAAAGTAGGGATTCCTATTTAAAAAAATCGATTTGCCCTTCAAATAACCTTGACCCTTGACCTCAAGGTCGTGGCCAATGTCACCCTCAGTTGGCCCCCTCTAAACTCTACAACTTTTGTATTTATAGTTTTTTTCCATCTTCCATATTTTTGGAGATATGCTCATCCGTTATTTAAAATGAGACACCCTGTATATATATATATATATATATATATATATATATAGCGCCATGATACATGACGTCACATTATTATAATAATGTGACACCACATACAATTTTAACTGCCTTCATCTCTTTGAGTTTTCATTTTTTTTGTAAAAGAAAAAATACGTGTGCTTTATTTTTTTGTGTTCGACCTGACGGATAAAATGAATTAAAAATAATTTCTCATGCAAAGACCCAATCGTAAGCGCTGTGTAATTAAGTAATAATGCTATTTTGGACGCTGTGTAGTTGAAGGAACTCGACCGCCAATATGAGCATGGTGTTATTGATAAAACGCGACTTTTATTGTAAACGTTGTATGATAAAAATAACACGACTGCTATTGTAAGCGCTGGGTACTTAAAGAAACGCGGGTATTAATATTAGTGCTGAGCAAAAAAAAAACTGACATTATTATCAAAAGTAACATCTAAAGCAGGATCTGTTATAATAAAGAAGACGATCTGAATAAATCAAATAATACAAAAAATATAATTAAAAATAATCACTATAGAATCAAGCCTTGATGCGTCCTCAATAAAAGTTCAGTTGATGATTTCTCGAAATGCTTCTAATTAATTACAAATATAAGTTCAGAAGTGAAAATATTTATTTAGAAATATCTTATTTAATCAGAATAAACTATAATAATTGCTATTTATTTAGATTGTATTCTCTCACAAAGCTTTACTGATGAGTCCTATAAACAGATCTGGGACGAAAAGTAAAATTTGAAATTCATTAAACAATAAAAATATCATGATCATCATCATCATCATCATCATCAACAACAACTCAAACATCAGCATCAATGTGTAGACGTACGTGTGTATGAACAGAAGCAAAGAAACAGAGTCAAAGGGCGGTATCGGAGTCACGGAACAATTTCATAAAAAGGAAGACAGGGAGACGGACACGGAGACAAAAAGATAGAGGCGGAAAAATGAGACACAGAACAGAGGAACAAAGATGAACAAACAGAGACAGAGAGATAGAAAGGTGGAGACGGAGAGACGAAAACGGACGAATGGAGACGGAGAGACAAAGATGGAAGAACAGAGACAAAGAGATGAAGACAGAAAGACGGAGACAGAGAGACAAAGACAGATAAACAGTGACACGCGGAGACACAGAAACGGAGACGAAGAGACGGAGACGGAGAGACGAAGACGGAGAAACAGAGACGGAGTGACGGATACGGAGAGACGGAGACAAAGAAACGGAGACTGAGAAACTGAGACGGAGACGGCAACGGACAAGCGGAGATAGAGAGACAAAGACGGAGAGACGGAGACGGAGAAATGGAGATGGAAAGACGGAGATAGAGAGTTTGAGACGGAGAGATGGAGTGACGGATATTGTGAATGTGTATGTATGTATGTGTATGTGTGTAAGTATATGTTAATGCTGCACGTGTGTATGTATATGTATGTATGTGACAACAATGCAAAAGATTTTTACGTAAGGAAAAAAAGTCTTAATTCTTCACTCCAATATAATAGTAGTAATAGTAATTTTACTATATCAAAGTAAAGAATTAAGACTTTTTTGTTCTCTTACGTGAATATCTTTTGCATTATTGTCACATACATACATACACATACACACGTGCATCTTGAACATAGACGCTTAGGATACACATACATACATACACATACACACATATACACATATCCGTACACATAGACTCAATCATATACGCATGCACACATGCACAATATCCGTCTCTTCGTCTTCGTCTCTTCATCTCCGCTTCACCGTCTTCGTCTCTTCATCTCCGCTTCTCCGTCTTCGTCTCTTCATCTCCGCTTCTCCGTCTCCGTCTGTCTGCCTCAGTCTCTCCATCCCTCCGTCTTCATCTCTCCGTCACCGTCTCTCCGTCTCCGTTTTTTTGTCTCCATCTTTTTGTCTCTGTCTCTGCGTCTTTATCTCTCTGTTTTCCTCCCTCCACCTCCGTCTTTCCGTCTCCGTCTCTTCCTCCCTTTTTTTTTCGTCTCCGTCTCTCCGTCTCTGTCTCTTTATCTCCATTTCTACGTTTTTGTTTGTCTGTCTCCATCTGTCTGTTTCCGTCTCTCCGTCTCAATCCCTTTATCTCCACCTTCCTGTCACCTTCTTTCCGTCTCCGTCTCTCCATGTCTATCTCTCCGTATCCGTTTCTCCGACTCTGTCTCTTTGTCTCCATTTTTCCGATTTTGTTGGTCTGTCTCCGTCTGTCTGTTTCCGTCTCTCCGTCTCAATCCCTTTATCTTCATCTTTTTATCACCGTCTTCCCGTCTCCGTCTCTCCGTCTCTATCTCTCCGTCCCCGTCTCTCCATCTGTCTTTCTCCATTTATCCGTCTCCGTTTTTCCGTCTTCTTCCCTCCGTTTCCGTCTCTCCGTCTCCATTTTTCCGTCCCCTTCCCTTCGTCTCTTTTCCTCCGTCTCCGCCTCTTCGTATTCATCTCTCCGTCACTATCTCTCTGTCTCCATTTCCGTCCCTCCGTTTTCGTCTCTCCGTTTCATTTTCTCCGTCTCCGTCTCTTTGTTTCTGTTCTTCCGTCTTTTTCATTATGTCTCAGCGCTGATAATAGCAACCGTGAATTCTTAATTACACAACGCTTACAACAGTTCTCCTAGCTGAATATTTCATAAATCTTTCAACAATATTTCACTGCAAGATTTTTGGTTTACTTAGACTGCGATGAAAGATTGTTGGAAGCTTTCATTGAAATCTTTCAGGAAACATGTTTGAAAGATTTATGCAAGATTTCTCCCATACGTTTCCCTTACTGTACCTCGAAACCTTCACGCAATCTTTTACAAATCTTTGATATAATATTGCAACGAAACGTAGTAGCAATCTTACAAAGAAGGTTTGACGGAATATTTCATGAAATCTTTCAACAATATTTCTCTGCGAGATTTTTTGTTTACTTAGACTACAACGAAAGATTGTTGGAAGCTTTCATAGAAATTTTTAAGGGAACCTGTTTGAAAGGTTTATAAAAGATTTCTCTCCAGTGTTCTCCATGCTTCAGCCGAAAACCTTCACACTATCTTTCATAAATCTTACATGAAAGATTTTTAAAACTGTGGTAATTTTGCAATGAAAAATTGTAGAAATCTTTTATAAATATTTTCTTGAAATATTGCCGTCAATGTTGCTAAAATCTTTTATAAATCTTTCATGAAAGATTTTTCTAACTCTGATAATCTTGCAATGAAAGATTGCAAAAATATTTCATAAATATTTTCTTGAAATATTACTGTAAATGTTGCTGAAATCTTTCATAAATCTTTCATGAAAGATTTTTAAAACTGTGATAATCTTACAATGAAAAATTGTGGAAATCTTTAATAAATATTTTCTTGAAATATTACCGTAAATATTGCTGAAATCTTTCATAAATATTTCATGAAAGATTTTTGTAACTCTGATAATCTTGCAATGAAAGATTGTAGGAATATTTAATAAATATTTTCTTGAAATATTACTGTAAATATTGCTGAAATCTATCATAAATGTTTCATGAAAGATTCTTAAAACTGTGATAATCTTACAATGAAAGATTGTGAAAACCTTTAATGAATATTTTCTTGAAATATTACCGTAAATAATGCTGAAATCTTTCATAAATCTTTCATAAAAGATTTTTAAAACAGTGATAATCTTGCAATGAAAGATTGTGAAAATCTTTAATAAATATTTTCTTGAAATATTACCGTAAATATTTCTGAAATCTTTCATAAATCTTTCATGAAAGATTTTTGTAACTCTGATAATCTTGCAATGAAAATTTGTAGAAATATTTTAGAAATATTTTCCCAAAACATTACTGTTGATATTGCTGAAATCTTTCATAAATCTTTCATGAAATATTTTTATGATAGTTACAATATTACGATGAAAGATTTATTTGATTGCTTAAATCTGGCCATGATATATAGTGTAAATATTTATTCGAAATGATTTAGAAATATTGTTAAAATATTTCAGAAATCTTTCAATGAAATATTTTTAGGAGTTATTTTTCTGCAACGATTGAGTCTCCTAATCATGCCGATAGGAGGACGCGCGTTCAAAGTGCGTTTTGTCCCCAAGTGGTAAGAGGATAGCTGACTTACTATATAAGGCAAAAGCTCTGATTAGTGCATACGTGCTCAGCGCTTATCTTATCCAATACAAATGCGACTTTATAAGTGAATGTAAAATTATGTATGCGGATATGTATTTCATGTAGAAGTATAATGTATCAAAATATAATATAGTATCATGTAAATAAAAACTATAAGTGAATATATATGTGTGTGTGTATGTGTATGTGTATGTTATATCGATATCACCGAAAGATTGTAAAAATGAAAGATTTCTATGACGTTAATAATCTTGCAATGAAATATTTTAGAAATCTTTCAAAAAGATTCCCATGAAATATTACTTTAAATATTGCTGAAATCTTTCATAAATCTTTCATGAAAGATTTATTTGATTGTTTAAATATTACTTCGAAATATTGCATAAATGTTTCCTGAATATTTATTTGAAATATTTTAGAAAATCTTGTTAAAATCTTTCAGAAAACTTTCATTGAAACATTTGTTTGCAGTCTCTCAGGTGGACATAGCGGGCTTTCAACAATCTTTCATCGAAAGATGTTTGAAATCTTTCATTTTTTCCTTGCAAATATTTCTGAAAGCTTTCATAAATATTTCATGCTATACGAACACATATATGTATATTTCCATGTACATTTTCACATATACATGTCACATAAATACATACACGCATACACATAAACATATACACACATATACATACATATATACGAATATAAACGTACACATACAGAACATTCGCCTCTCCATCTCCATCTCTCTGTCCCCCATCTCCATCTCTCTGTCTCTCCATCTCCATCTCTCTGTCTCTTTATCTCCGTCACTCCATCTCTCTGTCTCTCTATCTCCGTCACTCCATCTCTCTGTCTCTGTTACTTTCTCCACGTCTCTCCGCCTCCACCTTTCCGTTTTCGTTTCTCCATCTTCGTATTTTCGTCTTCGTCTCTTCATTTCCCTGAAATTTTGAAATCTTTCAAAAAACTTCCATTGAAATATTTATTTGCAGTCCCTCAGGCGGACATAGCGGGCTTTCAACAATCTTTCATCGAAAGATGTTTGAAATCTTTCATTCTTTCCTTGCAAATATTTCTGAAAGCTTTCATAAATATTTCATGCTATACGAACACATATATGTATATTCCCATGTACATTTTCACATATACATGTCACATAAACACATACACGCATACACATAAACATATACACACATATACATACACATATACAAATATAAACGTACACATACAGAACATTCGCCTCTCCATCTCCATCTCTCTGTCCCCCATCTCCATCTCTCTGTCTCTCCATCACCATCTCTCTGTCTCTCCATCTCCGTCACTCCATCTCTCTGTCTCTTTTACTTTCTCCACGTCTCTCCGCCTCCACCTTTCCGTTTTCGTTTCTCCATCTTCGTATTTTCGTCTTCGTCTCTTCATCTCCCTCGTTCTGTCTCTCTCTCTCTATCTTAGTCCCTCCGTTTTCGTTATTACTTTATTATATTACTCATGTGGAATCTTGTATCTTATTACTAGCATTATATTGATGTGAAGAGTTAAGCTTTTTTTGCCCGGGAATATCGTTTGCATGATTGTCACGTATATATATATATATATATATATATATACCTATATGTATATATACTTATATTATATAGTGAATGCGGCAGAATTTCCGCTGTATTACACTCTGTCCCCCTCCATGCCACCCTCCTCCACCCTCCTCCGCCCCACTCTGTTTCCTCTCTGTATTCCACTCCACAAAACTACGTTTAATTCGTATTTATTTTACATTATTTATAAAGTCTTCTATCCCCTCACTTCCTCTAACCCCTTCCCTTCCGCTCCGTCCTGCTCCACCCCTCCTTCACGCTTCACATCCCCTTCGTGATTAATTTAAATGTTCATTTTCATTTTGATCCGCATACCCTTCCGCATACCCTTCCGTATTATTCTTCATATTTATCAGTAAAATATCGTTATTTTTGCGTTAATTTTGCTCCACGCACCCCTTAGCATACCTCTCCATCGTTATTTTTAATGACAGTTTCATCCAGCTAACGACCGCTCCGCAAAACCCTCCACATACCCCTTTACATACCCCTCCATGTGTCGCTCCGCTTGCCCCTCAATATATCCCTCCGCGTAATTTTTTGCAAAAAACATTAATTATTATAATATTGGCTCCGCATACCCCTCTGCTTCAACTTCGCATAATTGTAAGACATGTTACAAAAAAATTTAATTGAAAAATTTTTAGTTATTATGATTATTCTCATACACATAGTCAAGCAAACATTTAAAAGAGATAAGTATTGTGAAAATTGCTATATAACAATGATATATTAACAAATTTTACAAATAATAAAATAGCTATTAAAAAGTTGCTTACATATGTATGTTCCTAATGGTGGAGGATATTTTGCAGGTCAAGCCTATGGTATAAGGAAAAAGAATATAGACTCTCATAGTTGTGTAGGGCTACAGGCGAAGGTAACAATGGTTTTAGTTTATATATTTATATAAAAATAATCGAAAAATTTTAATTAATTTTAACATGTCTTAAAATTACTTAAAATTATTATGTTTATTTTATATAATAATTTCAAATGAAACAAAAAAAAACCAACGCGCCGATACCATACATTGTTTATTGTTTAACTTATGTTATAAATTATTAAATGTAAGGTATCAATGACGGTACCTCTTTGGGTGGTGTGGAAATCTGTCATTCTTTTGAAATTTAAATAAGTTTCAAAACTTTAAATTAATTGATTAAAATTAAATTGAACCAATATAATGAGTAACGTGCAATCATGTTTTTAGTAAAATAGAGATTGTAAAACGGGGGGTTGGCAAGCAGAGCAGGCAGGGGGAAACCCCCCCTAGTATATATATCTCCCTATATTATATAGTTATATGAACCAAAATTCAGTCGGTGCCCCCCCACATCTCCCCCATGCCCTCCACATCCCCCCCACGCCCCCCACAGCCCCCCACAGCCCCCCCGCATGATTTTTATTAATTAAATAACGTAAATTTACGTTATTTTATGTTATCGATCATTACCCCCCCCTAACCCCCCTCTTGCCCCCCACAATCCCCCCACAACCCCCCACAATCCCCCTTACAACCTTTTAGAACCATCAAATACTGGATAATATAGTTTTATATTTTTTTATTATATTCTATTTATGTATAATATTACATAAAAATATAAAAATTTTAATTTTTTTTTTGTTGAAAACTCGAAAGTAGTTGAATAAAATTACAATTTATAATATTTAAAATGAAAAACATGTGCCTCATCAGATATCTTATTACCATTTTTTACATAGTTTATCTGAAATTAATAAATATAAATTTAAATTAATTCTATTACAATTCCTCAACACTATAATTAATTCATTTGTTGAAAACATAATGATTTTTGAGAATTTGTTCATATTATAAATATTTTATTGTATTAAAATAAAAATAAGCATATAGTGTTAAGAATTCAGATTTCCACACCATCTTACATTATAAACCTTTAATAGTATTGATTTATACAACTTTTAAAATTAATTGATATTAATATTTATGTTTAAATTTATATAACTTTCAAGATTAATAACTATTTATATTTGTTTTACAAAGGTCTAGATCAAACGGATGATAATATTCATTTGAATTATTCAATAGAAATGTTAAATAACATAAGAGAAGGATTACCTCCACAGGAACTGAAATTAAAAGTAAATACCATAATTATGTTAATTCGAAATTTAAGTATAAAAAATGGATTATGTAATGAAACGCGATTAAAAATAACTAAATTATTCAAATATAACATAGAAGCACAAATAACTCTTTCACGTTGTAAAAATGTAAATAAAATATATATTAAAATTGAATCGAAAAACAGAGATATTGTACCTAACATAGTTTGGAAAGAAATATTAAAAAAATAATTTTATTATAATTTAACAAAAATTTAATGTTATTTAAATAAATTTTTTATAAATTATTTTATTAATTAAACTTTATTTTTTTCAGGTTATATTTATATTAATTATAAACATTAAAAATTTTTAATAATATATAAATAAAAAAAAATGGAATGGAATCCAATTAATAATGTTGAAATTGACAATGTTAATGATCAACAAATGATTGAATGAAATCCATTTTGATGGAAAATTTAAATGATCAAATTGAAGAACATTTAAATTTTTAAGAAGAATATGAATATTATTTAGAAAGTCTAGATAATAATAGTTCAATAAACAATACAATAATTTCTGAATTAAATAACATTATTAATTCATATATAGAGGAAAATAATGAACAATTTGAATTTAAAAATTGGAATGAAGTACCAGAGTATTATAAATATTATGCGAATGAAATTATAAAATATAAAATAAATATACGTGAACCAATAGCAGAATATTACTTTAATCAAAGTCATGAAATTTATTCTAAATATTTATTAAGATTAGCTAACATTATTAATAAAATATGAAAAATTAAAATAAATCATAAATATTTCAATATATAATAATAAATTTAAAAAAATTTTTAAACATTATCAATATTATTAAAAATAAAAAAAAAAAATATTTAAAAATTAACTAAAATATTTAAAAGTTATGATTATTTAAAATTTATAAATCGAAATTTTAATAAATAAATAATTTATTTACTAACAACAATAAATAAAAAAAACATATTCATAACTTTTATACAGGTAAATGTAATATAAGTAAGTATAAAATAATTTAAAATTATTTTATTTATTTATTTGTTATATAAATAACTAAATTTTAAATAAAATATGATATAATGATCATGTAATAATTTCATTTACAATATCATAATAAATTTATAAATTTTAGTATGAATTTTTGATATATCTCATAAAATGTTTAAAATGAGAAAAAAGATATAAAAAAGGAACTATAACAAAATAATCCTATAAATCTTATAAAACTCAAAATCATTACGATATATCAAATAATATACTAAATTATCAACGAAACTAAAAAAAAAATGATTTAAAAATTTAAAAATGATTTAAATGTTTAATATATAATTATATTTATAGCACAACTGGGGGTTGGCAAGCAGTGCGAGCAGGCGGGTACCCCCCCTAGTATATATATATATATATATATATATATATATATATATTTATACACATACACACTCGCACCTACACTTATGCACACACATAGATATACATACGCACATTTACATGCATACATACACTCATACACATACAGAACATTTGCCTCTCTATTTTCATCTCTTCGTCTCCACTTCTCCGAATCTCCATCTCTGTTACTTCATCTCTCCATCTCCGTTTTTCAATCTTCGTATTTTGTCTCTGCCTCTCCCTCTCTCTATATTCATCCCTATATCTATGTCCCTCCGCCTTTGCCTCTTTGTCTCTGCCTTTCAATCTCTGTCTCTCAGTTTCCAGCTTTTCTTCCCATTTCTTTCTCTCCGTCTATGTCTCTCCATCCCCATCTGTCTGTCTCTGTCTCTCTATCTCTCCGTTTCCATCTCTTCTACTCCGTCGCTCCGTCTTCGACTCTTCATCACCGTCATTCAATGTATAGCTCTGTCTCTTCGACTCCATCTTTCCCACTACGTTCCGCTTTCTCCGTTCCTCCAGCTATGTCTATCAGTCTCTGATCCTTTCTCCCCGTCTCCTTGTCTCCGTCTCTCGGTCTCCACCTCTCCGTCTTTGTCTCTTCATCTACGTCTGTCCGTCTACGTCTCCGCCTCCGTCTCTCCATCTCTGCTTCTGCGTCTCCGTTATTGCTTTATCATATTACTTGTATATAATATTGTATTATATTACTACTATTATATTATTGAAAAAAATTAAGCTTTTTTTTCTCCCAAGAATATTGTTTGCATTATCCTCATATATATATATATATATATACGTCAAGAAGCACGTGACCCGATGAGCAGCGCGCGCACGAGGAGCAAGAAATCCACGAGGCAAGACAGAACATTTCCGGCAGTTCATAAGCGCACACGTTGGCTTATATATATTGCTGCCCTGTGCGGGAGACATTGTTTAGCGGCCTACAAGCACGCATCATCGCCATATCTTTCGGCTTTTATTTAAGTCTCAACTTAATAAACGCGTTGGTGTAGCGCTGCATATAGTTTTGGATAAAAGAATAAAGGAAGATCGTTGCTAGAAGATCGTCATCATCTCCTGGGTTGCGACGTGCTTTCCGTATCGTTGGCCAATGGCGGTATATCTCCGGCATATGTATTGCTATTATCATAGAAGCTTCTACGCGTATTTGTAAGTTTATCTTATTATATCTACTTGGCTAAGATTTCTTTCCTCGAGGAAATCTTAGCATAGAGAGTGCGCGCGTTCATTGTAATATCTTAGGATAATTTAGTTCGCGTCGCGTCCCCCCCTTAGAATTATCATCATTAACTCTTGTTCTTACTTTTTTGTCTAAATTCATTTTGTTGTATTTCTTTCTTTACATATTTAATAAATTTACATTAAGTTTAAAGACCTGTATCAATTTGCTTACCCCGACGCCTCCGCGGTCCTTATTTTTAATATCATATAATATATATATACTTTTGTGTAAAATAAGGAAAGCTGTGCTGCCGGCATCGCGTCTCTCGTTTAGGTAAGAGAGAGAGAGAGAGAGAGAGACGCGTAGCGACGAGTATATAGTATGAAGTCTTGTCGCTAGTCAATATACGTTTGACTAACTAGCACCATAGAATTTGCCGCGTAATATATATATGATTATTTTCTTACGAGTTGTCGGCAACTCTATCTACAATTATCTAAATTTTATGAATTAGTAAAAATAATATTAATTTAATGACTAATCCTTTTTGTAACGTGTGCAAGATAACCGTTACAAAATGGCGCCCAACGAATAGATGCGTCAACGGGATCAGGTCTTTGCGCGTTATATAATAAAGCAAAATTTGCAAATAGCGTCGAGCAAGTAGCTGGAGTCGACGCAAACAGACTTCGCATGCTTAAAATTTTTTTTTTGTGTTAAAAATGGCGTTTGCCTATAGCAAAAATTAAATACGGCACGTGTTAATAAATTACTTTGGTAAAACAAAATTAAAGCAGCGAAAAATTTATTGAGTGAAAGATTGCAAAATTTTTTTTCCTTCCTTTTTCGATTTTTTCGGAAATATAGTACAAAATTTTCTTTAAAAATATAATTCTATCCCCACGTGTCCCAGCGAAAATTTTCTTTTTTTCTCTAGATAACGCGCAAATATTCTCGACATTTGTTGGACACAGAGTTCAAGAGATAAAACTCTGCATGCTTTTGTTCGCTTCAAGTGAAAAAGCGAACAGGCATTTAGAAGTTATTCAAAATAAAAACGTGCGTTAGTTATATAACCCTATTGCCAATTAGGTCGTTAGTCGTAGTTGCTTGACTTTAATGGTGAGAGAGAAATATTGATTTCAACTGTCGAGGAAGTTGAAATTAGATTAGTTATTAACTGCCCTTTAATATAATAAGAATATAACCTCAATAAGAGTAATAAGTAAAACCCTTTTTTTTATATATTTAATATAAAATTCAATTAAATAAAAGTTGAAATATATTTTTTTTATATATATATTAAAGGGTCAAGAAAAAAAAAATTTTTTTTGTGTGCATGGTTTAATAGATTTTAAATTCATAATCTTAGTTACACATTACAAATTTTCTTTCATCAAAAATAGCCAGATCGTAGCGAGGCAATTGACCAGCGCAGTTTGTGTTGTAGAGGAAAGTTACAAATCATTCAAAGGTTACACTTTAAAATTCTTTCACCTTTTACACTACACATTAAATATAAATGTATAATAAAGAAAAAATTGTCCTCACACAGTTAGGTGTGCGCTTTTAACTAAAGTTAAAAAACGCACAGGCTTTTGGATTTAACCGCGTATTTTGAAGATTTTAACAGTTTTTAACAAATTTTCTTTTTGTAGTAAAAATTAAAATAACAGAGTTGGAAAATTTTTTAAGTAGGTCAATTTACTAAAATTTCATTAGTTATCGCGTTTAATAAATAAATCCAAAAACAAAAACATAAAAATATATTGTTTCAAAAAAATTATATATACATATATTTTATCGTTTGTGCGCGGCTTAGTTTCTAACCACACATATACAAACTAAAACATTAGTTATTATACATATAGCGAATACACACACACTGCAAGCATATAGTAGCGTACTTGCGTGCAATCAGCTTCAAGATATAGTATATTTCAAGAAAGAAGATAAACCGATCCAAGATGGCTACGCAACAAAAGTCAGTCGACGAGAGTCACAAAGCTACCGCTATAAAAGTCCATAAATGGACAGCATGTTTATCCGAGGATGACCTATTAGACTCCCTCCAGACATTAGAACTGAAGCAAGGAGGGTTGGCCTACGAACAGTCACACCGATTAGAGCGATGGCTGTTAGGTAATTATACAGCGGTAGACTTTGAACAATCAAATTCTACAGAGGACGAAAAGGCGACACGACAACGCCGCCTTTCGGCCAGGCAAGAATTTATAGAGAAAACGATATTCGAAAAAACAGGGTCTACGATCTTTGATGAAAACGTAGATCCGAACGAGGAACACCCACTCACAGTGTTACGTAATGACGAAACAGCAATGAAAAATTTAAACGCTACGTTAAGCAATATTACGCAAAACGAAACGCGTAACGATCAGATGGTACTTGAGAAGTCCAACGTGCAACAAAGAAGTGAAATAGCACTAGATATCTCTAATGTACCAAAAGAACTGATAAACTATCTTACCGCCATGCACAACCAGATGGAAGATATGGCAAAACACGTGCATGAGGTATCTTCTAAAATGGAAGGCATGTCAACTACAGTGAATTCTTTATCACAAAAGGTGGAAGTACTGTCACAGCCTAAATCCTCGAGCACACAGCTGTTCGATCAGGCCACAGGTGAAGAAATACCTGGACGGGAAAACCTCCATGGAAATAAAAGTGCCGAACAACACGTCAACTTTCGTGATACATTTAGCGTACATTACGATAACAGTAGCAGCCCATTGGATAACCAAGAAAATAATAATGCAAGGGCAAATGCACTAAGTTATAGGAGGCGTAATAATTTGTCTACTGGTACGATAGGTGTACGTACATTCGAGGGGAGAGGGACCCCTCGCACTGCTAATAGTGCGACGGATAACGTTGATCAGACCAGGCATAGTGATCGAACAGTAAACGCAAACAAAACCACAGACGTAGGTCATATAGTGCGCTGCTAGAACGTTACATTCTCGGGTGAAAGAGGCCAAAGCATAGACCTCTTCTTAACGAGAGTAGAAGAATGCCGATCACTGGCTAAACTCAGCGAGAGTGACTTACTGTCCTCGCTCTCCGAACTACTAACAAGAGTGGCTGCCACCTGATACAGGAATAATAGACACTCATGGCAAACATGGGCTTAGTTCAAAGAAGCAGCATTACGCTGGTATGGCCACAGCAGACGCTTTCAACAAAGATTGTTAGCAGAAGCTAACGCACGCACGCAAGGCAAACACGAGCCCGTGCGTGACTATATCACGTGTCTACAATCTAGTCTTAAAGCAAGTGCCTTTGCCAGATATAAACCAACAGCTCGATCTATTACATCGAAACCTATTACCAGAAATTCAGAGAACGGTAAGGAGAGATGAAATAACAGATATCGAATCGTTATTAGAAAAAGCTGCAGAAGCTGAACTGACGCTTGAGGCGGAGAGAGTCTATAGACCACCGCCTCCACCTGAACAATCTTTATTACCTGATGTGGCTTGCCGACCTTAAGTAAACCTAGAGATAGTAAGCCACAAGTAGCAGCTGTATCTGATAAGCATGCATCTACTGAACAGCTAAATTTTGGGAAAGTGTTAACCCAATTAACGAAAGAGATACGTGAACTCAAGGAGACTTTTGTGAAGCAACAGAAGCCTAATGAGGACAATGCACAGAAATCTCGATTGTCTAATTCTCCGCGAGGAAATTCTCCTAATAGACGATAAAACTTTAAAAGACCACCTCGAAAACCCGACCTAGGGCATGGTAACTCTGAGCAGAAAAGTCGAAACCAAAAGGAAAATCAGACAGAAAACCCAAATAGAGATAAGGCCAACATGGGTAATCAAGGAGGTACAAGAAATCGAAATCCTGACCTCAGTTGTTACCGCTGTGGGCTACCTGGCTACACACAATGGTCTTGCCCACAATGTGCGGGAAAAGGGCAAGGGAACAAGTAGACGAGGTGCCTACTGTTCCCAGCGAGGATTACGAGACCTCAGAACTCTCTACTAGAAAGATGGTAGATAAAAAGTTACCGGAATCCCTAGTAGTAGAGCAGAGCGAGTCTCGCACTTGTCAGGCAGAGACAAGTGAACAGGAAGAACATCTGCAATCAGATATTGATGATGAAGCTTGATGGTGGCTCACGGTAGTGATCGGAGATTACCAAATAAGAGCCTTATATGACCCAGGGGCATCACGCACGGTTATGAATTCTATAGGTTTGCAGTTGGCAGCTGCATGTAATGTACCTTTGATACCAGCTACGGGCAGATTCTCCTATAGGCTGTACAGACTGGATCGAGCATGATATCGATACAGGCTCTGCACGACCTATTGAACAGAAATATTATCCTGTTTCTAAAAAAAATCGAAGAGTGGATGCACGAGCAGGTTAATGAGATGCTAACTGCAGACATTATTGAACCTTCAATGAGCGGCTGGTCAAGCCCGGTGGTTCGAGTCAAGAAACCAAATAACAAATTCAGATTTTGTATTGACTTTAGGGAAGTTAATGCAGTTACAAAACCTGATGCGTATCCATTACCAAGAATGGATGATATCTTGCGTGAATTGCAGAAAGCAAGATACATCTCTACAATGGATTTGAGCAGTGCTCACCATCAAATTAGGATGAAAGAAAATTCACGTGCTCAAACAGCCTTTACAGTACCTGGTATGGGCCTTTACCAGTTTAAACGTATGCCATACGGCCTAAGCCACGCTGGCGCCACCTTTCAGTGATTAATCGACAAGGTTATAGGCCCAGAACTCGAGCCATATGCATTCTCATACCTGGATTATATAATAGTAGTAACTGAGACTTTTGCTGAACATATGAAATGGTTGAAGAAGGTATTACTGCGCATAAAAGCAGCAGGTCTCACGATCAGTCACGAGAAAAGCATATTCTGCAAAGGAGAAGTCAAATATCTGGGTGTTCTGGTGATTAGAGATGGATTTAAGCCAGACCCAGAAAAGATAAAACCCATTATTGAATACGCAGCTCCTAAGAATTTAAAACAGCTGAGGTGTTTCATGGGTATGGCCTCGTGGTACAGGAAATTCTTGAAAAATTTCGCCACATCAGCAGAGCCATCAACTAGGCTTACTAGAAAAGACTGTAAAGATGTATGGTCAAGTGATCAGGAAATCGCTTTCGATCAAATAAAAGCTTTAATCGCATCTGCTCCGTTATTGCATCGACCGCAGTTCAGTTAGCAATTCGTTATACAGACAGATGCTTGTGACTCAGGCCTAGGTGCAGTACTTCTACAAGTAGTCAACGACGAAGAGCGAGTATTGGAATTCGCTAGTCGTACAATGTCCAGTGCAGAGCGAAACTACAACGTAACAGAAAGAGAATGTCTAGCCGTTATATGGGCTGTCAAAAAGTTTCGTTGTTACATTGAAGGTTATGACTTTAAAGTCATAACCAACCATAGTAGTTTACGTTGGTTATGTAATTTACATAATCCAACAGGCAGGCTAGCGCGATGGGCGCTTGAGCTGCAAGGATACTCTTACACTGTTGAGCACAGAAAAGGTGCATTAACCTATGTGCCTGATGCGTTATCACGCATGCATTAAGACTCAGTAGAATGCGACACTCACTTAAGTGCACTAAGTTGGGCGTCGCAAACCAATGATGTGTGGTATAAGTCTCTGATGCAACAGGTAATGAGTAACCCTGATGACTATCCAAGATGGAAGATAGTTGGAGATCAATTGTACCGCTATGTACCGGAAAGGTTCACTGAAGCAACAATGGGAGATGATGACGCATGGAAACTCGTCGTTCCCAGTGAAAACCGAGCAGAAGTACTGCATGAATGCCACGACGAGCCGACAGCTGGCCACTTAGGTCGTGATAAAACCATAGCTCGCGTAAAGCAATATTATTACTGGTCATATATAGAGAAAACTGTGGCACAGTACGTTAAGAGTTGCGAGATCTGCCAGCAGTGTAAGGTAGAACAAAAATTACCTGCAGGCTTGATGGGCAGAAGAGAAATCACAGGCCCATGGAAGGTCGTTGCGGGCGACGTAACAGGTCCTTTTCCAAGGAGTGAACATGGTTACGAATATGCCTTAATTTTTGAAGACGTATTTACCAAATGGGTGGAGTGCATACCGATTAGAAAAGCGAATGCACCTACAATCTTAAAAGCACTGAAAGGAAGGATTATTCTAAGGTTTGGTGCACCTGAGATTTTCTTATCTGATAATGGATCAGAGTTCAGGAATCGCATGGTAGATAAATACCTAAATGAAATAGGTATTTGTCATAATAGTACTCCGACGTACCACCCACAGGCCAATCCGGTAGAAAGGATAAACCGGACAGTTAAAACAATGATTATTGCATTTATTGATGAAAATCATCGCTCATGGGACGAAAAGTTACCAGGGATTATATTTGCATATATCACCGCAAAACAGAGTACAACAGGTGCAAGTTCTGCATTGTTAAATTATGGTAGACAGCCAGTACCTCCGAGTTCGCTAAAAAGGAAAGAAGACGAAGCGGCTCAAGAAAACGAACGGTTGCAAGAAGTAACGAACTGACAAAATCGTGTAAGCAAATTACCTTTGCTACATGAACAGGTAGTAAATCGTTCACAGTCTGCACAACAGGAGCAAGCTAATGCATACGATACGGGCCGAAGAGAAGTAGTATATAATATAGGAGATTTAGCATGGAAAAGGAATAAAATACTCTCTTCAGCGGCTCAGGGCATCGCAAGTAAGCTTGCGCCTAAGTTTGTTGGCCCTTATGTGATCACAGCGAAATGTGGCTCTAACACCTTCAGACTGATAGATCAAGATAGTAATGCTTACGGCCCTGTTCATGTGGAGCAATTAAAACCATACATAACACGGCGAGAAGACGAATCACCATCTCAACCACCGTTGGATCAAACACAAGCGAACGAGACGGTGAGCGACCCGTCTCCTGCGAGCGATGCGACTCCGTGTGCCGACGGAGACTCGGGCTTAGGTTGCGTGCGACCGCCTGCGAGCGGAGATACTCCCCAACTCGAAAAACCGAATAGGAAGCGAGGTCGTCCGCGTAAAACAGCCATCGTTGTAACACGAACAGTAAAGCATATGCGTCAAGCTGAGCCCGAATCGATCAGGCGTAGGCGTGGTAGGCCAAAAGGTTCTACAAACGTAAAGCATAACGAAAACGTAACCGACTTTTCACCGAGAAAAACGCGTGCGCAACGAATGAATACACAGTGATAAAATAACAAACGCATTAAACTTGCTCAAATCATTAGCTACACACCTTCCACGCGCTAAGCAGAGCAGCAGAACCCGGTTATGCTGCGTCTGGCGGAGGAGTGTCACGGTATTCTACCGTGTTCGAATCTTGCGCGCTTAGGTAAAATCAAATGACACGCACTAAGTCATATACCTCGTATAATTTACGTCAAGAAGCACGTAACCCGATGAGCAGCGCGCGCACGAGGAGCAAGAAATCCACGAGGCAAGACAGAACATTTCCGGCTGTTCATAAGCGCACACGTTGGCTTATATATATTGCTGCCCTGTGCGGGAGACATTGTTTAGCGGCCTACAAGCACGCATCATCGCCATATCTTTCGGCTTTTATTTAAGTCTCAACTTAATAAACGCGTTGGTGTAGCGCTGCATATAGTTTTGGATAAAAGAATAAAGGAAGATCGTTGCTAGAAGATCGTCATCATCTCCTGGGTTGCGACGTGCTTTCCGTATCGTTGGCCAATGGCGGTATATCTCCGGCGTATGTATTGCTATTATCATAGAAGCTTCTACGCGTATTTGTAAGTTTATCTTATTATATCTACTTGGCTAAGATTTCTTTCCTCGAGGAAATCTTAGCATAGAGAGTGCGCGCGTTCATTGTAATATCTTAGGATAATTTAGTTCGCGTCGCGACCCCCCCTTAGAATTATCATCATTAACTCTTGTTCTTACTTTTTTGTCTAAATTCATTTTGTTGTATTTCTTTCTTTACATATTTAATAAATTTACATTAAGTTTAAAGACCTGTATCAATTTGCTTACCCCGACGCCTCCGCGGTCCTTATTTTTAATATCATATAATATATATATACTTTTGTGTAAAATAAGGAAAGCTGTGCTGCCGGCATCGCGTCTCTCGTTTAGGTAAGAGAGAGAGAGAGAGAGAGAGAGACGTGTAGCGACGAGTATATAGTATGAAGTCTTGTCGCTAGTCAATATACGTTTGACTAACTAGCACCATAGAGTTTGCCACGTAATATATATATGATTATTTTCTTACGAGTTGTCGGCAACTCTATCTACAATTATCTAAATTTTATGAATTAGTAAAAATAATATTAATTTAATAACTAATTCTTTTTGTAACGTGTGCAAAATAACCGTTACAATATATATATATATATATATATATATATATATATATATATATATATATATATATATATATACAGTAAGACCGTCTGGAAACCAAACATAGGAGCCTGCCCCTCACTTGCTTCTAGTCCCCACTTTGCGACTATATAATGTGCTAGCAGTTCCATGCACAACACTTCGACTTTGTTATGTTGGCCAAAGTGGCAGAATTAAAGAAGGAAATTCAAAAATATAGAAAACAAAAATAGTATTAGCATTTTTCCTTATGATAATTAAGATGAAAAAAACAAGAAAAAGTGACTTAAAAAAATTAATTAACTAAAAAATGAATTAATTAAAAAATTAATTTATATTAATAGTAGAGTATAAAATTAATTTATATTAATCTTAGTTATTTAAAATAAATATTTTCTCTTTGAAAATATTTATTTTAAATCTCTAAGCATTAAGAATTTTTATATCGAAATGTATTAATTTTGAAATAAAGAGATTTATTTTGTTTATAACTAAAAATATTTATTTCGAAAAAAGTGAGAAAAATTTTTCTACTTTATTTTATTTAGTAATTTAATGAGGAAAAATTAATGTTGTCGCTTATTTAAAATTTATGAAATAATATTTTATTATCTTTAATAATTAATCAATTTTTCATAACTTAATAATGAATTAATTAATTTATTTGATAAAATATATTTCTTTTTTATATTTATTAAAAAATGTCAGTATTATTAAAAATATAAGAGTATTTTATTTCTAATAATATCCATCGCTTGTGCGCATACATTTTCTAGTTAAGATAAAAATAAGAGGTAAAGAGTTATTTAAAAAAATTTTTTATTTTTAAGTACATATAAAATAATGTCATATAAAATATTAAACTATACATATAAAATATTAAACTGTACATATAAATATTAAATACATATAAATATTTAAATGAATCCTATAACATAAATAAACTGTGAAATAACAATAGTTTATAATTTTTAATTTAATTTATTTTAATTGCCTTCGATTTGATCTTCTGTAAATGGTTCAATATCATTTATATAAATGTTTCTTTTAAGAAGATGTTCAAAATGACCTCCTTCGAATAGAGAACACCATCCCAATCTATCATAAAATGAATCGATTGCTTTGCGTTTAACGGCTTCTGGGATGTTGTTGCTTATTTCTATAATTCTTTCTTGCAAAGTTGGGAGTGTATAAGCAGCAAGTCCATCATATAATTTATTTTTAAGATGTCCCCAATAAAAAAAATCTAGAGGTGTGAGGTATGGAGATCGCGCAGGCCAAACCATATGTGGACTACGTAGTCCAATCCATCTTGCGGGAAATTCCTGTTCAAGATATTGGCGAATAGCTACAGGATTGTGAGGTGCTGCTCCATCTTGTTGAAACCAAACTTGAATCTAAAAAATTAATAAAAAGTTTCATCGTTCATCTTAAAAATAAATTTTTATATTTAGTGATTTATTGTAACTGGAATAATATGTTTCAATTTTGAAAAAAAAAGAAAATAATGTTCATACGATATTTTTCTCAATTTAAATTTAAAAAAAACCAATAATATTTTTATTTAAAGAAATTTTCGTTTCATAAAAATTATAAGCTACATGTATGTATTTGGTTCATTTACAAATATAAAAATATTCATTCATAATAAGGTTAATTATTGTTTTATTCTTAAATTTAATTTTTTTTTAACGTCACTATATTTATGCTATGCTAATCAGCGGCAGAGCTTGTAAGTGTGTTTGTGAACAAAACACATGTAACGTACAGTGGTGCTTGCATCAATTGGTTGCCGAGAGCGGGATTCGAACTCAAAACCCCAAGATTACGAATCCAACGCTCTACCGAATAAGCCACAGACCGACTCTAAAATAAATCTAATGTTAAAAAATTAAAGATTTTTTTACTTGAAAACAGAAAAATCATTGAAAGAAAAATGATTTAATTAAACCCACAAGGAGAGTGAGACCTATTAAATATTTTAATAAAATAAAAATTTATATGATTAAACAATACTTACACCTCTTCTTGCTTCAATGCGTCGAATATGTAGGATAACTTGTTCTTGTAACATTCGCAAATAGTTATCTTGTCTGAGATTTCCATCAATAAACTAAGGACCAATTATTTCTGTATCTATCATACCTGCCCAAACGTTAAGAAGGGGGGGCTAAAAAGCAAGTGAGGGACGGGCAGTCTTTCTCTCTCTCACTAACTGAATTCCCATGTGTCAATCATTTCCTATGTCTGGTTTCCTGGCGGTCTTACTGATATATATATATATATATATATATATATATATATATATATATATATATATATATATATATATATATATATATATATATATACTAGGGGTTCCCCTGCTCGCTTCTGCTCGCCAACCCCCCATTGTCAATATCAATTATCAAATCAATATCAATTTCCAAGAGAACGTTCTTAAATTAGATAACAATTAATTAAATTAGCTAACAATTAACTACCTTTCAGCTATCTCTCAGCTAACTTCCAGCTGAATTTTATCTGAATTTCAACCAACTTTTAGCTAACTTTCAGCTAAATTTTATCTGAATTTCAGCTATCTCTCAGCTAACTTTTAGCTAAATTTTATCTGAATTTCAGCTATCTCTCAGCTAACTTTCAGCTAAATTTTATCTGAATTTCGGCTAACTTTTAGCTAACTTTCAGCTAAATTTTAGCCGAATTTCAGCTAACTGAGGGCACATAAAATTCTTATACACGGCGGCGGCGGTGGCGGCGTAGGCGATATATCTTTATTATATATATATATATATATATATATATATATATATATATATATATATATATATATATATATATATATATATATATATATATATACACACATACACTCACACACTTGCACCTGCACATATGCACACAAACACATACACATACGCACATTCACATGCAAACCTACACACATACACTTACACAAATACATATACGCACATACAAGTATGTATACATATATATATATATATATATATATATATATATATATATATATATATATTCCCATGTACAATTTCACATATACATGTCACATACACTTATACACATAAATACATACACACATACACATACACCGATACAAATATACACGTACACATACAGAATATTTGCCTCTCCATCTCCATTTCTTTGTCTCCGTATTTCCGTCTTTCCATCTCCGTCATTCCGTCTCTCTGTCTCTGTTTCTTTCTCTCCGCCTCTCCGTTTCCGTTTCTCCATCTCCGCATTTTCGTCTTCGCCTCTCCGTGTTTTCATCTTCGTTGCTCCGTCTCTGTTTCTCCGTCTCCGTCTCTGTTTCTCCGTCTCCGTCTCTGTTTCTCCGTCTCCGTCTCTTCGTCTCCGTTATAACTTTATTATATTAGTTATATATAATTTTGTATTTGATTATTAGCATTATATTAATGTAAAAAACTAGGCCTTTTTTCTTCCGGGAATTTCGTTTGCATGATTGTCACGTATATATATATATATATATATATATATATATGCAGATGTTCATATATATATATATATATATATGCAGATGTTCATATGTATATATATGCTATATGAAAGCTATGGGACACCATAGTAAAAGTATAAATATTTAGAGACAAAAATTAAGGTAAAAATAATTTATATTTATATATTTATATACACGAACAAAAGCTAATTTATTTTGAATTCTGTACAGAAAAGAAAAACTTACTTCTGTTTCTGAAAACGCAGGAAGAAGTTTTTGGATTTGAAGAGAGGCACGGCAACGAGATAATAAGTGTAGATTTAAAGGAGGGACGAGTTTACTCTGAGACCAAGTCTGGAGTTCATTATACTTCAGATATATATATATATATATATATATATATATATATATATATATATATATATATATATATATATATATATATATATATTTAGAATATATATATATATATATATATATATATATATATATTATATATGTACATAAATGTATGTATTTAAGCAAGAGAGTCAGGATTGAGAGATGATGTATGTATGTATGTGTGAGTGCATGTGTGAGAGTATGCACGTGAATATACACGTGCATAAGTAAGAATATATATATATATATATATATATATATATACATTCATAGTACTCGTGTAGCTATATTTAATTCTCGAAATTGCATTTAGCATTAAACCTCCGCTACTTATGTACATGTACGCACTTTTATCCATACATACGCCTATATACATATATGATGCTCTCTTTGTTTCGAGACATTAAAAAAATGCGCACCGGCTTTCGATTCCATTTTGGGAAAACTGACTGCACAAACAAAACTCTTCCTTGTTCTTCTTCACTACTTATAATAGATTTTTCCTTTTATTTCTTACGTCGCTCCATCTCCTTCATCCCTGGGCTCTGTGCAATTGAAGCGTGCTGGGCTTCCATAACCTTTTATAATTAGATTGCGTTTTGAGAGGATGTAATTTATCTTTAAATAAAAGCACGAACACAATTCTATATTTATTTATATATTGTTTTTTTGTTGAGCACCACACACTTCTTATATCTACTGTACAAAGAATATCAAGGTTTATCCTAATAAGAACTTTTTGATTAAGGAAATTGTCTCGTGTAGCTTCTCTTAGAGTCGCTCTTCAAGTACTGACGACCACGCTCAAATACAGAGAGAGAGAAGTTAAGAGGGCGTTACTGCCCATGGCAACCTTAGCTAGAACACAAACATGTGAAATATGCGCTCACTCTTAACAAATTATAAATTTTTTATTTTAATTTTAGAAAAATTTAACAAGACGATTGCCATTCAAACTGATCCTGTTTTTGATTGCACCGATACAGAAAATTTTACTATTTTATTTTGTTCATCGAATAATAACGTGGTATCAACACAAACTGTGATTACAAAAATCATTAAATCTTTAAGTAATTTAAAAATAATTTTAAAGAAAAAAGATATAGAGAAATCTTTAATTGATATTAAAAAGAAATTTAAAAAAACAGTTGAGAAAAGTTGTGGTCCAGATATAGAAATGCCAATAATGTTCTCTGGTTTTGATTCTATAATATCTGATAAAGCCATGGAATCAGTCGGTGGCATTAGGCAACATATTCAAAACTTCTAGACAAACTGAATCAAATATTTTTTTCAGCATTTTAGATACTTTAATTTTAAATACAAAAGATTAGTTATTTTGGTCCTCAAAACAGGCGATTAAAGAGACTTTACCTATTACTTTTAAAAATTATGCTTATTGTAGAGCAATTATAGATTATACAGAATTAGTATGTGACACGCCGCCAAAAGTGGAGCAGCGAATATTAATGTATTCACATTACAAAGGTGGCTTTACAGTAAAATATTTACTTGCTTTAAGTCCATCAGCTTTAATCACTTTTGTGTCTAAAGGATATAGTGGTAGAGCGACAGATAATTTTATCACCAATGACTCTGGATTTTTAAATCTTTAAGAACCAGGAGATGAAGTATTAGCTAATAAAGGTTTTTTCACAAATAAGAAGTGAACTATTGCAGCGATAATGCACTTTTGTGATGCCACCATTTGCATTTTAACCTCAATTCACTTGAGAAAAGGTATTGGAAGGATATTCTATAGCATCCGTGCGAATTCATATTGAGAGAGCTATACAAAGAATAAAACCATTTAAAATTCTAAAACATATTAACGTAGAACTTTTTGATAAAATCGACGATATTATGTAACTCATTTGCATACTAGTTAATAATAAAGAACCATTAATTAAATAATAAATATTGTATACAAATGTATAATAAATAAATATTTTTATTAATATATGTACATATCACATTATTTTTAATAAATCCTATATTTATTATAGTTTAATTGTATTACTAACTTAAAGAATGTGCAACCAATCAATTAAAAGATATTTTAGCTATAAATTGATCCTTTGGTACTTTAAATAACAATTTTTAACAGTTGATAAATATCCTTCTTAAAAAAATGATGAGCCGCCATGTTGAAGCATCTAAAGATCGAATCCTGATTGGTCGATATAGAATAGGCGCCAAAAATTAAATTTTAAAGGGTTTAGATTTTTTAAATAAATGAAAATTAATTTCTAGGCATTGTTTTTTAAATATAATAGAAGTAACTCAATTAAAATAAAATAAGAATATTTTATTTTAAACCAAGCAATATTATTTATGTATATAACCAATGTATAGTTTAATGATAAAATATATAACTATGAGCACAAGCAAGGTGACTACCTTTTATTTAAAAATTCCAGTAAAATTGTAAAGACATCAAATAATATAACAATTCAGATAAGTAATTTATTCCTTTATTGCATAAGTATTGCTTAATGCAGGTACAATATGTATATATTTTTAATTGTTTTTCATTTAAAAATAAGTATAGTAACAGCAATTAATGAAGGTTTGAGGTTATGAAAGTTTTATTATTCTATATTTCTATTACTCAGATTAAAAATCATCAAAGTACCAAAAAAAAGTAATATATTTAACTAATGTTTTAAAGATAAATTTATGCACATTTTAATAAAAAAAATAAGGTTAGAATGAATCAAGATCAAAATTTACTGATAACAATGGATGATACAATTGACGAACAAACTGTATGTCTATTTTTAATGAAAATTTAAAGAATCTACTTATACGAGTGTGCTATTTCATAATATACAATACTATTTAGTTAAACTTATTATATTAAATATTAATACATAAATAAATAGAAGTATAAAATGTGTGTTTTCAGTAAATGTAGTTTGAAAATAATTTGCACACTGATAAAAGTATGACTACGATCGGCAGCTTTGTTATAGATTAACATATAAAATTTGTATTACAGTTGACGAACAAGCTATATGTCTATTTTTAATGGGAATTTGAATAATTTACTTATTCATTTTATATAAGTGTGCTATTTTATGATATACGATGAATTAATATTTAATATAATGTATTTAACTGAATAGTTTGCTTATACGAGTGAGTTATTTTATTATATACATTACTATTTAACTAAATATTAATACATGAAATTAAAAAATGGAAAAACAATTTATGTTTTAATGAATAAAGCTTAAAAATAATTAACATGCTGATAAAATTATAACTATAGTAAACATCCTTTTTATATATTTGTATATATAAAATTTGCATTACAGTTGACAAACAAACCATATGACTATATTTTCAATAAAAATTTGAATATTTACTAATATAGGTGTGTTATATTTTATAATATAAAATGAATTAATATTTAATATAATATATTTAACTGATTAGTTTACTTATACATATGGGTTATTTTATAATATACAGACATAAGCTGAAATAACTTGGGCGCCTATGCACTTTCTACTCAACTGTAGTTATTTGAGCTATCAGACCTGAGTTTCAGTCTGAAAAAAAATCAGATTTAAATGTCATTGATAATTTTTTGTTATTATAATATTAACTAATAAAACTTCTTTTTAGCTTAAATATACATTAAATAAAAAAGTTTGATCCATGAATAGTTTTAAAAACCCTTATCTGATGCTTAAAATCCTTTTGATTAGTTAAAAACTTGATTTTGTTTATTTAATAACACTATTTAAAATGAAATAATGTTGTATGTGTATCATGTCTTAAGATTTATGAGTCATAAATATATTTTAATACACTTCTACTTTCTCATAAAGAAAACATTGTATCAATAAAAAAATTTGTTCTATTTTTTTATTAATTTGTACATATTCAGACTCGTGGAAAAAAGTGGTTTCCACCCTGTTAAAAAAAATCAGGCGAGAAATCACCTGATTTCTTAGGTGATTTATCATGCCAAAATCTCATGTAATGATCTCTCACCTGATTTTTTTTTTGTAGGGCAGAAAATGTCTGTATGTATGTGTGTGTATGTACTCATTACGTCAATTAGATCTCGAAAAGTACTCGACAGATTTCCTTCAAATTTTGCATACAATTTATTTTTTTGTCTAACTGGTACGGAAGCTATTGAAAACTGGTTTTCTTGGCATAGTTTTAATTTTAGAACAATTTAAAACATTTTTTTTCAATTCTAATTTTTAATTTTTTTTTGTATTTTACTTTAAGTACTCGATGGATTTGCTCTAAAATTTGCTTGGAAATTATTTGCGACTACCAAAAGAAAAACTTCTGAAAACTGATGGCTGGGGCTCGAAACATTAGAATGTTTTTTATTTAATTAACATTTATTTAGAAGTTCATATAAATTATGTGCATATCAAGACTGTTCATTTATTCATTTTAGAATTTTCGTATTTTCAGCGACTGAAGTAACGAAAATAACTAATGCGAGTAAAGCATTTTAGAATATTCACTTTATCGAAAAAAGAAGTAGCAAAATAAATGTACGTCTAAATTTAGAATAAATTATATCAAGATTTCGAAAGAACTCTAAATATTTTAATCGAATAATTTGAGATTATCACTACTGCTTTTTGAAATCATGAAAATTCATTATTACTTTATTCTAAATTATGGAATACGCTATTCGTAATTGTGGCACTCTAAATAAATATTCATTAAATAAAAAACATTCTAATGTTCGAGCCCCACTCAAACTGATTTTCTTAGCGTGGTTTTAATTTTAGATAATTTTGTAAAATTTGAAAAAAAAAATTCATTTTTCGTTTATTTTACGTAAATTACTCTATAGATTTGCCCCAAAATTCGCATGCAAGTTATCCGCTATTGTCAGAAGAAAAAAATTTTTAAAAACTAATTTTCTTAGCGCAGTTTTAATTTCAGAGCATTTTGAAAATTTTGAAAAAATTTTTATTTGAAACCACTTTTTTTGACTCCCGGAGTCTAAATATGTACAAATTAACGAAAAAATAGAAAAAATTTTTTCACCGATACAATAATTTTTCTTTGAGAAAGCAAAATGAAATCAAAATACTCTAACACAATGAGCTCTATGAGAAAGCATTACACCAAAGCACTTGGCAGCGTTTTTGTAAATGCTTAAGTTCAAATAAATGTAATAGATATATTTATTATTTCCTATAATGCGGTTATGAAGTAGCTAAGTAAAGTCATTTATTTAATAGTCATTAAATATATAAAGATGAAAAAGATGCTTTTGTAATTTTAAATAATGAGGGATTTTTAAACTCTTATTACCAATAATAGTATTTAAAATTTAATTTACTGCAATATTTAATTTAATTTAATGCTATCCAAACTAAAGATGTAACGCATATAATAATTAGTGAAAACAATTTTACATGAATGAGTTGAAACAAAATTTAATGCAAGTAAAAAATAAAATGTTTTTTTTGTGAAAAACTTTTTGATTCTTTATTGCAAAATTTATATTATTTTCATACATTATTTCAAAACTCGGAAATTGATAGTGATGAAAATCAATAATGAATCAGATGAAATTTTTCTTCTAGAATATTTAAATTCTTTTAATCCTTCCAGTAAATTACATTTGAGAGAAAAATTTATTGTAATGCTTATAAGAAATATAAGTATTAATAAAGGTTCATGCAATAGTGCGAGATTGCAAATTTTAGAATTTTCTAATCATTTATTAAAATGTAAAATTTTGACGGGTGGTATAAGATAATATTTTTCCAAACCGTAGTAGATTACATTGTGAAAATGAATATTCCTTTTACATTTAAAAGAACGTAATTTTCATGTGAATTATCTTTTGCTATGACGATTAGTAAATTACGTGGACAAACGTTTGATAATATAATTATTGTTTTAAGGAACTGAACACGGTTAAAAACAATTGTGTAGTCTGTTAACTTTTATTTCCTGTTACTAAATTGTCTGTTGAAGTAACAAACAAGGATGTGACGATTTAACAGACTTTATGTCAGTTGATTCTGAAAATGTCCGTAACAAACGACTAAAATAGATAGTCCAGGGGCAAACTACATAAGTCTTGGTCGATCGAGGTCCTCAATTCTACCCAGGTTTTTTAATGTATTTTTGACCTGCTGAATCCGAATTTTTTTGGGTAGAATGTCTGAAAATGGCGCATTTAATAATTATTAACAATTTTCATAAACAAATTATAAAAATGCACTTAAAAAAAAATTTTATCATATTTTTTTAGTTCATTTTGAGTAAAAAAGGTTCTCATGAACATATTGCTAAAATGCACTGAATCGGCAGAAAACAAATTGCAAAGTTTGAAAAACGCGATTTTTTATAAATACGGTCGCTAACTACTGTAATCTTTAAGTTTATATTTTAACCAACAATTTAAGCTATTGTGAGTTAAAATGAAATCAGTAGAAGCTGAGCTATAGGCTGTCAAAGTTTTGAAAAATCGCGTTTTTTCAAACTGCGATTTTTTTTTGCCGATTCAGTTCATTTTAGCAATATGTTCATGAGAACCTTTTTACTCAAAATGACCTAAAAAATATCATAATTTTTTTTTTTCGAAAAAACGTATTATTATAATTTGTTTATAAAAATTGTTAATAATTATTAAAATTATATCATTGTAAATGTCACGAAAGCTATTCATTAGACAACAAATATCATATTATAAACGAATATAATATTGTATAAGATATAATAAAAAACGTTCTTTCTAATATTTCTTGAGTTCTTGTACATTTATTAATTTAAGGAGTCTCATATGTCAGCTATAGTTTGTTGTTCATAAAAATTAAAAGTTTAAAGAACTGTTCAAAATTTTGATAAAAATTAATTTATACCTAGAAAAAAATTTCTGCAAATTTTCAAGTAGTCTTATCAACTAATTTTTTTATATGTGCTCACTCGAAGTCCGCGTGTTTTGTATCTCATAGTAGTAAAAAGATAAACTTTAAGTGAGCATAAATAATAAAATCAGTCGATAAGTCTAACTAAAAATTTGCAGAGATTTTTTTCCAGGTATAAATTAATGTTTTTCAAAATATTGAAGAATTTTTTAAATTTTTGATTATTATGAACAACAAACTATAGCAAACTATAGCTAGCACATGAGACTCCTTAAACGTGAATTTAAAAAAATAAAACTATATATAAAACGTGTATGTATGTGTACGGAAAACAAGACCAAAAAAAGTTTTAGTACATTGACAGATAATGTCTGTAATTTATAAGTAAAATTTTAACAGACATTTGTTTGTTAAATCCTTTAAAGACATTTTGTTTGTTAAAGTAACACACATTTTTGTCTATTAACTGGTTTTAACAGACTTTGTCTTTGATATTTCTAACTGTGAATAAACTAATAGCAGCAGTTGTTTCAATTTTTCTTTATTTCTATAAGAGAAAAAACGACTTTTCTCCTCTATTTTTTAGAGGCCACTTCAGGTGTTAAACATAAAATTTAATAACAACTGATAACAGTTTCTTAATGATTAAAAATTTCTAAATTCATCAACAATACATTAAAAAAACATCACCTAAAACAATACATTTTAGGCGTAACAATAAAAATAAAAAATGAAACTTACAAGTATTAAACATGTGGTATTACATAACTATTTTTGTTTTATAAAAATGTATAATAATAGATATTTCTATTAATAATAAAAATTTACGCAATCTAATATGCGTTGTCATGATCTACGTGGAATATTGTAATACTATGGAAAATTGTAAATAATTGTAAATAATTATAAATAACTGTAAATAACTGTAAAAAACTGTAAATAACCGTAAATAACTATAAATAATTGTGAATAATTATTAATAACATTAAATTATTCACTAATTCAAAAATTTTTGAAAATGTAAATAACTGTAAATAATTATGAATAACTGTAAATAATTATAAATAATTGTAAATAATTATAAAAAACTGTAAATAATTGTAAATAATTGTAAATAGCTGTAAATAACAGTTAATAATAGTTAATAACAGTTGATAACTGTAAATAATAGTAATTAATAATAAATAATAGTAAATAACTGTAAATAACTATTATTTATATCTCAATTCCCACATTTTTTAACAGTTATTTACAATTATTTACTATTATTCACAGTTTTTCACATAAATTATTTCCATATGGGATGTTTGAGGTTCCTATGTTTGTATCAAAGCTATGGCTAGAACTTTTACAGTGTGTAACCAACGCAGATTTGTCTCTATTATGTTTCAAATCACTTATATGTTGTAAATAAAGAAAAATTGAAACAGATACTGCTATTAGTTTATTCAGTTGCTTAAAAAAAATTTTAGCTGTTGTTAGCTGTTTAAAAGAATAATATAATTATTGATTGATGAAGAGAAGTTTTTGATCATGGTCAGTTGTATGCTGCGGTATCTAGAGTTTGATCTTATATCCTACATGCCAAAAAACTAATATAAATATTGAAAATTATGTATGTAAAAAATTATATTAAAAATTTCTTTTAATTTAATTTTTTTATTTTTTGATGATATATTAAAGGCACTTCGTACTGTTTGATTTTAAGGTTCATAATTTTAGTTTTTATTTAAAATTAATTTTTGATAGATGACCACTCATCATTTTTTTAAAAACAATAAAATTGCTACTAAAATAATTTCGTTTATTAAAATTACTTATCATGTTTATAGATGTTATTATATCCATAGTTGACCCTGGAGTATAAATTTGTTGCGCGCTTCGCGCGCATGAATGTAGCTAGTAATGTAAATCATATAATATATAACAATTTGAAATAACTAATAATTAATTCTAAACTCAAAAGCCAACTATTTCAAAACGAAGCGTGGCAGATAAACATGTATCGTTTTATTCTTTAAATATCACAAATTAGAAAATTAATTATTAGTAATTTAAAAGTGTTATATATTATATAAATAATTCTTTATTTATAAAGTTTTAATTTTAGTAACAGAAAAAACAGCACCAAAAGAGATTAACAATCACATTTTCTGCGGAATATTGCCCTTGAATCGAGTAGGTGAAATGTTAGTTTTACTACCAAAAAAAAGACACTAACCATCGCAAATTTATGCTCTTACTTCATAATATAATAGTACCAACATTAGTCCCTAAAATTCAAGCTATAATACTAATTGAAATTATATCGTTACTTTTTTTCAAATACCTTAGTACATAAATTAGATATACTAAATTTAGAACCTATTTTAACAATACTTTCCTTCCTTCGTGCAGTTGTTGGTCTAGTAAACGTCAAATACTGTTTTCGATTATTTCATGGTCCGTGATTGGAACACGCGATTAAAAAGAATGAATTCCTATCATATTTTTTCATTGATTCAAATGCAATTTAGTAGAACAAATTCTTAATTCATCATGATATAATTTGTATTTAAACGATTCTGATGCATATTGTAACTTTAATTTATCTTTTTTATAAGAATAGAAAAATTTAATTCAGTACAAAACTACAATATCCAAATTCATAAATTGCAGTAATTCTTTTTTATTTTAAAATTGGCTTATTTATACATAATAATATAACATATGAAAATTCAACCGAGCAACGTTAGGAACAAGGTATTTTTTGCTAGTATAATATTAAAAAGATGTATCTTATTTTTTTCTATAAATTTTATTTTGTATACTTTTTTCAAAATTCGTTTTTTTCAAGTTATCGACAAAAAATCATTTATTCAACCTCTGAAGGGATAACTGTTTTAAAACCGCTTGGACGATTTTTTTTAAGCTGCCAACATTTATATGTATTATTGTTTTAAATCATCTCCCGTCGGAATGATTCAGATCGAATTAAAACTTCCTGCTGAAAGATGCGGTGAGAGATACAATGAAAAAAAGAAATAAGATTAACTTATAATGCTTTTGCGTTTGTAAATGATTTGTTTTAATATTCTTTAAATATAGAGCGCGAAGCACGAGCGTTTTTTGTCATGCCTTATATGCAAGAAGCGAAGCTTTTAGCATGCCTTGCATTGCGAAATAAAGCTCTAAAAGGACCAAGGTGTGAGCTACTATGGCGAGCTAGTTTTCAAATATATCCTTACGTATTAATAGTGCTAATATTTTCCCCGAAGATTTGTTAATACTTGCCCCAGCAGACACATTTTTTCAAAAATATTGTTAAATAAATATTTTAAAATAAATCTTAAAATATTAATGTGATTATTAACATTATTTTTAGAATAGATTAACCATAAAATGATTTTAATTCTGTTAATTACATAGAATGAAATCAAAAACATACATTTAAGTAAGGTCTGAGTCCCGATTACTGAGCCTGTCCCGAACACTGTGTTCTTATATTGAATTGTTTTTATAAATGAAATTTTACAAAAAAGCTGAAGGAAAAAAATGTCATAAAAAAGTCGAAAGTTCAATCTTCAATTTGCAAAAATTAATTCTATATCATATTAATTAATTTTTCGTAAAAAAAATTTTTTAAATAATTCTATTGATTTCTTAACACTTATTGCGGATTTCTTAAGGAAAACCTTAAGGATAGGCACAATCTTTCAAGATAATTAATTACTTAAAAAATAAATTTACGTATTATAAAATAAAGCATATTTCAATGAAATAGTTAAATTTTATAATAAACACAAAAAAATAATTTTGAAAACCTTTTTTTATTTATTTTTATTCAAAGTCCGGTAATACCCCTATTGAAAAAAAATGTGTTATTTTCACGTGTTAGAAAACACGTAAAAAAAGCACGTGAAAATAATACTTGTTCCAAACATGTTAAATTTGCATGTTTTTTTAAGTCTTTTTTTTACGTGTTTTTTTCATGTGTTTTTATCACATGAAAAAAAATACGTGATTATATTTTTGTAAGCGTACACCCACCGTTAAGGATATTTTTTCGAACGTGTACGTCGAATGGCAACGTCGCACATTCAATCCATGGCGTAAGAATGTTATTTTTCGTGCATAGAGTTTCGCATCTCAACTACTTTTTACTACTTTACGATAATGAAGATTTTCATAGTTAATATCTCGTAAAAAATGTAGATGACGATTCAATCAATTGTTTAGAATAAATATGAATTAAATTTTTTTTTTTTAATCTTCATTATTGACGGCGTAAGCTGAGTAATGAAGTAGCTGAGATGCGAAACTCTGCGCACGAAAAATAACATTCTTACGCCATGGATTAAATATGCAACGTTGCCATTCGACGTACACGTTCGGAAAAATATCCTTAACGGTGGGTGTACTGTTTCTTAAAAAATTCTTGCTTATTGAAAAAACACGTGTTTTTGTACGTGTAAATAACACATTTAAAAGACACGTGTTATTTACGCTTGTTAATAAACACGTAAAAAAAGCACGTGAAAATAACAATTGTTCCAAACATGTTAAATTTGCATGTTTTTTCAAGTCATTTTTTCACGTGTTTTTTCATGTGTTTTCATCACATAAATAAAAACATGTGATTATATTTTTTAGATGTACAATTTCTTAAAAAGTTCTTGCTTATTGAAAAAACACGTGTTTTTTGTACGTGTAAATAATACATTTAAAAGATACGTGATTTTTACATGTGTTTTTAACATGTAAAATTTTCGGGTTTTTTCATGTATTTTGTCATTTTTTCACGTGTTTTTTGCACTTTTTTTTGTATATTTTTTCATATTAAAAGCTACACATTTTTCATTATTAAACTTTTTATTTTTATTACAACAAAAATGTCTTATAAGGAGTATTTATAATACTTTATTTCGACCCAATTCAAAAAAATACGTTTTTTCTACACGTATTTTAATAACTCCTCGAAGATCGAAAAGATTCTACAACCCAAAGTGTCTGGCTTCTTATATCTAACATGTCTTCGAAATTTATATAAGGGATGACAAACCTTAGAAAAACGCCACTCAGTGACTTAAAGTCAGACCAACATAATCGATCATCAATAGCGATTTTAAATCACTAGGTGGCGTTTTTCTAAGTTTTGTCATCCCTTATAAAAATTTCGAAGACATATTAGATATAAGAAGCTAGACACCCTGGGCTGTAGAATCACATTCAAACTCAACAACACAAAAACACATCATACATCATACATCACACACATTCAGTTCGAACTGCACCTTCGTGCAGTGCAGACCTGTATTCACATAATCTACTGAGTGTAACAGCCCTTCTAAGGGCTTCCGTACGGAACTATACTAGCATTAAAATATACCTTCTCTGATCGAATATGAATCTTGAGCTACTCTCTGATCCAAATACTCTCTCAATGGAGCAACTGGTGCAAGCCATCGACCAGTGCCGACACACCTTAACCATTTTAGAAGCAGCCTTGCAAAGGCTCTGCCCAAATCACTCTGATAAAATGGAAACATCATCGTTCCCTAACAAGGAAACAGCTAACCTTACATCCGCTGAAACCTCTCACGTAAGTATACAAAATAACAATAATACTTTAAAAAATCCTGCAGTTAAAACTGCAACCAACACACAAACACAGTCCCCTTCTTACAACTCTCAAATAAACCATCCAAACAAACGCCGACGCGATGCTACCCCCTCAGAGTCTTCTGACTCTTCTTCAGAAGAAGAAGAAGAGGAAAACTCTAATTCAAAACGTAGTCCCCCTCCTATCTGCATCCTTAACAAAGAACTTTGGCCACAAATCAACGCCAAAATCAATTCTTCCGACATCGAAGTCCGCAAAGCAAAGAACACCTCCAAATCAATCATGGTTTATCCCAAAACAGTAAACGATTTTCGTACACTTACCGCCCAATTCGATAAAAAGAAAATTCAATACACCACCAATCAATTGGAAGAAGACAAGGACCTCATCGTTATCATCAGAGGAGTCACGGAAACAATACCAGAAAAAGACATACTAGACGAGCTTACTACTAAAATTCCCGCAGTTAAAAGCGTTTACAGAATGAAGAAAGGAGATAGAATCTGGCCCTTAGTTGCAGTTCATCTCGATCCATCCGCCCCATCAGCCAAAACAATCTTTAACTTGAGTAACCTACAGGGTTTGAGCTTAACTGTAGGATCCAAACGTAAAACCAACGCAACCCCCATATGCCGCCGATGTCTTGGATACTTCCACACAGCAAACTACTGTCACGCAGACTGGCGATGTGCCTTCTGCTTTCGAAATCATGCTACTGCCTCCTGCCGTACCAAGGATCAACCAAACGCTACTCCACTCTGTGCCAATTGTCAAGGCCCGCATCGAGCCACCTATGGTGGCTGTCCCAAAGTTCCGATAAGACCCCAACAAAATCCCCCCAAAATTCAACCAACCCCTAATACGCCTATTAGAAAACCCCTCCTCCGAAACCCCAACGTTAGCTATGCCAAGATAGCCAATTCCCAACCTGCCTCTTGTCCACAAAATATATCTCAACCACAACTTCAGTCCCAACCTTCAACACAGCCAGCCCCGGCTTCGAATCTACCCAAAGTGGTTCCAAACCAAAACCCAAAAGCTCAACTTCTCGAGCAGCTTTTTCGTAACTTCTTCGACTCCTTGCTTCCAATCATCAGTCAATAAAGACGAACCCCTCAAAATCCTTACTTGGAATGCTAACAGCATTCTGTCACAAAATAGAACGAAAGTTACAGAGTTCGAGGCCCTTCTCGAGTCTAACCACACCGATGTTGCCTGCATAACCGAGACTCACCTAAATCCTAATAAGAATCTATTCCTACCCAACTTTACAATATACAGAAAAGATCGCCCTAACTCACAAGGAGGTGGCGTCGCTGTCCTTGTTAGAAATTCTATTCGTCACAAACCTATCAGCATCAATACGGCCATCACTTGCGAAGTGGTTGGCATTCAAACCGAATTCGCAAATAAGTCCCTTCGTATCTTCTCTCTTTACTCTCCCCCAAACACCAATAATATGTCCGAGATCCCCCTACTTTTTGATTCAAATACTCCCACCGTCGTTGCTGGAGACCTGAATGCCAAAAACAAGCATTGGGGTTGTCTCTCAAACAACACTAAAGGAAACTCTCTCTGGAGTTTACACCTTCGCCACAATTTCTCTATCGAGGCCCCTGCCTCCCCAACACACTTCCCTGGTACTACTCATCATCAACCAGAAATATTAGATATTTTTCTCACGAAAAATATCTCTCTCGACAAGGACCCTTGGACTTGCGCAGAGTTAAATTCAGACCACAATCCGGTATATATCGAAATACCAATAAATCCTACCCTCAATCCTCCCACCAAAACAAGCATAGATTTGCTTCATCTAAAATACATTCTCGAAACATCCTTCTTCAAATGCAGTCAGATACACTCCATCGAAGATATCGATGCAGCCATCCTGAATCTCACGAACGAGGTAACCAACTCAATAGAAAAGGCCAGCTCATCCAATACTCCCAAACCCTGCAAAACTAACCTTTCCAGCTCTACAAAAAAGCTAATCGTAACTAAAAATAGAATCCGTAAACTCTGGCAAACTTATCGAAACCCCATACATCGTACTCGCTTAAACGCTATCCAAAAAGAACTCACCTCAGCTCTTAAAGAAACAAATGACCTGGCCTTCGAAAACTATATAGCTGAAGCCGAGGCCAACCCTAAAAGTAATTGGAAAATTATCAAATCCCTCCGCAATCGCAAAACCCATTTACCTGCTTTAAAAAGAGACAATATCTCCTACTCTCTTGATGAAGAGAAAGCTGAAATCTTCGCGGACTCTCTAGAAGAACAATGCTCTCCACTCCCCAGTTCGAACGAAACCTCTCTTTTCCACGAGCACGTTACTGAGACTGTGCATGAATTTCAATTTTCTGACGCCGAATTCCAACACACTTCTCCCCATGAAATCTCGAAAATCATTCGCTCTCTAAAAAATAGAAAAGCTCCAGGCTCTGACGGCATTGGAAACGGAGTCCTCAAAATTCTTCCCCGTAAACACATTGTCGCTATTATTAACATTGTCAATGCAATGTTGAGATTACGATACTTTCCCAAAGCTTGGAAAGAAGCAATAGTTATCCTAATTCCTAAAGCCGGTAAGCCCTTAAGCTCTGCATCTAGCTATCGACCCATCAGTCTACTCTCCTCCTTAAGTAAAATTGCTGAACAGGTCATACGCTGTCGTATTGACCAATTCGTCGATGAAAGAAGTATCGTCCCCGAATTTCTACATGGATTCCGTAGGAAACATGGTTCAGTTCATTAACTCCTCCGTGTGTCGGAGTTCATAGCCGATAACCTCAACAAGAGAAAACATACCAGCATGCTTTTGCTAGATGTAAAACAAGCCTTCGACAGAGTCTGGCACGAAGGTCTGATCTACAAACTCATTAAACTAGAATTTCCACACTACCTCATAGGCATCATCAAATCCTATCTCACAGACAGGACCATTCGGGTCCGTGTGGGTAAGTCTCTCTCTTCTCCCAGACCCATAACTGCAGGGGTTCCCCAAGGTTCTAAAATCTCTCCTCCTCTCTTTAATATATTCTCTTACGACTACCCCAAGGACAATAAAGTTCTAGTTGCTCAATATGCCGACGACTCAGCCCTCATTTATACTTCAAAAGTTATCACTCATTGCTCCTCCGTACTAAACAAATTTACCCCAGAAGTGGTAAGATGGTACCACACTTGGAGAGCAGCAATTAACGAATCCAAATCTGTTGCCATATTCTTCTCTCGACGAAATCGTACTCCTTCAAATCTCCTAGTTAACAACCATCGTGTTGACTGGAGTTCTTCAGCCAAATACCTGGGTGTTACCTTCGATCGTAAACTCACATGGCAAAAACAAATCGATTCAGTCCGAGCCAAATGCTAAGGTGCTTATGCTGCCTTAAAGCCTTTCTTCAATAATAAATCACTAACTAAGAAAACAAAAGCCCGCGCTTTTAATGCCATTATTCGCAGTATTTGCACTTACGTGATCCCAATTTGGGGATCCGCAAACCCTAACCGTATAGCTAAACTCCAAGGCACCTACATGCGCCTCCTACGCTCCTCTCTTCAGATCCCCTGGTTTATTCGAAATAATCAAATCTTAAAAGAAACTGGTATCGACTCAATTCCAGAAGCAGCGAACAAACACGCTGCGAATCTCCGTCTCTCTATCTCTAAACACAGCAATCCTAGCATAAAATTTCTTGTAAATTACCGTCGTAAATCCAACGATCGATTCAGAAGGCCATGCTCTCTGATTCGATCTCCATAACCCTTCTTCACTAACTGACTTTAAACAGTCTATTTTCGTGTTTCGCAATTTGCGCGAGTGCTATACAGCCCCCGCTGTATCAGCCACCGTTGTCTCTCAATTTTCTTTTTCTTAAGGTTCATAACCATTTTGGTTGGTAACCTACGGGGAGGCGGTTTTAGTCGGTAGGCACCTGCGGGTGAATCCGACACTACCCCTACGGGAGTGTCTTTTGAAGATTTCCCCTCCTCGACCCTTCAAACAAAAAAAAAAAAAAAAATGGGCTGTAGAAGCTCTTCGATTTTCGAGGAGTTATTAAAAATACGTGTAGAAAAAACGTATTTCTTCAATAGAGTCGAAATAAAGTATTATAAATACTCCTTATAAGACATTTTTGTTCTAATAAAAATAAGAAGTTCATTAATGAAAAATGCATAGCTACTAATATGAAAAAATGTACAAAATGTGTAAAAAACACGTAAAAAATGACAAAATACATGAAAAAACCCGAAAATTTTACATGTTTAAAAACACGTGTAAAAATCACGTATCTTTTAAATGTGTTATTTACATATACAAAAAACACGTGTTTTTTTCAATAAGCAAGAATTTTTTTTAAAATTGTACGTCTAAAAAATATAATCACATGTTTTTTTTCATGTAATAAAAACACGTGAAAAAATGACTTCAAAAAACATGCAAATTTAACATGTTTGGAACAAGTGTTATTTTCAAGTGCTTTTTTTACGTTTTTATTAACAAGTGTAAATAACACGTGTTTTTTTCAATAGGGATGGCATGATTTCAAAACTTGACCATATTTCTGTGCACCCGTGCGCGACTTGTTAACATTACTTTTATTGTTGTGTTTATATAACAATATCGACATGTGATACTCGTTGTTCGTAAAGATTTTAATGTTTATGTATGTTGTAAGTATATATTTAACAAAATAAAACATTAAATATGAACATTTAAAATATTTTAATAATCTTATTTTTGTAGGTAATACACAAAAATGGATAAGAACGTAAAAAAAAACGTGTTGTTTATAGTGAAGAGGTTATGTGCAAAGCTGTAGAAGTTTTGAAAATAAGTGTTACTTAATTTTAATAATTAGTGTAGTTGCTTTGTTTTAGTAAATAATTGATAATCAATAAATTTATTTTATAAAAAAAATTACTGTTTTAAAAAAAATTAGTGAATGTTTTCTAGTTTTAATTAGATAATTTATCATTATTGGTGTAATTTATGTTCAAAATGTTCAAGAAATAAATTCGTTTTATATAACTTATGTATATTACTATTTATTATAAGCATTGTTCACCCTACATTTCCCTTCACTTCATTTTTTATTATATTATGAACTTAAAATGAATAGAGTATTAAAAAAAATTGCTATCTCATCACTTAAATTTTTTCTACTTTCAAGTAAAGTTAAAATTTTGTACATTTTTATTATTGTTTTATTTATTTTTATTAGATTATCCATTTAATTATTATTTTTTCACTTAATAAAATCAACGGAAATTCTAAAATATCAAAATAATTCAAAAAGAACTCAGTATTTCGAATCGTAGACTTGTGGACAGGGCACAGTAATTGGAGGGAACAGTAATATGACGAAAGGTTTTCGCAAAGCACAGTAATACGTACAAAATAATTTTTTTTTGTTTCGACTTCAATTCGATGAAACAATATAATTTTAATAATAAAAAAAAACGCATTAGATACAGGAATGATTGAAATATGTATATGCATTCATAGAAACGAAAATGGTAATAATTTCAATTAATAATGGATTTATTTCTTAGAAGATCATCTAAATGACACAGTAATCGGAACTCAGACCCTAGGTGGAATTTTTCTAGTTTCGGTCAAAAAAATAAGTTTTCATTATTATCCATGAATTATCTTTTAATATACGAATATACTCTGCAGAATTCATTCTGCAAGATACGCAATTTTACTAATGTTGTAACAAAAGCTCTTAAAATATTTCGTTTCGATACTTTCAAATTTAAATTGCAATTTTCATTGCAATTATAACTGTAAAATATTTAAAGCAAATCATTAATATTTTAGATTAGTATTTTTTAAAATCTAATTTAAAACATACGAAAGCGCAAAGTGAATTTATAATTAATTGCAAAATTATTATAAGCAAGTGTTGTTGAAATGAATATCAGATATATAAAAAAATTAGTTAATGGATAGAAAGAACTGGTAATGCTATCGTAATTTTTATAATTTTTTATTTAGACGTTTCGATCTCCTTACATGAGATCCTCTTCAGTAAAAATCATATATAATCTTTGAAAAAAAGAGTTAAAATTAGTTCTCTTTTTTCAGAGATTATATATGATCTTTACTGAAGAGGATCTCATGTAAGGAGATCGAAACGTCTAAATAAAAATTATAAAAATCACGATAGCATTACCAGTTCTTTCTATCCATTAACTATGAAACTTTTAGCTATCAGTTTAATCAATAAAAGGAAAAATATAAAAAAATTAATTTAGACATATTAAAAAATTAAAGTTTAGTAAGTGTTGAATGTGAAGTAAAAATGCGCAAATTCTAAGTATGAATATAAGCCGATATTTTGACAAAAACTCTCAAAATATTTTGGTTTTGATACTTTAAAACTAAAATTATAATTTTTATTGCAACTACAACTGTAAAAAGTTTTAAGTAAATCAGTAATATTTGAAATCAGTAATTTTTTAATATTATAAAATTTAACCAAGATACTAGTATCTAGCGGGGGCTGCCATTTTTTTGTGATACAGCCAATGATGTTTACATAAATGATGAAAAACACTATTAGACAAAGACAGATAGTTCGGCCTCTTCTTAAAAAAAGTTTTTTTACCTTAGATATATATATTACAAGACTTTGGCCTATGAATAATTTTAAGTAATCTCATCAAATGATTGAAATCCTTTCTTTTGTTCGAACACTTGGTTTCGGTGGTCGCTGCAAGCTTTCTCAGCTAAAATTTCCAGAAATCTTTAATTTATACATATTCACAAAATAACACTTTTATTTAAAAAAAAAAGAATTTAAAAGTTTGTCGAACAATTTGTTGAAAATTAACTTAGAAAGTTTACGACAACCACCAAATTGAAAAATTTACATTTTTAACTAATCAAAAGGATTTTAAGCATCGAATGAGATATTTTAAAATTATTCATAGACTTCGTAAATCAGTTTACAATATTCTGTCTATTATAATATCAATACAGATCCATGTAATGTAGGTTATATTGTAATTTCACTTTTAAAAAGTTTATTTTTGGTCTAGCGACAAATAAAATATTTAATTATATACATGTTGGACTATTCGTTTTAAAATTATGGCACTCAAAGTTTCAAAATTTTTCAAATAATTTAAAAATGTCCAACTGTAATGTCAATGCAAATCAATGTAATCTAGGTTTAGTCTAGTAGAATTAGTCGAAATGCATAATGTGATGAGTAACAGGTGCACACCACCAAAAATGGCTTTGTTGGATGATTAGAAATGAAATTTTTGAGAGACCCTACAAATTTGAGCCGTCAGGAATTTGTAAACAATGATTTAAGGTGCAAAATTCGTAAAAATCACTGTTTTTTTGAGGTAACTTGAAATCGTTTGCGATTTAGTATATGAAAATTGTACGATTTGTAGGTGTTTCAAAGGCGATTAATTTGAGACGTCATTGATCAAAATTGGTTAATAACTTTAATAAATAATGATAAATAAAAATCGAAAATCGCGCAATTTTCAAATATTTGTCATTTAACTACTATAAGTATGGAAGATATTGATATGTTATCATTTTTTATTACATACACTGAAAAGCTTTTCAGGAATATAAAAATTCCCATGTTATTATAAGTATCTCCAATATTATTAGTAGTCACGTGACTTTATCATCCCAAAAATAGTAAATTCTTTTTAATTATTAAGATATTATTCTACTCTTTGCAAAGTTATAAATGTGCCTTTTACTCTTCAGAAAAAGAGTAAACACATCAAATTACTCTTTAGAAACGGCAGTACTATCTCTTACTCTTTGTAAAATAAAAAATATAGATACTAATCCTTATGAAAAAAGAGAAAGCATCATATTAACCTTTTAAAATAATTTGATTTTCATAAAGTAAAATACATATGTTGTTACTTTTAAAAAAAGAGTAACCCTGGTAGAAAGTTTGGCATAAAATATGGCGTGTCTACCAACATATGGCCATATTTGTACGGTGTAATTACACTGTCAAATTTCACCCAAAGTTGGCCATAATATCGACTTATTCTAATGTGCAATTTGTGCTAACTACTATAATAAACTTATATTTATAGTATAATAAGTTTAACTTAAATTGTGAACTTTCTCTATTCTTCTTCATTATTTTTTTATTCACTATTTTTCAGATTTTATTAAAAAATAAATTTTTTTTTCATAACCTAATTTTCTGATACGACTTTATATTTAAATTAAATTATATTTAAAATTATATTTAAACCTTGAAAATAGATGCGCTAATGTTGTTCTTAAGTTTTGTTAGTCAGTTAAAAAGCTTGATGTTCAGTTTCATTTTTAGTCTATGTTAAATAAAATGTTTCGTGATACGTGTTAGATTTTTTTTTTTAAACTTATTGTACTGAAAGCTTTGATACTTTGTATATTTAGTAGTAATTTAGATTTTACTGTTATTTTGCTTAAAAAAGTTGGTAAGCAGTTTTATATTTTATTTAGTCTATGAAGAATCCTTTTATAAAACTCCATATCATGTTATATAATACAACTTATTGATTTACATTGACATTATGTTACAACAGGACACTTTAGAATTATTTGCAAAATTTTAGAACTCTGAGTGCTAGACTTTCTAAACAAATATGTGTATTACGAAATATTTTTTGTCTGTAGCTAAACCAAAAATAAATCTTGTCACCAATTTTTTTTAAGTGAAATTACAATACAATTCACAGTATATGGGTTTATATTGATATTATGCTAGGCAGAACATTCTGAAGTTATTTGCAAAGTTTTATGATTGTAAATGCTATAAGTTTTAAAAATAAATAAGTAAAAATGAAATTATATTATCACTTCAAAAAGCTTGATGGCCAGTTTCATTTTCAGTCTCTGTCAAATGAAATGTTTCATGTGGTACATGTTGAATTTTTTTTTTAACCATAATACTTAAAGCTATGATACTCTGTATATTGTTTTAAAATATCTTCCCCTAACATGATATCAATGTGTTAGGGCATGACAGAGTTCTTTCATTACAGTAAGAAAATTTGTAATACTAAACTTGAGTGCGGACAACTTACAGACTTTACCAAAATATCATACATAAAAAGTTATAAACAATTTTTCGAAATATAGTATTTTGAGATTAGGTTTATCGAACTTGATATCTAATTTCCGTTCCAAGCTTATAAAAAAATAACAAGTTCAAATGATTTTTTATTTCAACCAAAATTATTGTATTGACATAGCTTTAGTGCGGACAAGTCATTACGATTGTTTAAATTACGAATTTAAAAAGATATCAATAAAATAATAAAAGCAAAAATCGTATCCAGCAGTTCCGACATCCCGTTAAGACCGAACTTGGTTGAGGTCTTAAAACAAAAATTATTTATTTTCGTTGGGAACTAGTCTACTGTCCCAGGACTTACCTTGTCACTCTGTTTATTAATAATCTATTAACAAATATAAAATATATATACATGTATACATATATCTATGTATTTCTATATATATATATATATATATATATATATATATATATATATATATATATATCACGAAAATACATATATTTGTATAAAAAGGTTAAATATTTAGGCTCAATAATCGAATCTAATACCGATCAATTTATTAATGTCAAAAAAATTTATTTGTTTTGTTTATTATATTTTCATACTATTGAAATTTTCAAAATATTAAGAGCATGACGAAGCTGTCCGCCTTCTAATAATATTTCCAATCTTAACTTATGAATAAACGATGCGTTTAATTGAGTTTTTTTGCTATAAAGAAAAAATTTGTAAGATTAAACTCTAGTGCGGACAACTCAAGAAAACCACCAAAATATTATACATACAAAGTTATAATAAAAACTTTCAATATATCGTATTTTAAGGTTAGGTTTGTCGAGTTTGATATCTAATTTCCAATCCAAGCTCATAAAAAAATAACAAGTCCAAATGATTTTTTATTTTAACAAAAATTATTGTACTAATATAACTTTAGTGCGGACAAGTCATTATATTTGTTTAATTTAAGAATTTAAAAAGATATCGATAAAATAAAAAAAGCAAAACTCGATTGCTGCAGCTCCGACATGCCGTTAATTAGGGCGAGTCTTCATATAACCCGTACCCGTACCCAAACCCGCACCCGTACCCGTACGATTGTATAGGCGAGTGTCTTATCTTCACTATTCTATCATCTGTGAGCGTCCTCTATCTACTATCGAACTCATCATAGATGGTAAAGTAGTGAAGATAAAGTACTCGTCTACACGGAAAAATATTTTTTCTTTAAAACAAAGTGTAAAATTTAGCGACCTCTTACGGCAGAGTGCTTGCTTACTATAATAGGAAGAACTTCATGTTATTTATATAGTCTATTATTCATCTTGTTACTATATGTTAGTGGCTCGTGATTTCACGGTCGAGCACTCTGATTTTCTGTGCATCGTATTGAGGCATCAAGTATTGAAGTGTAAACTAAAAGAATATAAGGTGAATCGCCGAAATGTGCACTGAGAAATCAAGTGCACGCATGCCCAAGAAACGTTCACGTGAATGAAGAATTCGCGTGAAAGAAAAGCACTTCCAAGAATGAACCCTTCATTCTATTACAGTGGTCTTACCCGGAATTTCTAGATGTAAATTTTTATACATATACGTAGGCAAACGTACACTGAGTTTTAAAGAAAAAATCTTTCTTCGTGTACACAATCACAACAAAATTTTGTTAAACTCAAAAAAATGTAAGAAATAGAAAAAAAATTATTTTGTTATAGTAACTTTGTTTTTTAGAATTATTTATTAATTATCAAATTTTGAAAACTATTCATTTTAAGAGGCCGCCGTATCTCTGTCCTTTCCTAATTAAAAAATTGACTTTTTTCCCATAATTAGCAACTAGAGGCAAAAATAAAGAGATGGTTTCGATGTGTTTAATAAAATGTAATATTTTCTCTGATTAGGATAAATTAATTTTACCACTTCGTTTTTAAGAAAAGTTGGAATAACTTAGAAAATTAAAAATTAGTGTCAAATAATGGGATTTTCAAGTTATTCCAACTTTTCTTGAAAATAAAGCGGTGGAATTAAATTATTCTTATCAGAGAAAATATTGTTTTCTATTATATGAATCAAAACTATCTCTTTATTTTTGCCTCAAGTTATTAGTTTTTATAAAAAATAAATTTTAAATAGATTCGGTAAAACAGGTAACTGTGTCGGTATACGGCTGACTCTTAATACTTTTTTTTCATACATTTTTGAATTTCCCTCTCTGACTCTGCCACTTTCGGCATCGCTGTGTATATATGTAAGATTATTTATTTAATTAAATTAAATAACACACAAACATTATTATAATTGATTTTTATTCATTAAAAGATTTTTTTATTATTCTTTATTGTAGATATTAATCTCACAATAATTATTGTAGAGTTAAGAAAAATAGTTGAATGATTTTATATAAAATTTCTGAATATTAGCAAAAAATAGTCGTATAATTTTATTATTCTAATTTACTATTTACGTTTTAACTGTTGTTAGTTTGGTTCGTAAATATCGTTAATATAAGTAAACTCACTAATTAGGAGAGAAAGAGTAGAATTTGTTTCCGATTCGATCGTCCTGATGTTTCCTATACTCGGACTCCTTAAACTACACGGTGAGAATGTCCGTGGCAAAATAAAGTTGGACTTCTTCCTTTAATCGCTTGAACGTTTGGTTAATATTTCACAAGGAGAGCGTTTCACCTTCGGGACATCGTTTTGGCTCAAATTTTGAGAATGTTTTCCGGATGCAGAAATATGAAGAAAGCCAAAATTTTAGAGGCCAACGCTCAATATTTTCCTAGTTACAGGCCATTGAAGAAAATCACTAAAAAACTCACTAGATTTTCAAAAGCTTATGGTATCTCAGCATTGTTAGCTAGAAGCTTATACCTCTTTTTCAGATGAAAGCTGAGCTAAAATCCTTCCAAAATCGTAGTTATAGTATATCGAAATAATATTTTTTCGCAAAGTTATAGCGTAATAAAGATTGAACTCAATTTTAGCTTTTATTATTAATTAATGTTTCAAACAAAAAATTCAGATCCAATCTTTATTACGCTCTAACTTTGGGAAAAAATGATATTTTGAGATACTATAGGTGCTATTTTGAAAGGATTTGAGCTCAGCTTTTATTTAAAAAAAAGCATAAGCTTCTAGCTAACAATGCTGAGATACCATAAGTTTTTGAAAATCTAGTGACTTTTTTAGTGATTATCTTCAATGGCCTGTAACTAGAGAAATATTGAGCGTTGGCCTCTAAAATTTTGACTTTCTTCATATTTCTGTATCCAGAGAACATTCCCAAAATTTGAGCAAAATTGGTAACCCGCAGGTGAAACACTCTCCTTGTCAGATTATTACCTCGAACGTCACCTTGATTTACCTTAGATCTCAAGTTTTCACTCAAGTTGTCACTATTAACTGAATTTATTTTATTTCAAAATTTTGTAATTAAATTTGAATCTCATATGTTAGTGTTTTCTTATTTTCATTTATTAGTGAAGTAGGGCTCTAATCTACTCACTAATATTTTTTAATATTAAAATAACTTGAAAAATAAAGACTTAAAGTAACACTGATTTTCCCAGTGGACCTGGCAGGGCCGAATCTTGCGGTTACCGTCTTGTTGTGACTGGAGACGGTGTAGTGACGTAGAGGTTTGTTTTTATTACCTCGCGCCCGGGCGGTCGAGAGATGGAAGCTCCAATCAAACCTCGACATGCAGTCAAAATTTTCAGGACAGGAATCGTTTAACTTCCTAAAAGTTTATTAGCTTGCTTACTAATGAATTTTTCCTTTCTTCTCCGTCTCTCCTTCACACTTGTATACAGTTAACGGTTGAGTTTTCGCAATGAGTCGGTATTGGGAAACGCTGACTCGGGACATAGCATGGAACTAATTTTGGTTGTTAGCCTTTTAAATAGAAATGAAATTAAGATTTACAATTTTTAAATTCAAGAATGTTTTAATAATATTATATTGGTTTGAAGGGCATAGTTCCATGGGATGTCACACCTTCCCCCTCAGGTCAATTGTCGCCCCGACAATCAGCATAAGAGTCGCAGAATAGACCGAGTTTAGCAGCTGATTTGTAAATAACATGTTAGATAATACAATTGATTTTAATTCATGATAAGATGCATTATTTCTGCAGTATATTTGGTTAGTTGCGTGAGTAAATTGTTGGTATACTTGTCATAGTTAAATTTTCCGTTGAATGGTTTTGATATGGTATAGTTAACTAACAATAATGAAAGAATAAAATTTGGTGGCGTATAACAAAAATAGGTGAATAAAAAAAAAAATTTTGTGAAAATGTGTATACAATATTTTGTTGTGTTACTACGCATAATAATGTAAGGAATTCCAATTATATAAATTGGAATTTAGGCAATCAAAATACAATAATAATAGTAATAATAATTTATGTGATTAAAATGTGTAATACTATCTTAGATGTTATAAAAAAAATGGATTAAAATTCAGATGAAAATTAAAATAAATTCGTTGAGAGAACTTGTGGTATTTATAAAGAAGTATATGCATAAATACATAATATATATGGTGTATTGTGTTATTAATAAATAATGTATTATTTGATTGGATTTTTAAAAGGGAGAAACAGAGAAAACTAAGACAGTACTTAGGAGCTATTAACGGGAATAAATGCTAGATAATATATCGTCAGGTGGGAGGAAGAAGGTTACGATTCGAAATTGGCCACAAAAAAGTAACGATTCGGATAAAGCCACAAAAAGGTTCCGATTCGGGTTGAGCCACAAAAAGGTTACGATTTGGCTGCTTATTTTTTCCTTCGATGTTTTGGATGAGAACCGCTGTTGAAAACATAAGATTTTATCTCCGATATCCAAGCACTCATAAATATTAGAATTATTTTTTTATATGTTACATAAAAAAGCAATCAATTGTAAAATTACTTCTATAATAATGTTATCTTCGCTTTTTTGATGAATTTAAAATAATACTGTGATAATTGTTTAAAATTATTTACTGAATTAATTTAAAAATAATTTTTAAAGAAAACAAAAATTACTTATAGGCTGATTCCATTCCAAATCGAACAGTCAGTATACACTCAAGTCACCAATTACTGCGCTAATGGAGTATATTATTCTACCCTAAAAATAAGGGTATACGTATTTTTTTATTTTGCTGAAATATCAAAATTGCATCAGATATGCACTTTTGAAAATTGCATACAAAAACTAAATGTTAAAACTGAAAATGTTGAGAATAACTTTAGAGAGCTATCGTTTTACCAATTTCCAATGAATTTTGATAAACCTTTTTTTATTTTATTTCGTTTTGAGCCCTCTTCAACTCCGTGCAAGAAATTTAAAAAAAAACTAAAAAATGACTGAGATATATGCATTTTACCAAAAAATGCACTTTTTATGCACATGCATTTTTCTCGAAAAGGCCATTTTTTTTTTGCTGAAATTTTTTTTGCTGATAGAGGACCAAAATACCAGTAGATAAGCTATAGGCATACTGGCTCAGGTTCCTTCTGGATCACCCCCTCTCTCCTCAAAGTGATCTAGAATGTAATGTGTGTATAAGCCCATAAGAGTATCCCCTTCTTCGAGTGATTTTTTGAATTTTGGTTTTTATTTACGCCCACCCTTCCCTGCTCCATGTGATCGAGAATGTAATGTGTGTATAAGCCCATAAGAGTATCCCCTTCTTCGAGTGATTTTTTGAATTTTGGTTTTTATTTACGCCCACCCTTCCCTACTCCATGTGATCGAGAATCCGATGTGTGTATAAGCACATAAGAGTATCCCCTTCTCCGTGTGATTTTTTGAATTTCAGTATTTTGTTCACGCCCACCCTTCCCTACTCCATATGATTTAGAATCCAATATGTGTATAAACCCATAAGAGTTACCTTTTTTTGTTTGATTTGTAGGTGGCCCCATACCGTAGGGAGTCCCAAGATGTTTTTTTCTTTTGAAAGATTAATGTTTACGAGTGCATGTTTTCCTTTTTTTCATCTCTATGACTTTTTTTTCTTTAAGCCACCTTCTTTTGATCGATAGATATTTTTCCTTTGGTCAAGGAATATTTTTCCTTATCTTTTACAAATAAGAGTTCTCCTTTTTTTTTAACAAGATGAAAAAAGATAGCTGACCCTTATAATAAATTTTTTTCTCAAAAAAGATTTTCTTTCAAAAAGATAAAGACAGTATTATATCTTAAAGGTTGCATGATTCATTATTTTCATGCACCTGCGACTCAAAAAAGAACACACACAGTGTACTGCATTAAGAGAAAGGACATTCTTTTCCTTCTCTCCTAAAAGCAGGTTAATTTTTGTGCAACGTTCAAGAAAATGCATAGTGGGCAGCGCTGCAAAAAAAGACTCTCCATCCGCCGAAAAAACTTTATGTTTGCTAGTGACTCTTTCGCTTCCCCGCAGCGCCACTTAGTCGGCGCAATCAGTGTGCTGAAAATGGACTCTGATTACTCCGATAATCTTAATGCAAAGACTCTCCATCCACAGAAAAATTTTACGTTTGCTAGTGACCCTTTCTCTTTCGCTTCCCCGCAGCGCCACTTAGTCGGCGCAATCAGTGTGCCAAAAACGGACTCTGATTGCTCCGATAATCTTAATGCAATCGGCGCTTTACGCAATGCTGAAGGATACATGCGGCGCCTAATGTCTTTGGATGCAGGTATACACAGAAAACCCTCGGTCTCGTCATTGTTTTACCACTGCATGTTTTTTTTTTCATCTCTACACTGAGAGAATATTGGTATAAATGCTGCACTTACTAGTACAGCAGAACTCTAAAACGCATGAATTGATTCGTCCTTTGATTTGGTGCTGCTGCTGTCCCGAAACAGTGCAGCATTCGTCTTAGTCTTGCGCTTATGATATACAAAAAGCGCCTACGATATCTGAAAAGCGCCTCTGGTGGACGAAAAGAGAAACTCAGCTGATGTATATTAGTCGTTTTGGGACGGCTGGGCCCCCGAATCTTGTGGCGCTTCTGCACGAATCGACGATGCAGCGGCTATACTTAGAGTTTCCAGCAGACGAGCCAATGTTCTCTCAGTGTATGACAGTTTCTTTAACCCACATGCTTCTGATCGATAGATATTTTCCCTTTGGTCACTTTCACATTACTTTACTATTCAAAGTCACTTTCTGCTTGTTCCGATAATCTTAATGCAATCGGCGCTTTACGCAACGCTGAAGGATACATGCGGCGCCTAATGTCTTTGAGTGCAGGTATACACAGAAAACCCTCGGTCTCGTCATTGTTTTACCACTGCATGTTTTTTTCTTTTTCATCTTTATGACAGTTTCTTTAACCCACATGCTTCTGATCGATAGATATTTTCCCTTTGGTCACTTTCACATTACTTTACTATTCAAAGTCACTTTCTGCTTGTTCCGATAATCTTAATGCAATCGGCGCTTTACGCAACGCTGAAGGATACATGCGGCGCCTAATGTCTTTGAGTGCAGGTATACACAGAAAACCCTCGGTCTCGTCATTGTTTTACCACTGCATGTTTTTTTCTTTTTCATCTTTATGACAGTTTCTTTAACCCACATGCTTATGATGGATAGATATTGTCCCTTTGGTCACTTTCACATTACTTTACTATTTAAAGTCACTTGTTTTCATTTTGTTGGAAAGAGACTTTTTTTTTCCTTTTCGTAAAAATATGTTTTCTTTTACTGAGAAAAGAAACTTTTTTTGGTTTTCATGTTTATAATCTTACAATCTTTTTTCTTTCAAAATTGAAACTTTTATTGTGCCCATTCTATATCCATGTATTAAGTTAAAATAAGGTTATTGGTGAATTTTTTTCTTTTCAGAAAAGGTTTTCTTGACAGGATAATATTTTTGAAAGTCACCTGTTATCTTATTTTATTTACTCTTTTCCTAAAACAATATATCGGTCATTTAATTTTCAAAACGAAGCCCTTTGCAAATGCATTCTTTTTAGATAGAAAAGAGGGCGTGGAAAATACTTGGAGGATTGTCAAAAAAAATTTTTCCGCAGGTAGGTAATTTTTGTAAATTTTTTTGTATAAATACCGTGGTGCATGCGATGAAGAGCATTCAGTTTTCTCTCAAGTCTCATATAGTTGAGAATTCAATTTAAATTTAAATATTTAAAATGACGAATACGAGCAACAGCATTAGAGCAATGCGGGAACGCATTCAATGGATAATGAGGAATGGCTCATTTTTCCTACTAATGCTAGACCATTTAAGCTGGGCAATGGATGCAATTAATGCATGTAAGTTTTTTATTAATAATACATTTTAATTATATTTCTTCATAATTACGAAAATTTTTTTATATTTTTTTATAATTTAATTTTTTTTCTTGTTTCAGTACCACCTCCACCGGTAAGTGCGACGATGCAGCAGCTATTCCAGGGGATGGAAACCCCAAGGGCGAGCCCCAGCCCGAATCGTAAGCGCACTACCAGGAACAGGTCATCGAGCTCGAGTTCGAGCTCGAGTTCGAGCTCCAGCTCAATTGGCACCTCATCAACGTGTTCTTCGTGTCACTCGGGAAGTCGAAAAAACCGAGGACGCTGAATAACGTAGAAGGTAAATTTTATTCTCTTCACCACATAAGAATTAAATTTTCATATTAAATTTAATATATATGTATATTTTCTGTTTCAGAATCAAAGAAGGTTGCAGACACTCCTCTTCGGGAGAACTCGCCGCAACCAGGGCCCTCAGGTCTTAATACAAGTAAGTTTGAGAAATAAAAATATTTTATTAAAATAAAAGAAAAAAAATATTAAAATATTTATTTTTTGGTTTTAGCATCAATGAAGGATTCTACTCCTCTTCGGGAACCTTCACCGAAACCTTCATCTTCAGGATCTAACGTGGGTAAATAAAAAAAAATTAAATAATAATAATAATAATTTAATCCATATAAGTTTATTTAAATAACTAATTAAATTTTCTTCTTTTTTTCAGAAATAAATGGCAGTACTTCTCATCAAGAAAATAGGCCTCCTCCTCCTCGAAGACGAATCTTGCGGCTCAAGCACACAGGAAAGCGTATCATCATGAGCACCGGACCCCCTAAATCATCTAAGAACGATAATGATGAAATATCAATTATTGGTCAAATAGAATCCGGATCAACTCAACAGGATGTGTCTTCATGCAGTGATATTAAAATAATAGACGACGAATCATCTAAGAACGATAATGATGAAATATCAATTATTGGTCAAATAGAATCCGGATCAACTCAACAGGATGTGTCTTCATGCAGTGGTATTAAAATAATAGGCGACGAAACATGGATCGAATAAAAAAAATAATTTTATAATTAATAAATTTATGTAAAAGTTTTGTGTTATGAAAAAAAAAAATTGTATGTGAAAAAAAAAGATTGTAATTTGTATGAAATAAAAAAAAATTTTAATGTAAAAAATTGTATGTATAAAAAAAAATTTTGTATGCATTAAAAATTTATATTAAATGAAAAGAAAATAAATGATATAAGTTAATGAAAAAAAAATAAATGAAAGCTTAAACTCGCTCATTTTACCAAAAATCACCATCCTTACCAACAAAAAAGAATATAATCTTCATTTATATAAGAATTCTTTTTATTAAATATATATATATATATTTTTTTAAATACAATTCCTTAAAATATACATTAAATTAAAAAAAAAAAACAATTCAGGAGATAAAATAATAATAAATCATTTTAATCATAAAAAAAACTTTATTTTTTTTTCTTTTTAATACATTTTCAATTTTCAAAATTTTTATTTATTTGCGAAATACAAACATGTACATTTCATACTTTGATTTTGTTTCAAAAAACTATCAACTTCATCTATGTTATTAATATTTAAGTAATTGCGTAGCCATGCTCGTATAGCAATGGCATTATTAACTGCACACACGGGTCTTTTTCTTCTTATGCAGAAAACATGGTTCAAGCAGAAGTGTCGCTTATCACTTATTATTTCTTCTAATGCTGGACAGCCGAAATCTTCAACATTTAAAATTGACCTGCGAATAAAATAAACAGAATAATTAAACTATAATATAAAAGTATAAGAAAAGTATTAGAAAGTAAGAAAAAAGTATTAAAAAGTATGAAAAAGTATGAAAAAAAAAAGTATTAAAAAGTATGAGAAAAGTATGAAAAAGTATAAAAAGTATAAAAAAAAAGTATAAAAAAGTATAAAAAAGTATAAAAAAAGTATGAAAAAGTATAAAAAAAGTATAAAAAAGTATAAAAAAGTATAAAAAAGTATGAAAAGTATTAAGAAAATGATTATTTTGAATATAAAAATTTAAATATATTTTTACTTACACACTTGGTAAAAGATTTTTCAACCATTGCACTTTCTGCTCTCCTTTGACAAATAATTTTTTGATTCCTTGCGAGCAGATTTGGAAAACACGTTGTAGACGATGATATGGAATATCTCCGGAATTCCATGCTATACCGTGATGGAACCTTTCCACCCACTGAGCCATGCATTTTTCTTCTGTATTTAGTTCCTCCCATGTAATTGGAGATTTGAAAACATAGACTGTAGGTGAAGCTGTTTTTCTAAAATTGAGGAAACTAACTTCTTTGAAAATAAAAGAATCCTCTGATATTCTTTGAAATCCTTGAATATCACATATATAAATGCTTTCTTCTTCCGCAGACTGCATGATATAATTTTTGAACAGCATATCGTAATCACGAGTTCTAGCCATCTTGTAGCGTTGGATGTTTCAGTATGAATTAATATCGGGAAATGAGAATAGAAAATTTTCAAATCGTAAGTTTATGTCAAGCAATTCCCCTCTTACTTTTTTAAGATTGGACGATGGAAAATAGCTCAGTTTTCACTGGTTAAACTAAAAGATGATAGTCACTCCCCCTCTAACTTTTTAAGATTGGACGATGGAAAATTGCTCAATCCTCATTGGTTAAAACTAAGAAATGATTCTGATAGGTTAAAAAAGGTAAAAAATTCATCCCTACCCGTGAAAACCTCTCTTTTTCTGAAAAACTTGCACTCCGTTTTACTATTGGTTAGTTAATTGAATTTTCTATCTCTCCTTTTGTTAACTTACCTTTAAAAAGGACTGAAGGTTTCTGGATGAGCATACTTCGTCAGAGGAGTCGTGAGTGTACATAGTCATCGGGACTAAACTTTACCAATCGTGAAAGTTTGTGTTTGTGAAAGGTTATTTTAAATAAAAAGAAAAAAAATGTCTTCAATTAATTTCTTTGAACGTCTTGTGCAACTACTCCGTGATGCTTTACAAAATGTAAATGAACTGAACAAAACCGATCTCCATTATTGGATAGATATGTGCAATGGTAGTTTAGAGAAATTAAATGAAAAAATTGTCAATTCTGATCTTACAAGAGGAGAAAAGCAGAGATGTCAAACTTGTGTGTTACATCTTTCGGGTATTCAAGTTCAATTTGAACATCATCTTCAACGAGGAGGTGGTCTGCAATCTGAAGAAATAGAAGCTTCTGTTGAATGGCGAGATGTGCAGTCAGCTTTCGAAAACAGAATTAGAACTGGCGTAGTGGTAAATATAAATCATGTGGATATTTTAAGTTTTTTAAACGACGCCCAAGAACTCTTTAAAGTACATGTACAGTCATGCTTAGAAGAATATAGTGCTCTGAAAGTGAATTCAGATTTCACCGCAGAATTTTCTATACAGAAAAGTAGTGAAGAATTGACAGATATTAAATATTTTACAACCATAAGTACTTCAATTTTCATGTCAACGAATCTAGAAGAATGGTTCAAAATAAATATCAAAGATTCTATTTTGACACAGACAGAAGAATTTCAGGAAAAAGATTCTGGCTGGGCTCTAAAAAGCATTATAAGTCTGAGTATAAATATGAAAAAATGTTCTCCGATCAAGGGCAGTTCGTACATTCCTCTACCACCTTTTATACAAAAGAAAAAAGCATGTGTCAATGTTCGTAACAATGACAATCAATTTTTCAAGTATGCTATCCTCTCAGCAATATATCCAAGTGAAACTAATACGAATAGAGTTAATCAATATAGCATGCATGAGAACAAGTTGAAATTTAATAACATAGAATTTCCAGTGACACTTAAAAATGTTCCAAAATTTGAAGAACTGAATAATATTTCAGTAAATGTGTACATGTTGAAGAAGTTTGGACAAAAGTTTGAAGTATCACCTTGCCACATTACATCGGATAAAAAGGAAAAGCATGTCAATCTACTCATCATCCAAGACTTTTACATCGATGAGTATGAAAAAGATAATCATTCTGATGATATTAGTTTACCCAAATACCACTACGTTTGGATAAAGAATATGTCTCGTCTTCTGAAATCTCAACTATCTAAGACACATGTAAAATCATTCCATTGTGAAAGATGTTTACAAGTCTTTTATAATGAAGAAAGATTGCAAGTTCATGAAAATGATTGTAAGAATTTGAATTATTGTCGAATTAATCTACCTGACTCGCAGAACAACATTCTGAAATTTGAAGATTATTATAAAAGCGAAAAAGTTCCTTTTATTGTTCATGCTGATTTTGAATGTTTACTGAAGCCTACAATGAATGAGATTGCCTTCCAACTTCATGAAGCATATAGCATAGGATATTATATAAAATGTAGCTTTGATGACAGCTTATCTTTTTATAAGTCATATAGAAAAAATATCGAAGATGGACAGACTCCTGCACAATGGTTTGTTCAAGAATTAAAATCAATCAGTGAGGAAATTGATAAACTCTACAAGAATCCGAAACCATTAAAACTTACGGATTTAGAAGAATTATCTTTCCAAAGGTCAACCATTTGTCACATATGCCGAAAACTAATCCGTGATGAAGAACTCGCAGTACGAGATCACTGTCATCTCACAGGACGGTAAGATATTAATTATAGTTATATTTCAATGAAAAAAATTTACTTTATCATGCAAATTTTTTTTAAATAACTATTTTTTTTTACATTAGTTTCAGAGGTGCAGCACATAATTCATGTAATTTGAATTACAAGTATTCAAAATTTATTTCTGTGGTTTTTCATAACCTCAATTACGATACACACTTCATTTTGAAAGAGATAGCCACATCTTCATTGATGGGAGGACGAGTTACGCTATTGCCACATAATAAGGAAAAATATATTTCTTTTACAAAATACATAGATGGCAGTGACCTAAGTTTTAGATTCATAGATTCTTGGCGTTTTCTTCCTTCGTCATTAGAAAAACTTGCATCATACTTGGAAAATGTGCCGATATTGATAAAAGAGTTTCGAACTGATGGTTTTACAGATGAGAAAATTGATTTTCTCAAACGTAAAGGTATATTTCCATATGATTTTGTAGATGGATTGGATAAATTATTAGTTACGAAATTGCCAGAGAAAAATCAGTTTTATAACCAACTCACCGATTCTCATATTGCTGATGAAGACTATAAGCATGCTATTCAAGTCTGGAGTAAGTTCAATATAAGGACATTAGGCGAGTATTCGGATTTATACTTAAAAACAGATGTTTTACTATTGGCGGATGTATTTGAAAGTTTTCGAGAAACATCTCTCAAAGCTTACGGTTTATGTCCAGCTCACTTTTATACGTCTCCAGGCTTGACATTTTCAGCAGCGCTAAAAATGACGAAGGTAGAACTGGAGCTTCTTACAGATATAGATATGTTGATGTTCATTGAAGCAGGTATTCGGGGAGGAATAAGTCAATGCTGTAATCGCTATGCCAAGGCGAACAATCCATATATGGGCTCTCCGTATGATGAAAAACAGAAAATGAAAACACTTATGTACTTTGATATTAATAATCTTTATGGATGGGCAATGGTTCAATATTTGCCAGTCGGAAAATTCAAATGGGTAGAATATGAGACGAATTCAAACTTTTACAACGCACCGCCAGATTCAGTTATTGGATATATTGCTGAAGTAGATTTGGAGTATCCTAAGGAAATACACGATGCACATCGAGATTTTCCATTTTGCGCAGAGCATAGTGCGCCACATGGCTCGAAACAAAAGAAACTTCTCACTAGTTTGAAGAACAAGGAGAGATATGTTATTTACTATCGAACACTTAGACAAGTGTTGGAAAATGGTCTTCGACTGAAAAAAGTGCATAAAATTTTAAGTTTTGAGCAAAAGGCATGGCTTAAACCTTATGTGGAATTGAATACTCAAAAAAGAATGCAGGCTAAGAACGAATTTGAAAAACTTTTTTATAAATTGTTAATCAATGCTGTCTATGGAAAGTGCATTGAGCGAGAGCGATCTCGAGTTGATGTCCGATTGGTAAATAAATTTTTCTTATCCCCTGGCGAAAAGTACGTCGAAAGACGTCTACTTTCTGAGAGAGAAGTTAAGCATTATCTACGGCGGCTCGGCGCACTAGCGATGCGCAATCGTGTTGACGCTCTGTTTTTCACAGCAGTTAAGAATAGAGAGGGCTACGTCTATCCTTCTCTGTCCGCCGGCGTTAGACATTGACTCTCTCCTTCTCTCTTTCTTTTTCATACAGAATAGAGAGGGTTGCGTCTATCCTTCTCTGTCCGCCGGCTTTAAGAATTGACTCTCTCCCTCTCTCTTTCTTTCTCTTATATGTACAATAAAGGTAGCCGCGAATGGAGGGGGCTATGTCTAGCCTTCTTTGCCGGTTACAACAAGCAGTATATCTTTTTCTTTATTTTTCTTATATAGTAATTTTAAATATTTTATTATTAAAATCTAACTTGTTTTATTTTGTGAATTATAAATTGCAGTGTGTTATAAAGTGTGTAAATTATAAAATGTGAGTGAAATATTGATGGTTTATTTTAATGATTTATCATCAGTGGGAGAGGGGCAGAGAAGGATAGAGCATACTCGGTCAATAGCAGCAAGCGATTCATCGCGGTATTTTTATTTTAATGATTTATCATCAAAAACGAATTATCACAACGGGTAAGTTGGACGTACTTTTCGCCGGGAATAAGAAAAAATCGTATATTCACCTCGGGAGAGAAGTTGACCATCAATTGCTCGCGTATTTGCCCCCTCGCTGCGCTCGGGGGCAAATCTTACGCGAGCATTTAATGGTCAACTTCTCTCCCTAGGTTAATAATATACTATTACTGGTAGATATGGAGCAGAAGCACGCATAGCTCTACCAAATTTTCACAGCTGTGCTATTTTTGATGAGAATATAGTTGCCATTCAAATGAAGAGAACGAGCATCACAATCAAGAAACCAATTTATGTTGGATTTTGCATTTTAGAATTATCAAAAACATTAGTTTATGATTTTCATTATTCGTATATGAAAAAGCGAGTTGGAGACAAATGCAAACTTTTGTATACTGATACTGATAGTCTCATATACGAAGTTGAGGATGTTGACATGTACAAAATAATGAAAGAGGACATACATAAATTTGATACTTCCGATTATGAAGAAAATAATCCGTTCGAAATTCCTCGAGTTAATAAGAAAGTTCCGGGTTTGATGAAAGACGAATGTAATGGTAAGATAATGACAGAATTTATAGAATTACGAAGCAAAATGTATAGTATTTCAATCGATGGAGGAGAAGTTATAAAGAAAGCCAAAGGTATAAAGTCCAGTGTTGTTAAAAAATCAATTACTTTTGAGGATTACCGAAGCTGTCTTCAGGATCTCACCATTATATACCGTGAACAGTGCAATATCCGTTCAAAATTGCGTACTGTGCATACTGAAAAACAGAGAAAAATTGCTCTAAGTCCTCACGATGATAAGAGATTTTTATTGCCTGATAGTACAGATACTTTACCTTGGGGACATTATAAAATTGAAGAAATACAGATGGCGCAAGCTGCACTTGAAGTAGAGAGGGAACATGCAAGAAAAATGGCTGCTGAAAAAAAAGAAAAAGAGTGGGAGGTAGAAATGAGGAGGGGAGATACACGAGTGGAGATGGATGCTACAGAGAATGAAAGAGAGAGGGAAATCGAGAGAAGGGATGAAGCCACCAATGAAAATAGTGCAGAGCGAGTGGGGATGTCACTTTATGAAGACGAGCAAATTATCATTGAGTATGATGTGTTAGAGGAGTTCATGAATGACTGGCATCCATCAATGGAGGGGGCAAGTTCCCAGGAAGGAGAAAAAAAGGATATATTACGAGTAGCAATGGAAAGGGTAGACATCGAAGTGGGGAATGGGCTATATCAACCGATGGACCACAATGAGGAGCGCATTCAAGTAATCGAAGAGCTTGAGGACGATCAACCTTGCACAAAGAAATCTAAAATCGACTAACTTTTTAAGTAAGTTACAATTTATTTTTTTTACCAAAAAACATTATTTTTTTCCATCAAAATTTTTTTCTAACAGAAATTTTTAATTTTTTTTACTTTTTCTTGTTTTCAGAATGGATTTATCTGCACTGAACAAGATTGCTGGAAGCGACTTCCTGCCAAGGAAGAAAGTCACAGACTTAGAAAAGGACCAGCAGTACATGGTGACTTCACTGAAACAAGTCAAGACAAGATTTGGAACCAAGGTCGTAGCAGATTTCGACCAAAGCTTCCAAGTCTTCTTACCAGAGAAGATTTCATCTGCAATCTTAAAAGATGAAGAATTTTTCTACAATCTCTGTGATAATGCAAATAAACTGCGTTTGATTGCAATATACCTGGGAGGATCTTCTTTTAAATTCAATCGGGCTTAAAATAAATAAAAATATACTCGTCAAATTATTTTTCAAACTATTTATTGTAAATTGTACATAATAAGAATACATGAATAAATGAAAATTATTAAACATTATATAATTGTTTTTATTTATCACCACCATTTATAATTATTATATTTATATTGAATCATAAAAAGAAAATTTTAATAATAAAAATATTTTATATATAACTTAAATTAATGAACATAATAAAATTAAATTTTTTTCTTTTTTATTTATTACACTAAAATACGTGGTAAAATACATCTTAGCTTATTCAAATAATCTCATTTTTATCTATCCAACTATTATGCTTGCTATTTAGACCTAACCACTTAACATATACACGTTTACCACTTTTCTTTAAAACTTTTTCTACCAAATAAATTTCTGGATACATAGTCTTTTAAATTTCCGTTTCATAAAAGCCGCCGGAGACTGGTTCATCATAATAATCTTTGACATGGTAAGTTATGGGATTGGTTTTTACAACTCTTGTTATTGTGAAAATTTCAGTTGACCAATTTGGTGTATAACCTTTTTCAAAAACTTGTTTTATCTTACTTATTCGCACTTTATCTCCTACTTTGAATTTTGGTTTTTTACAGGTCTTTTTCAGTTGGGTAATTTTTCTTGATTTCTTTTTCATTTACCTTCGTAACGTTTTCAGGCTCGATTCCTATTGTCCGATGTTTTCTTGAATTGTATGCTTTCACTAACTCAGGCAGAATATCCAACCATTTATAACTTCCTTGTTTGCTGAATTCTAACCACATTGCATTTTTTAAAGTTCTATTAAAGCGTTCACATATGCTTGCATTAAGATTACTATGTGAAGAGTAGTGATTTATCTTGTACTTTTTCATAAGATTCTGAAAGTTTAAATTGTAGAATTCTTTTCCTTGGTCAGTTTGTAAATTCGATGGCACCCGTTCTTGTTTTAATATTGACTTCATAGCTAGAGTAACATCATTGCCACTCTTCGATTTGACTGGTACAGCCCATGCATACTTTGAAAATATATCTATGACAGTTAGTGAGTAGCGAAAACCTTTGTTTTCCTTGAAATAAGGTATCATTTCTACAAGGTCAGCTTGCCAAGTCTCATCTAATCCGCGTATGTCATATTTTCTTCGCTTGTACCTTCGACGTGCTGGCTTGTGTAGCTCTTCAACTACTCTTTGACGTTCCATCTTAAACTTCAACTTTAGCAATATCCGATCGTCTATCCATTTCTTTTTTATATATTCAATACTTGCAAAATTTCGTTGAGTCATATCATAGACATAAGTTAATTTTTCATCTATTTCTGCTTTATATATTTCAACTTTGTTCTCATATTCTTGTATAGCTTTAGCAACTTCTATAATTTTAGAAGATAAGTAATCAACTTCTTTCTGTAGGATATTATTTAGTGAATTCAAACTAATGGCATCATTTGGATCATTAGCCTCTCCAATATTGCAAAGCCGCTTATTTTCTAAATCAAAATCACCATCTGATGTAACATTGAATCCAATACCTCGAGGACCACGACTCACTTGCGAGCCCTCAAGTTTTCTTCCAAACACATCGAGACTCATGATACTACTATTGATTTGAAAATTGTGTACGTCAATATATATGCCCAGCTTCACGTAGTTCCTCTATGATTGATTGGATTTCATTGTTGTGATTATTATTTCCAGCAGATCGTTCGGCTATCAATAATCGCAGTCTTTCGACAAGCTCATTCGGATCATCCCAGTACACTAGATCTATGGAAGTATTCTTTTTTGCTATTTTATATTTAGGTATGAGACCCCCTCCGCTGGTAGACATTCTACTACGATCACTGCGGAACATTGGTGCTATGATTTTTGAATATTTTCTACTCTTCGAAGAGCGTATATTCTCACTTTTGCTATGTCTTTTTCTATGGGCATTTGTTGCTTCCAGGATAATGCGATAGTTCTTGCGATCTGTTGTACTCAAAAGATTATTATCTGGTTCTTTTTTGAAAAGCAATTCCATTAGACCATTGCTTTTAGGAAAACTTAAATCTTTCACTTTTATCATTTTATCATCAAATTGAATTTTTGAATCACCCATCATGTATACCCCACTGACTTTTCTCACTCCGTATATGTTATCGATTTTGCTGCGGCTTCCATTTAGCATTGATAAAAAGTCTGTCGGTTCAGTTTCTTTATGCGCAGATACAAATGGTGAATATATAGATTTGAATGATGAATTTGCAGAATTGAATGATGAATTCATCATTGTGCTATTTATCGGAGAAAAATCATCGCCATTAGAAGCATCATTATCAAACGCCGAACCCGAGTTATTAATATCGTTTACAATATAACTTGATTCATCAAATCTCAATCTTTTTTTTTGCCGATTTTCTGTTACTATCTATGGCCGAAATGTGATTAGAACGTGACACACTTTCAGTTGTCGAATCGACAAGCTTTTCGAGTGGTGTAATAACTGGTTTTAAAGTATCACCAATAACCTTTTCAAAATCATCTCTCTCCTTTTTTAACAAAGAGTATTTTTTTTTAATAGCCTCGCGTGCTCGTAAGAGCTCGCTAAGAACATTTTTTTCTTTCTTAAAGTCAGGCATGCTGACAAGATGTTGTCTACAATCAAACTGCAAAGATTAAGATTTATACTTCCTTTTTAATGGCAAAACAGTCAAATCCTTTTCTATATCTACCATCATTCATTGCTCTATCTTTGTCAATAACAACAAATCCATACTTGTCATTCTTCCAGCATTCTGTACAAAGATTTCGAAATTCATTTAAAGTTAAGTCAGTATTCACATGGTCTTCATAGATATGTTTAAGATTAACATCATCTTGACGATAAATTACCATCAAATTAATATTGTCCCTGATGAGATGTTTCGGTATATGAGCATATGACTGACATAGATAAAAGCTATCTACACTTTTGTGTCTCCCCATACAGAAAAAAAGCTCTGACGTTATCCTGCTTCTCACAAGCCACATCATCAAAAATCATAATTGAATTAGGTAGGGCTTCATCTGGAGACACTACAGATGCATGTTCACTGAACGGTAGATATGATATACCTTCAATTGGTTCTAAAACTTTTTGAAGAAATTGGTATTTCGGTTGATTTAAGGATTTAGAGTATACATACAAATTTTCAAATCTAAGACCATTAGGGTGTGTAATTAGAGCTAATAAACTATTAGTTTTTCCACAGTTCGATGGGCCACAAAATACTGCTCGTATATTATCTGGAAGTAACTCTCCATGTCGCTTTTTTCTTTTCGTTTTCTCAAAATCAAAGTTGCCGACGGGAAGTTTGACGTTCTGCTCAGTAAAATCCATGTTTACGTAACAAAGTCAAATCTAAGATTGACCTTTTCTAAATATAAACGCTTGTTTTATATTTTTGATCATCAGTTGTAAATCAACACTCGAAGAGAGATGCTCGTACACAAATCACAGAAGCACCCTAAGGGTAAAGGGTTACTTGATAAAGTAATCAATAACTTACCTATTGAAATGCATATTCCTGGATATCAATATTGTGGTCCCGGAACAAAACTGAAAAAGCGTCTAAAAAGAGGTGATACAGGTATCAATCCACTTGATCAAGCATGCAAAGAACATGACATATCTTATTCTGATAAAAATGCTGATCGAAAAGTCGCTGACATGAAGCTCGCTGATAAAGCTTAGCAGCGTGTTAGAGCCAAAAATGCAAGTCTTAGCGAAAAAGCAACTGCTTTTGCTGTTGCAAATGCTATGAAATGAAAAGGAAAGACAGGAATGGGTGTAAAATTGAGTAAATTAGTAACTGCAAGTAAAAAATCATTAAAACCAAGTAAACATTCTCGCAAAGTTATTCAGTCGGCTTTAAAAGGTGCACGTGAAGCTCTCAAGATCGTTGGTGGTAAGAAAAAAATTATCATTCCACGTATTCTACCTGTTCCATCAAAAATAGGTGGCGCTCTGCCTTTTCTCATACGATTGTTCGCAGCACTAAGTGCAACTGGTGCTCTGGCTGGAGGAGCTGCTGGAATAGCTAAAGCAGTAAATGAGACTAAAGCTGCACAGAAAAATTATGAAGAAAGTAAGAGACATAATAAAACTATGGAAGCTATTGCTCTAGGAAAAGGTCTCCATCTTAAACCATATAAAACTGGAATGGGATTATTTATGAAACCTCATATCGGTCATGGTCAAGTTAAAAAAAAAAACTTCGATTTAACTTTGCCAAATCGTGCACTGACTGACTATGATCTTATAAAGTATGCTCGTATGATGCAAATCCCATATTTTCGAGGTGTTTTCATGAGAAATAATCTACCTTCTGATGGCCCATGGCATAACGAATCTGCTATAGTTAACTTAGATGATTTTCAAAACAAAGGCACTCACTGGGTATGTTATCGAAAACGAGGTTCTGAAGTGATTTATTTTGATAGTTTTGGTGATCTTAAATCCCCTATAGATCTCATGTTATATTTTAACGTGGAAGAAGTGAAATACAACTATAAAAGATATCAAAATTTCGACTCATTTATTTGTGGACATCTTTGTCTTCAATTCTTGTGTGAAAGACTATAAAAGAAGAGTTTTCAAACAAGCAGGATCATTCTTTTTCAAACAGTCATGGAAGATAGCTTCACTTTGAGTCTTTCAGGCAAATCTTCTATCTTAGAAGCGCAATATTTTCCTTCAATAGAACTACCACAGCATAAGAATTTTGTTTTGGGTTTAGTTGAACTTTTAACATTCAACTCGATTCCCAATGTTGACGATTCGAATAATAAACTTCATATAAACGGAGAGAAGATTATTACTATTCCTACTGGCAGTTATGAAATTGATGCTATTAATCAATTTTTGCAAAAAGATTTGAAATCTAAAGACATCGAGTTTTCCTTGAAAGCTAACAACAATACTCTCAGAAGTGAAATTTATTGCAGCCATCAGATAGATCTTAGACCTCGCGATTCAATAGGCAGTCTTCTCGGTTTCACTCGTCGCGTTCTTCATGAAGACATTCATCACAGCTCTGATTTACCTGTGAAGATATTGAAAATAAACGCACTCAGAGTAGAGTGTAATATTACTACAGGTGCTTACATCAACGACAAAAAAGTTCACACGATCCATGAATTTTTCCCAAAAGTTCCTCCAGGATATAAAATCATAGAAGTTCCATCGCATGTCATATATTTACCACTCAATGTTAAGAGTATAGATCATCTTCAAATCCGAATCGTTGATCAAGACGGAAATTTAGTGAATTTCCGAGGAAAGGAAATTACTGTTAGACTTCACATAAAATCTGTATAATGGGAATCGTTTATAATTCAAGTGTGCATATAAGTCAGCCATCATGTCAACCCACCATCAGTCGTCCAAAGGTACTCAAACCGTTAACACGGAAGAGCATCCAGTTTCTCAAAAGCATAGGTCTCAAAGTACGTGGAAAAAGATTAATTGTATCATTCTCTGCTGCTTTCAGAAAAATGGACGAAATTCTACGCATTCAATCAGGTGTCGCATTCGATGAGTCTATTGCTCATTATGAGGTTCACGCACATCAACCATACTCCACATTAAGTTTCAATAACAGTGATGAAATCCGTATTTCTATTCAGCATCAAGATTCATGCCTCTTACCATCATGTAGTTACATCCATGTATGTGGAAAATTACAAAAACCGGATGGACATAGAGGTAGATAAAAGTAAAAATGTTGGTCTGAGTAGTCTCATGAAGGGATGCACTTCATTTAATCCAAATCAGACTTTAACATTAGAAAATGCAGGCTGGCTTGGTGTTGAAGAAGCAAACAAAACAATTGTAGATGATCATGGAAATTTTGACGTCTCTATCCCTCTAAGTATGATTTCAGGCTTCGCAGAAGATTACAAGAAAATTGTTGTTAATATGAAGCATGAACTCATTCTCACAAGATCAAGAAATGACCTGAATGCTATAATGCAGGAAGGTACTGTAGCCAACAATGCAACCACATATGAACCTTATCAAATAAAAATATCAAAGATAGAGTGGTTAATGCCATATGTTATTGCATCAGATAAACAAAAAATCCAGCTGTTAAATTTCATTGGCAAAGATAATCCTATTTCTATGAGTTTTCGTTCATGGGAGTTATTTGAATATCCTCTTCTTCCAACAACAAATAAACACGTCTGGACGGTAAAAACTTCAAATCAATTGGAGAAACCACGTTTCGTGATTCTTGGATTACAATCGGGAAAAAAAGGTTCAAGATCTAAAAATGCCAGTCGCTTCGACCACTGTAATATTAGTAATGTGAGACTTTTCTTGAATTCGCAATATTATCCGTACAACAATCTCAATCTTGACATATCTAAGAATCAATTTGCTATTCTCTATGATATGTACGTTAATTTTCAGAAAAGCTATTACGGAAGAGATTCACAGCCATTGTTGACAAAGTCTCAGTTTATCAACTTTGAACCACTCATAGTTATTGACTGTTCACGACAAAACGAATCTCTAAAGAGCGCTCCTGTCGATGTACGTCTAGAATTTGAGTCTCAAAATGACTTTCCAGCTAATACTTCAGCTTATTGCATGATCTTACACGATCGCATCATTCAGTACAATCCTATTAGTGGAGATGTTCGAAAGCTTGTCTGAATTATCTTCACTTTTACGTAAAAAATTAACATTTCGAAATGGAATATGCGGTAGACATGATTGGTTTTAAGCAAATGGGTGGTGAATATGTTCTAAAGGAAATGGCAATCATTCCTCTCAACGACAGTGGTGATCCTATCGTTCATCTATTCAAAAAACCTTTTTCATGGAAAAGGCTCTCTGACGAATTACAAGAAGAAAACATTCGCCTCAAACATAATCACGGAATAGCTTGGAATACTGATGGGCTTGACTACTCTCAAATTGCAAACTTACTTCGTGAATATTTACATGATGCTACTAAAATTTTTGTTCTGAATGAATTCAAACGTAAATGGCTGTTACGATTCAAATTTCCTGCTTATAATATCAATCAATACGGCTATCCATCAAAACCATCTTTCAAGTGTGTTACCATATGCACAAACCATAATCCAATTTATAAAACTGTCTGTGCACTACACAATGTCAAACTCATGAAATTATTCTATCTCTCAGAAAATCATTTGTAAGAAAAAAAGACAAAAAAAAAAGAAAAAAAAAAAAAAGTAGTAGAAAACGCTATAGGCATTCTGGATCACTTTCGGATTCTAGATCTCTGAGGTGATCTACAATGCGTACTTTCTGGATCACTTTGAGGAGAGAGGGGGTGATCCAGAAGGAACCTGATCCAGTATGCCTATAGCTTATCTACTAATACCTATCTAATAGTACTTGTTTGATCCCGGCTTTTTTGGTTTGGAGCGAGAAAAAAATTCACAAATTTTGTTGGTGAAAAATGCTTGTATATACGTTCGGAAGTCTTAAGCAGTCGACATTTAAATATTATCCTTCGTTTAGCATTATCCAGGAACAACGACGTGGACGTAGAAGGATTCTGTTCCCTTCGGGGTGCTTTTTTAGAGTGAGTTCCCCTTGCCTCTCACTGTTGGGATGCGTCAAAAAAATAATTATAGATAATTATTTTTTTTATTTTTGTGCTTATTATTTTTAGTTTTAAATGTAGTCTCACGACGCTTGGCTTTTTTTTTCTTGTCTTTCATTTCATTTAGTGCATGTATAGCTGTCCTGCCAATAAATATATGTGATTTTAATTCCCCAAATTTTTTTAACCACATATGACTTTTTTGAATTCCATTATATTTAGAAACCCCACTCCATTCAATATTTTTCTTTTTTCTAAATCTTTCAATCTCATTTATTGGTAGTAAAATGATTTTTATTGCATTGGTGTAACTTTGAACCCAATTTATAAAATCGTCAGCATTTTGTATCGATTCTTCATGAAAATATTCCATAACGATATTTTTTGTGCTTTCATCAATAGGATGACCAGTATATAAATCTGGCTCCGAATAAACTCCTTTATTTTTCACGAGATTTCTTGATTTATTCATCATATACTCGCTTATATTCGGGAATAGTGAGCAAACTTTTATTTTGTTTAATTTTGAAGGTAGTAGAGTTAGAAGTTTTATTTTCTCCGAAATAGAAGAGCATTTTTCTAAAGCCAATTTAAAATTTTCTAAAAATTCATTCCAATAGTTTTTAGTGGAATTTTCGTCCGATTCTATTGATTCAACTTAAATGCTATACGCATCTTCTAATTTACTTCCAACAGTAGCAGAAAAAGCTGAAATTAAGGATTTTTTCTTTTTAGATACGTAATTTCCTCTAAAATTTTCAGGTATTGCAGTTTTTCTTTTTAGGGGTGAGATGCATTCAGGTAAAACTGAATTAATACTCTCGTTTAATTCCTCTATTCGTTCGGGTGTCTTCGGAATAAAATCATCATCTCTTCCGCTAAAAAGTTCAGTGATTTCATTTTCAGATATAGACTCAAGATCACTTAAAATCATTTTTTGATATGCGTTTATGGCAATTTTTATATACATTAGTAGATGGCAATATATTTAAATCTGGATGAAGCTGTGCCAAATTAATGGCTAAATCTTCCAACGGTCTAAAACGTGAATTACTGCTCATATAAACTACCTTTTTATGCATTTGAAAAAAATCGGGACATGAAATTCTTTTAGAAGAGTAAATTTCGGACATTGTTATTTCACAATTTTGTTGAATTTTTCACAAGCCCGAGAAGCACCTTTCAAAGCAGCCGTAAAAATAACTAGCTTCTATATAACAGTTCTAATATGCTGTTTTGGTTACGCGATGTATTTGTCCATGAGTTAGCCTCCTATTGTTTGTACATCGAAACATACATAATATAGATATACACGAATAGAATTCTTTTTTTTCATGTTTAAATATTTATTTTATATTATTACGAATTTACACACACATATATATATATATATATATATATATATATATATATATATATATATCACTATTGATGCTATATACATGCATACAAATGTAAACAAATGATGAGCCAAGCATACGACAGTGTTTGAATGCAGACTGCTTAAGACTTCCGAACGTATATACAAGCATTTTTCACCAACAAAATTTGTGAATTTTTTTCTCGCTCCAAACCAAAAAAGCCGGGATCAAACAAGTACTATTAGATAGGTATTTTGGTCCTCTATCAGCAAAAAAAATTTCTTTTTTGGTAAAATGCATATATCTCAGTCATTTTTTAGTTTTTTTTTAATTTCTTGCACGGAGTTGAAGAGGGCTCAAAACGAAATAAAATAAAAAAAGGTTTATCAAAATTCATTGGAAATTGGTAAAACGATAGCTCTCTAAAGTTATTCTCAACATTTTCAGTTTTAACATTTAGTTTTTGTATGCAATTTTCAAAAGTGCATATCTGATGCAATTTTGATATTTCAGCAAAATAAAAAAATACGTATACCCTTATTTTTAGGGAAGAATAAAATACTCCATTAGCGCAGTAATTGGTGACTTGAGTGTATACTGACTGTTCGATTTGAAATGGAATCAGCCTATAAAATATTTCATGAAAAGATTTTTAATTTAAGAAATAAATCAATTAATCTTTATTTAATAAGATTATAAAAAGTAATAATATATTTCAATATCTGATTTATACTCACTAAATTGAAAACTATAGAGTTATAAAATTGCCTTTTCATGAAAAAAATGAAAACATAATTATAATATTTATGAGTACTTAGATATATGAGACAAACTCTTATGTTTTCAACAGCGGTTCTCATCCAAAACATCAAAGGAAAAAATAAGCAGCCGAATCGTAACCTTTTTGTGACTAAACCCGAATCATTACCTTTTTGTGGCCAAACCTGAATCGTCACCTTTTTGTGGCTAAACCCGAATCGGAACCTTTTTGTGGCTTTATCTGAATCGTTACTTTTTTGTGGCCACACTGAAAAAAAAATAAGCAAATTCAACTCGGTTCCCATGCTAAAACAACATGGCTCCATATGCAAGTAGATTTCAGTAATATCATCAGGGGAACCATGCAATGTTATTTTAGCAACCATGCTAAAACAGCATGGTGAGCCAACCAAGTCGTTTTTATTAAAAGTAACATTTATGATTCATCGTAAATAAATCATGTTTAACAGAATTTTATTAAATAACCGTACATTTCTATTTAAACATTTGTTGTATATACACGTATCTATACTAAAATACGTTTTGCAAAAAAGTTTTAAAAAAATTTTGAGGTCTTGTACAAAAATGTACTAGAAAATTTTGACACAAATTCAGAAAAATTTCGTCAAATAGGATGTTGTTTCACGAAATTATCTATCATAATATAAACATTTTTGTGAAATAGTTTTTATTATTTATTATTTTCATGAAGATTCGTTGATTACTATACTTAATGCAACAATAACGTATCTTCGTAGATTCAAAATAGTTATTATATTAAAATGACACAACAGGTGCTATGCTGTTTTAGCATAGCTCTACGATGTCATGATTACTTATTTTTTTTTCAGTGCAATTTCGAATCGTAACCTTCTTCCTACCACCTGACGATATACTCATCGGTTGCGAAGATGACACATTGAAAATTGCTGATTCAAAAATAATTTATTATAGTCAATCAAGCATATGTCGAGACAGCAATGTCAACGTAAAATTTAAAACTATATTTGATTGAAGTTGGAAATAAAAGAATAGTATAGGGATATTATAGTAAAGCTCTTGTACATAAGCATAGGCACCAAACCAGATATAACATATAACGTGGACTATTTAAAATTATTCTAAAATTGATACGAGGAGGTACATTATAAGAATGAAATAAAATTTAATTTCAAGACATACAAAATATAGCATATAAAATGTGCTATATTAGATAGTATAGTAATATTATGATTTAGGAACAGTAACAAAAGTAATTTGTGTAAAAAGCTGTTATGTGATACCTTTAATTTAAAGATAGAAAAACTAATTGAAATAATTAATGTTGTAAAAATTGACTCTGAGAGATATTCATGAGAAATATTTACTGAGAGTTAAAATAAAATTAAGGTTTTAACAAATATGAATGAATTAGGGTTAATGTAGTTATATTAGGAAAAGATAAATAAAACGTGCGAATAACAAAAAAAAACATAATTTAAGGAGACGTGTTTTAGTATAGAGGTTGTATAATTGATTGATTATTAGTACCTTTCGCTCTTATGTGTATATATATACAGGGTGGGCCAAAAGTACCGGAACGGCGAAATAACTCTGCGAGATTGTATTTTAGGAGAAAAAGCTTAAAACAAAAGATAGAGGATATTTTCTTAGCTATTCGATGGTGATAATGACCATGACCTTGATCATAACCTTGAATGTCATTTCAAGGTCAAGTTAATTTCTTTGAATGGGAACCCATAATTTTCACCTCAGGAATGAAAAGAGCGGAAAATTTTACGTCCGGATATCTATTTACGTAAAATTTTCCGCTCTTTTCATTTCTGAGGTGAAAATTATGGGTTCCCATTTAAAGAAATTAGCTTGACCTTGAAATGACATTCAAGGTTATTGTCAAGGTCTTGGTCATTATCACTGTCGAATAGCCAAGAAAATATCCTCTATCTTTTGTTTTAAGCTTTTTCTCCTAAAATACAATCCCGCAGAATTATTTCGCCGTTCCGGTACTTTTGGCCCACCCTGTATATATATATATATATATATATATATATACTAAGGGGGGTTCCCCCCGCTCGCGCTGCTCGCCAACTCCCGTTTATATTTACATTATGTCAGCCAGTAATGAAATTTGTACTGACCAAAAGTATTAAAAAAATTAATATTAATTATACACTTGCTCAGACAGATTTCCACACCACCCGAAGAGGTACTGTCAATAATACCTTACAATTAATAATTTATAATATAAATTAAATAATAAAAATGTATGGTATTATGGCGCGTTGGTTTTTTTTGTTTTATTTTTAATAATTATATAAAATCAATTATAATAATTTTAAGTTATTGTAAGTCATGTTAAAATTAATTAAAATTATTCCTTTTTTTTATAAAATTATTCAAAATAAAACCATGGTTACATTCGCCTATAGCCCTACACAACCATGAGAGTCTATATTCCTTTCTCCTTATACCATAGACTCTATTTACAATCCATCTTCCACCATCAGTATTACATATTTAAACAAATTTTTAAAAGTCATTTTATAATTTGTACAATTTGTTATTATATTATTATTATATAACAATTTTCCAATTAATATTTATCTTTTATGAAATCTTTGTTTAAGTGTGTTTATTAGAATAACTATTATGACTTGATATTTTTCAATTAAATATTATTGTAACATGTCTTCCAATAATATAGAACAGAAACTTTTTTTTATTATAATTATTCTAAATTTAAAATTTAATACTTGATTAAATTCTATGTTTTTTAATATTATTATTATTAAAAATTTTCCAATCATTTCTTATATTAGAATATTAATTATTATTATTTTAATTATAACATTTAGTATCTTTAATTCATATACTCAAAATTAATATATTTCCTTTTTTTCAAATATTAGTTTTATTCGAAGTACATACTTTACAATAAATTTCAATATCATTATGATAATCATAATATTATTAATTAATATATTTCATAAATAAAACGATGAAATTAAATAATATAATTTTTCCTTATTTATTAATTATTTTAATTTTATTTTTAATATATCTTAATTTCATTTTTAAGTCTTTTGGATGTTTAAAATATATATCTATATTGTTTTCTAATATCCTTGACTTTTTTGCTATTATTAAAAAAGATATATTAAAATAATTTTTACAAAATTAATAGAATGTATTTTCATGTTTGTTTTTTTTTAAATTATTGATCATTTATTCAATAATAAATAATTTTTAATATTTTTCATTAATTAAAAAAATCAATATAATATAATACATAATGATATGAATTTTATTAATTTTTTTTGTTTCATAAAATAATTTTTTATTTATTCTTTAAACATTTTATTATATTTAAATTCAATTAAAAATGTATAAGTTATAATAGAATTTTATTTGATTTATTTAACGTTTAATGCCCGTATCATAATTATAATAATATTAATTCAATTAATTACTAATCCATGTACGCCATAAATAAAATTATAAAGTGAGTATTTTATTAAATTTTATTTATTTTTTTTAAATATATCTTAATGCAATTAAGTCTTTTTGATGTATGAAATATATGTTAAATTACTGTTTTAATATATTTGATTAATTTTCTGTTACTATAAAAGATATATTTATTATTTTTATTGATTTATTACTTAAATATATTTTATATTATATTTTATAATATAAAAAAAATTATATTAGCAATACGTGATAAATATTTATAATATATTGTATTATGAGTTAAGATATAATATTCCATTATTGGATCACGTATTTCTAACTTATATTGAATAATTTTATTTGTCTTATATATTTATAATAATATGTTACGTTGTTCCAATTTTCAAAATGAAGTTTTTCATTTTCAATACCGATATAGTTATTAATTATATTATTTAATCAAGATAAATCTGTATTTTCATTCAAATTTTCCATATATTCTTCGTACTGCTCTTGAAACAGTTCAAATTCGTTTATTTGGTTATTTAAATCATCTAATTCTTCTTGATGTTGTAAGTTTTCTACAACAATGTATTCATTTTAAACTGGATCCCATTCCATTTTATAATGATTCAATTATTATTAGTATTAATTAAATTGTTCTTTAAATAACTTAGTTATTATTTTTTTTTTATAAAATATTTGAAGTTTATTTTTATTTTCTTTTTTATTATTTTATATTAATTTTTTTATATAGAAAATTTAAAGTATGTTTTTATTTTTTGTTTTATTATGTTATATCTGAAAAAAACAAATGTTTTATTAGTATGTAAGAAATATAAATATATTTTGAATATTAAAAAAATTAAAGTTTTTTTTTGTTATTGCTCTAGTACTTCTTTCCATACTATATTGGTTAATTCATTTTTATTTTCTAATTCATTTTGAATATGTATTTTAGAAGGATTTTTACTTCTTGAAAGAGCAACATATAATTGTCCATGTGAAAATAAAGGTTTTTTTACGAATATTCCTACGTTTTCAAAACTTTGACCTTGTGATTTATTTATAGTTATAACAAAAGCTAATACAATAGGGAATTGTTTTCTATATAAAATAAATGGTAAAAACGATGATTCATTTGTGCTCAATGTAATACGCAGTATAAAAACTTTATTTCCAAAGTATCAGTAAATTTTGTTTATTGACTCCTTATAAAAAACATTTAGTCGATGTTTCGCTTCTTTTTTTATAGAAGCCTTTTCAAGACAATCTGAAACAATACTACTTGTTAAAAATCAACATTACATGGCGTCAATAACATTCAAATATAATTTTTTTACCCTTAATTTACAATGTTCTAAACACATAATAACTTGCGTAGAATCTAATTACAATTAGTTAAAAATTTGATTTGTACTTCTAATAATCATGTCTTTTACTTTATATTTTGTCTTTTAAATAGAATTTAATTAATAACGTTGTTTTTATTGTGAAATATGTACCAGAAAGGTACTCGTCAAACAATTTAAAGTACAATGGCGCAACACAGTAAACAGAGATGGTTTTCATGACGATCGGTCCGTGAGTACCATAGGGTCAGGGAACTCACGTACATTACAGTATGTATGAAGAGAGCATGGGGTACAAATTTGAATCCGTTACATCTGAAAATGGTTACATCAAGACACACAGTGAAAAAATGTTACTATTTTATAATATTAATATCTAATTATGTACATATAAGTAAAAAACATTGAAAATAGAATTATAAAAGTTTTTTTATAAAAGATTTGAAAATTTGATTTAAATTTTGTGTGTCTTGCATTCTATTACAATTGTTACTATTTTTTATTATAAAAACCATTTCTGTGAATAAACGCTTATAATAATTTTTTTCCTGACTAAGAACGTTGTTTTTAGAAATGTTAAAATCAAAATTGTGACCAGTGGTTTTGTAATGTTGAAAAGGACCTGACCTATCTTTTTTCAGTCTCACATCAGCACAATGTTCTTTAAACCTAATATCCAATCTGCGTTCAGATTGTCCAATGTATTTTGTATTACAATCTTTGCAATGTAAGCAGTACACAACACTGGTTTTTAATTCAATAGGAATACAATCCTTTCCTAACATGTTATTACAATATAACTTATTTATGCTTTTAAAAATTATGTGAAGATTGTATTTTTTTGTAATGAAAGTGAGAGGTTTTTCTAATGCTTTATGGAAAGGAAGCACAACTATGTTTTTAGAATTAATTTCATTAAGAGTTGTTATATTATTATTAGTATTTATTAATTTTTTTAAATGTTTTATTCTATTATTCATGTGATGGTTGATGAAAGCCGGTGGGTAATTGTTTTCAATTAGAACTTGTTTAATGTAATTAAAATTTTCATTATGGGACATTTCATCAGATAGTTTGAGGCATTTATCCACAAGACTGTAAACAATGGCTATTTTTTGAGAACTTGGACAGTGTGAAAGATAATTCAAATAATTGTTGGAATGAATGGGTTTTCTGTACCAATTGGTTAACAACTTGTTGTCATTGAAAATAATTTTAGTGTCAAGAAAATTTATAGAGGATTCAGAAGGTATTTCACAAGTGAATTGTATGTGACTGTCATAAGAATTGAAAACATTCAGAATCTCATTGATCTTGTCGGTTTTCACACATAACAAGCAGTCATCGACATATCTATTATAAAATTTGACACTATCGCCACAGATATTTAAGCAATGAGACTCTAAATCTTGCATAACCAGATCAGAAATGATGGGATTCATGGGGCTACCCATTGTAGAGCCAAAAATTTGACAATAAACTTTATTGTTGAAAGTAAAATAATTATTATGCATAATGAATTTAATACAATCTAAAAATTCTGCAAGAGAAAGGTTTATTTTATTGTGTAGAAGATTCCAGCGTTTTTCTATAGACACTTTTACAGCCTCGAAATATATGTTGTTGTATAAAGCTACAACATCAAGGCTAATAATAGAATGATCTTGTGGAAGTGTAAAGTTTTTTAATTTTTCTTTTAATGTGTAACTATTTTTTAATGAACGAGGTGAGGAAGGTAAATTATCTGATAAGAATTGAGAAATTATTTTAGAAATTTTATAAGTAGGGCTACATTGATAACTACAAGCAGGGTTGCAAATATTTAAATCATTTTGAGCTTTAAATAAATTTTAATTCACAAATCCTTTTTGAATTTGTAATTAAAGTTTTATTTAATTAACAATTCCTTTTAAATTAATAATTAAAAATATTTTAACTAACGAATCAAAATCTAATCGTGAATTGAAAAGGCTTTAATTAAAAAATCGAAAGGAATTCTTAATTAAATAAATTTCAATTAAGAAATCAAAATGTAATCGTGAATTGAAAGGGCTTTAATTCCAAAATCAAAAGGAATCCTTAATTAAATAAATTTTAATTAAGAAATTAAAATGTAATCGTGAATTGAAAGAGCTTTAATTCCAAAATCAAAAGGAATTCTTAATTAAATAAATTTCAATTAAGAAATCAAAATTTAATCGTGAATTAAAAGGGCTTTAATTCCAGAATCAAAAGATTTCCTTAATTAAATAAATTTCAATTAAGAAATCAAAATGTAATCGTGAATCGAAAGAGCGTCAGTTATGATTATGATTTGTGAATTCGAGGGCTTCAATTAAAAATTCCACAATTCCTTTTCAATTAAACGTACTAAGGAATTTTTATCATATATGTATATAGAAAAACATATGTGGACGCGCACATACATACGCACCTGGGCTTATATATATGCAACATTTCGTTGATATATATATATATATATATATATATATCTTTATATACACATACATACATACATGGGACATTCCACGTCAACTAGAACGCACCCACAGATAGGTTTATATATATATATATATATATATATATATGGTACGTTCCATGTCGTTTCGCATGCATGCACGCACACGTTAATATACATGGGATTTTTTATGTCAATTTCAACGCACGTACATACAGGTTTATATATATGCGACATTTCATGCCAATGCGCACGCAAACACACAGGATTATATATATATATATATATATATAAATATACATGGGACATTTCATGTCAACTAATACGTACTCATAATCACAGGCTTTTCTATATATATAGAACAATTCATGATAACTCTCACACACCTATCCGCAGAGTCAGAGAGGGAAATTCAAAAATCTATTAAAAAAAAAGTATTAAAATAAATAGTTTTCAAAATTTGATAATTAATAAATATTTCTAAAAAACAAAGTTACTATAGCAAAATAATTTTTTTTCTATTCTAACAAAATTTTGTTAAACTCAAAAAAATGTAAAAATAAAAAGTAATATTTTTAAACATCATTTATTATAAATATTATTTCCTTAATAGACATAAATCTTTGAAATCATTAGAGATATCTAATACTATTACAAAATTATAGAAAATGAAGATATATTTTAAGAGGAAGAATCATATTTCTTAAAATTGTCCTTTGCTAATAAGAAAATTGGTTTTTCAAATGAAAAAAAATAAATTCAAATGGAGATAATATATTGACTATGAATAAGATTTACATAATTAGACGCATTTATGCATATTGTGTATGGACTATGGATACATCGTATATTAATTATGTGGGCTCATATAAATACACAGGTTCTCTATAGCTGTTTATGCATGACTTCTGAATTTTTTTCTATACGATGTGACCTTATATAAATCAATAAAACAATTTTTTTCATGTCATTTATTTAAATTATTTATTTACTTCATGATGGTAAAAATTTACAATATTATATGTGGCGATAACTCAGCCAATGTACATTTTTGGTTAATTTTTAATATCATGATTACATATTTAACACAAGAGTTTGAATAATAACTTTTCAAGTGGCGATTACTCAGCCAATGTAAGCTTTCATATATTTCATAATATCGCGATAATTTTCTAATATGAAACATTTAAAAAGAATTTATGAAGTGGCGATTACTCAGCCAATGTAAGCTTTCATATATTTCATAATATCGCGATAATTTTCTAATATGAAACATTTAAAAAGAATTTATGAAGTGGCGATTACTCATCAATGTAAATCTTTCGATGATTTTAAATATCGCGTAATAGGTAAAAAATTTTTACCTATTCATATTGAAAGATTGCTTTTATAAAAAATATTTCTGTATAATTATAAATATTCAATTATAAATTATTAAACTTTTTGCTTAATCATAAAAATAATAAAATAAGTATTATTAAGTTCAAAGCTTTATACCCTTACAAATAACTTTTGAGTCCATTTGCTTTATACAGTACTCGTTTTTCGAATTCAATATCGGACAATCTATTAAATTTCGGCATGTTCATTAAAGTAGCATAAGAAAATAATCTTTCTACTGGAGCTGAAGAAGGTAATGTGGTATTAAATTTCCAAAATAAGCTTTTAACAACTGGCAAATTATTTAAAGACTCCAAAGACATCGTTTTTTTATTTAAAAACCTCATTAGTTCATTATCTTCTTGTTCTTGAGGTGCAAAAGCCGTGTTTAGTGATGCATTTGAGCTGTCATCATCAAAATCAAAAAACGTGTCTTCAGTATCCTCATTATCTGGAACAGCTGATTCCGACTTTTTAGGCCTAACTAATTCTTCAACAAGCCTTTTTATTTATGCTTGTGTATTTTTATCAAAGCACGAAATCCATTTTGCTCTAAATTTGGGGTGCGTGAGTGCTGCTATAGCTGCTAATTCGCCATTGTTAATGATTTCAAAAAAATCATGAAATCTTTTGTCTCAAGCTTCCTTTAAATATTTCAACAATGGCTCACACATAGACAAACTTTTATTTGCCGATAAAGTATTCCATTTTTTTCGGATAGTCAACAATGTTGGTAAAAGATAACCATAATGACAATCTTTTTCTCCTTGTAAAATATCAATCGCTGAAGCCAGGGGTTGACACAATTTCGAATAATCTTCAATAAATTCAAAATCTTTTTTTCTTAAGATTTTATTAGATTCCAATATGTCATGAATTCTTTCATCATCAATTTTTTCTATTAACGAAATGATTTGTTTAAAGGCGTCATACGTAGAATTCCACCTTGTTATAACGGGTCTCTGTAAACTGTATTCAAAAATTTTTTTCATTTCTTCTCGTTTTTTTGGTGATCTTAAACATTTCCATAATTGTCGACATTTTTCCATGACAAATTTATGACACTTTTCAATATTTGGAACTCTGTCAATTGCGTCTACAAGATCTTTTGTTGCAATCAAACTCAAGGTATGGCTGACCTATCGAAAATGACGAGATAGTGTTATATTTGAAAATATTGCTTCGTCTTCTACAGGATTTACATTATCGTTACTGCTCATAAACAGTGATTCTTCGCCATCATTTTCTTCAAACTCTTCCATTTCCTCTTCAGAATCATTTGAATCCTTATCTGCAATAATTTTTATATAATAATTTGAAAATTTATTAAGATTTTATAAAGATTTTTCATATAAATTTGAAGTTCAATTTTTTCATTTTTTTTATTATATTTATAACGTTTGAGCAAAATTAGCTTTTTTAATAAATTTTGATTTGTTTGATTAAATTTTGTTTCATGAGAAATTATAAAATCTAAAGAAAATCTACCGATAATTGACAGCTATTAATTTACTTTATTATTTAATATTAATTTAATTCAAGAATTGATTATATTCATCCAATAATTTGAATGTCTATTTATTTAATTTTTAATACAATTGATTTAAAATAACAATTTAAATAACCTGGAAAATAATTTTCTGGATTTTCTATTCCAAATTCTTTGAAGGCTTTAACAAAATTTTTCCCACTATCCGTATCTGTAGATACAATTTTTTCAGTAGTTAGCTCGAAAGTCGAATGGATAATAGATAGTTGCTCTGCTATATTGGAAAAGGTGTGCGATCCTTCAAATCGTCTACAAGCTAAAGCTGCTGATCTTCTTTCCAAAGATACATCATCAATCTGCAAATAGAAATGATTTTGATTTTCTTAACTACTTTATGTAAATAACATGTTATATTACCTAATGAGCAGTTACACCTAAAAATCTTCTATTCGACCCAGTCCAAATATCTGCTGTTGTACAGACATGGTTTGCATTAGCTAAAGCCATTTTAACCTTGTCTAATTGTTTATAATATAAATCATCAACTTTTTTTCCAGCAGTATAACGAGTCAAATGCTTTAACGGAGCGTCACCATGTTTAATTTTGAAATCTAAATATTTTAAATAAAATGTTATTCATTAATATAATAAAAAAAATATTATATAAAATATACAACCATTAAATATTTTTCGAAAAGCTGAATCTTCAACTAGACGAAGAGAAAGTTGATTTCTCAATAAAAACTCAACAACATTTTTTTCAAAAGTATTTTGAGAAAAAGCACATGTCACACGTCGATAAACAACATCATTTTCATCTTCATCATCACCATCCAATTTTTAAAATTTTTTATATTGCTGATAGCTTTGTAGTTTATCTTCATATTTTCTCTAAAAATATAATTATGTTAAATCATAAAATTAATACAACATAAACATTTAATATTATTAAAATTTTTTGGTTTTGTATGAAATAGTATATTTTTCACCTAGAGCGAGTAAAAATAACCAACTCCTGTTTGGCTTGGATGACAATTCACATAAAATTAAAGTCATTCTTCATTTACTTTCGAGGTGAAAATACAAATTTTCCAACAAGAGGCCAAAAATACCATATTCTATTTTCGACGACAGGAGAAAATATGGTACTTTTGGACTAGGTGTTAAAAAAGCAATTTGATGACATTGTAAAAAAGTGAACACAACATTTTATTTTGTGTTTACTATAACAGATAAAATTTAGTATTATTGTCACCTACCAACATGGCTGACCTTTTTTTCTGATAAGGTATATAACTTCAATATAAATAATGTTCAATTTTATATATCCATAAGAGAAAATTCATCATTGAACAAGATATTTATTGAAACATGATACTTGATATTTCATCTAAATATTAACTTTATATTTGAATGTACTGTCATAAAAAACATCAAAATTTTTTTTCAATTCATACCATTAAATATTGACCTTATTAAGGTATTTTTAAAAAAGTACAATTTTTACTTTTTAAATTTTGCAAGTCACAATAACAATAAATAAATTAGTTGATTTAATAACATATACATATAAAAACAATAACCTTTAAATGGCGATAAAAATTTGATGAAACTTTAAAATTTCCATGAATAATTTGGTTACAAGTCATGCATTTTGCTATGATTTTATCGCCATTTGATTTCGTCAAATCTGCTTCGAAAAATTTTCCATCGAAATAACAAGTTTTACAGCAGACATCTAACATTTCTTTTTGCTCATCACTTAATGAAACAGAAGGCGCCGTTGAAAAATTTGTAATTCCTGTAGAATTACTCAATCGTGATAACTCATAATGGGTACAATTATTTGCTGTCCCCTGACTTCCATCATCATGTAATGCTTCACCATCTATACCAACTCTCAAACTAGCTGCAATTCATCTGTATTATCTACTGAATTTTCTTTACTGTTCATTTTAAATCCTTAAAGTGAACAACAAAACAATGAATAACATAATAAAATACAATGTATTTATAGGTTTATTGATCCAGTAAGAATGATTTGAGTATTTATTTTATAAATAATATTCCTAAAATTAAATTTTTACGAGGTCTAAAATTTGTAAAGTATGAATTTAATTATAATCTTTATAACGAAAATTCAATTTTACAAAACCCAACTTTGTTAGAAAAATACATAAACATTAATTTCATGCACTATCTGTGCATTTGACATCAAGTCAGTCCCGCGAATTTTTCTTTATACGTATCTAGTACCTTGATTTACATATAGGAGGCGCGGACGCCCCTCATATATATACACTTCCGTTTCATTAGTTCCGTTGCATATACCGTCATGGAATCAATCCACTCCCGTATAATTTTTTTATACGTTTCTTATGGGAGATGTATACCGTCGCTAAAGAAGTTTCACTTCAAAATAGAAAATTTATAATGACGTTATTGAGAAAAGTACGGAATGCCAAAGTAAAAGGTTATGTTATATAGATATCTACGTTCCCTGATTTTTTCAAAAAATTGTCAGCCAGTTTTATGTTATTGTACAAAGATTTGCATTTATATTAATTGCGGTAATAAAATAACTGGTGGTCTATAAATTATTCTTTCAGTTACAAATTATTCATATATTTTAATATACAAAACATATACAAAAACTTTTATAGGTCTAAATCATAAAAGTGTTGAAATGAGACAATGTAAATTAAAAATTTTTTTTTTTCTGTTTTTTTCATGTTGAAAACACGTTGTTAAAAAAAAACCAATAATTGAAAAAATGCACTAAAAAGTATTAAATAAATTAATTAAATTTCATAAAATTACTTTTATACAGTTTCATTGCAATAATCAAGATAAAATTTTACAACAAAAATTATGAAAGAAAAGGGTGTGCACTGATTTTGAGTAAATCTAATAATAATTTCAATACTATCTTTAATAATTTCTTAAAAAGATTTTAGAAAAAATTTCAGTAACCACACTTTTCTTTTTAAATTTTTGTTGTAAAATTTTCTATTGATTATTGCAATGAAACTATATAAAAGTAATATCAAGAAAGTTAATTTATTTATTTTATACTTTTTAGTCTATTTATTCAATTATTGTATTTTTAAAGCATGTTTTTAAACTTTTGTATTTTCTATTTTTAAGTTAAAATTGTGTTTATTAGCATTTAGAGTTACATTGCAACCAGACTTTTCGAAGGTTACACTCAGGTACATCCGCTATCGGCGACTTGGTACTCCAGTTCGACCTCTTCATCCTAAATCATTATTGTGCATTATAGATTCACTTTCAAACCTCGAATTAGGTTTTAGCAGCCCCGAAATCCTCCGGGGAACCCACCTTGACCCAGAGAAAGCCTCCCCACTTGTACTTCCTCGGAGACGAAGTCTATGCGTATTCTGGACAACGTGCATCACTTTGTGGCAATTGTTTGATCTCAAATTCGGTTTTAGCAACCCTGAAAACCCCCGAGAAACTCGCCTCGACCCAAAGAAAGCCTCCCCATTTATACTTCCTCGGAGATGACTTTTCACACCCATTATCATCAACCTGGATGTTCAGGTACCAAAATGACAACTGATTATTGTATTATCATCCAAGACCAAAGTCTATGCCAATTGTCAGAATTTATATCTGTCAAAAAGTGCCTGAAATCGAGCGCGCAAGATTTGATTACAGACAAACAAAGAAACAAAAAGACATGAAGGCGAATATAAGAAAAGCATATATAAAAAAATAATATTTACCTACGTTAAGAGCAGGCCGGATTCGCTGTCCTTGTCTAATTGAGATTTTTGTTATTTACTCAAGTATTAAACGGTGTATCGACAAATTGAAGGTTAAGCGCAATAGATATTATTATTACAAATATTTATGCACAAGAACAAAAAAATCTACCGCTTTGTTTTTGAGAAAAGTAAGGAACGCGAAAATATTATAAACATAAACTTTTACTTTGGGGTTCCTTACTTTTCTCAAAAACAAAACGGTAGAATTTGTTTTCCTTGTGCATAGATGTTCATAATAATAATATCTATTGCGCTCAACCTTTTATTTCAAGATACACCGATTGATACTTGAGTAAATAACAAAAAACTGAATTGTTACTCGGTCGGTACCAGATTCTACTCCGGCCTAGTCTTAAGGGGAATTCTCATACCGACATAGAGTTCTACCTTATCTACATTTAAATTATGAATTTTAATGAAAATTTAACTATTCATGACTGAAATTCGTAGGAGAGGCACATTCTTAACATGCCAAAGAATTTATTGCAACGTTAAAAGACAATATAAGGGTAAAAATAAAGGCGAAAACTGCTTAATACGATTAACTTTTCAATGTAGTTATGAATAATCGTATTATGCAGTTTTTGTCTTTATTTTCACTTTAACTCTGTCTTTTAACGTTGCAATAAATTCTTTAGAATGTTAAGAATGTGCCTCTTCTATGAATTTTAGTCAAAAATAGTTAAATTTTTATTAAAATGCATAATTCAAATATAGATAAGGTAGATCTCTGTGCCGGTATGAGGACACCCCTTAAGGGGTTTCCTCATACCGACACAGAGATCTACCTTATCTACATACGAATTATGCATTTTAATAAAAATTTAACTATTTTTTACTAAATTTCATAGAAGAGGCACATTCTTAACATTCTAAAGAATTTATTGCAAAGTCAAAAGACAGAATTAAAGTGAAAATGAAGACAAAAACTGCATAATACGATTATTCATAACTACACTGAAAAGTTAATCGTATTAAGAGCATGACGAAGCTGCCCGCCTTCTAATAATATTTCCAATCCTAACTTATGAATAAACGATGCGTTTAATCGAGTTTTTTTGCTACAAAGAAAAAATTTGTAAGATTAAACTCTAGTGCGGACAACTCAAGAAATCCACCAAAATATTATACATACAAAGTTATAATAAAAACTTTCAATGTATCGTATTTTAAGGTTAGGTTTGTCGAGTTTGATATTTAATTTCCAATCCAAGCTCATAAAAAAATAAGAAGTCTAAATGATTTTTTATTTTAACAAAAATTATTGTATTAATATAGCTTTAGTGCGGACAAGTCGTTATATTTGTTTCATTTATGAATTTGAAAAGATATTGATAAAATAAAAAAAGTAAAACTCGATTGCTGCAGCTCCGACATCCCGTTAAGCAGTTTTTGCCTTTATTTTTACCCTTATATTGTCTTTTAACGTTGCAATAAATTCTTTTGCATGTTAAGAATGTGCCTCTCCTACGAATTTCAGTCATGAATAGTTAAATTTTTATTAAAATTCATAATTGGAATGTAGACAAGGTAGAACTCTATGTCGGTATGAGGATTCCCCTTAACGGCATGTCGGAGCTGCAGCAATCGAGTTTTGCTTTTTTTATTTTATCGATATCTTTTTAAATTCTTAAATTAAACAAATATAATGACTTGTCCGCACTAAAGTTATATTATTACAATAATTTTTGTTAAAATAAAAAGTCATTTGGACTTGTTATTTTTTTATGAGCTTGGATTGGAAATTAGATATCAAACTCGACAAACCTAACCTTAAAATACGATAAATTGAAAGTTTTTATTACAACTTTGTATGTATAATATTTTGGTGGTTTTCTTGAGTTGTCCGCACTAGAGTTTAATCTTACAAATTTTTTCTTTATAGCAAAAAAACTCAATTAAACGCATCGTTTATTCATAAGTTAAGATTGGAAATATTATTAGAAGGCGGACAGCTTCGTCATGCTCTTAAGTCTGCTTTAAGACTAATTATCTTTCGTTTTTTATGACAAAAACAAGTAAATTGAATTTGAGAAAATTTCTGTAAGTTACTTAAATTTATGAAAAAGTCCATATAAATCGTCATTTTTGCAGAATTATGAAGATTATGATTATTTTCGCGGAAATTATAAAGTTATGGAAATTATTTATGAAAACGTTTTTGATTGGAAAATTTGTGATTATTGCAGTTGAATTTTGTTACATCATCATCAGTTATATCCTCGTTAAAATGACCCGAAAATTTCTGAAAGAATCGGAACAAATATTTTTCCGGTCTTTAAAGAATGTTTAAGAACTATTATGAAATGAAAATTGATAAATGTTTCAAGTTTTCCGAATCGTTCCGACATTGAAATTTCAATTATAAGCCGTTATTCATAAAATATGGAAAAGTCTATTGTATGCAACTATTTTTCCAGTGATTCAGTTGTAATTTATAAAATTGTGAATTTGGGTGATTCATTATGTTTCTTTCCGTAATATTTATCTGATGTTGGAGCTGCAGCAATCTAGTTTTGCTTTTTTTATTTCATTAATATCATTTTAAATTCGTAAATTAATAGTATATTGTGTAACGAGTAAGGTTTAGTTGACTATTGCGTACGAGGGCAAGTTGGCGCACGAGCATAGCGAGTAGCGCCATTGCCCGAGACTCTCTCTCTCTCATATCTGCCGTACAACTGACTCGCAATAGTATATTTCAATACTTTTTGGTACTATTATTTGTAATTAAATTACATACTTTTAGTTCACCGATTTCACGTATATACGGAATAATTACGATTTCGTTAATGTAAAAATAATACAAGAATAGATGATACGATTTACTTTGTCAGAGGTTAAAGCGAAGTAGAGTATAAAATTCATCATATGGTCGATGAGATACAGTATGAGGGCGCTGCGCTTGTATAAACCTTTGCGATTTTACATTAATTAACGCTTTTGCGTGACATTATTTTACAGAATGTAACGTATTTACGTGATTTAATACAAAATAATATTATACATAGCTGTGAAACACACGCCCTCAAAAAACAACACACGCAGCGCGCGCTATTAGCGACTTACTAGCCCGGAAACGCATGCGCTATAGGCCACTTACTCAGCACGGATGAGAAAAACAAATATAATGACTTGTCCGCGCTAAAGCTATGTTAATACAATAATTTTTGTTAAAATAAAAAATCATTTAAACTTGTAAATTTTTTATGAACTTGGATTGGAAATTATATCAAGCTCGACAAACCTAATCTCAAAATACGTTACATTGGAAGTTTGTATTATTACTTTTTATGTAGTATTTTCGCGGTTTTCTTGAGTTGTCCGCACTCGAGTTAAATCTTACAAATTTTTTCTTTGTCGCAAAAAAATGTTATTAAACGCATTGTTTATTCATAACTTAGGATTGGAAATATTATTAGAAGACTGGAAGCTTTGTCATGCTCTTAAAAATAAAAATAATGTTATCTAATTTTAAAAATAATATTAATCTGTATAATATATCCTCATCAGAAAAGTTATTGTAATTTATATATTTTTGGAACCTTTCCAATTTCATGTGTACCACCATAGTATTATATGGGGATATCCACCCAACTTTAAATTCTCTAGTAACAGGTCATTATTTAAACTAGGTTATAATCTTTTGTGCTATCCTGTAACTCTATTTCTGATGTATTTTGTAAATGTGCCACAAACGGCGCAGCAGATAATTCTATAAAAAGTAAATTTACACATAAGATAAATTACGCTAATTTTTTATGTGTAAAAAGGAATGTTTCATAGAAATATCTACTGCGCCGTTTGTTAAACATTTACAAAATACATCAGAAATAGAGTTACAGGATAGCGCAAAAGATTTGAACCTAGTTTAAATAATGTGCATCATGCGGTAACCCAGTAACAGCTGTAATATGACCTGTTCCTAGAGAATTAAAAGTTTTGTGGATATCCCCATATATCAAAAAATATGATTATGACTTTTTCAGATTCTTTATGAATTTCTAATATATTGAATAGTGATTTTTGAAGCGCATATCATAGTATTAATTAAATTAACTTATTAATAAACTGAAAAATTGCCTAGTATTAATAAATCAGTGCGATTTATTGTATTTATTCGCAAAAAAAATTTATAGCTTAGTCGTGTAAAATGGCTTTATTTCCACTATCGAACAATTCCATGGTATGCTTAACTATTTCAAGAGTTAAAAAAATTTAATAATACGTATATTTTTTTATAACTTCAAAATCGTTACTGAGAATCATAAATAATTTTCACGGTATTTTATTAATAGCAGGTCGTATATCTCTATCCTTTTATAATAAAAAAATTCAATTTTCTGCAAAACCTTATGATTGTAGCAAAAAATAAGAATAAAGATCCATCTCGTATAATGAAATGCGCGCGTGCTTTCTGAATGTGACCTCTTTGAGAGCTCATATTGGGCAGGTGCGTGAACTTTTAAGTGGTTATCATTCTTACGACATATTTGAAGTTGCTGAGACCTGGCTGGGTCCGTCTGTATCGGATGACGTCATTCGAGTCGGGGGGTACAAAGTGTTTAGACAGGACAGAAACTTGCGTGGTGGAGGAGTTGCCTTGTATATTAAGGATAATCTAAAATGCACTATTTTGGCCACTTCGGAGACGCAAACTAGTAATAGTAGCGGTAAGCCGGAGGTGCCTGAATATATTTTCTGTTCTGTGCAAGTTGGCGGCTCCAAGCCCGTGCTAGTTTCTGTTATTTATCGTCCTCCTGCTGTTTCATTTACTAGAAACTCTAATTTGTTGATTGATTTGAGAAATTTTTGTTCGGACTATTCTCATAAAATTATAATGGGGGACTTGAATGCCGATCTCCTTAAAGAGAGCAGTGATGCTAAGTTTCTTAGTAAGCTGTCGGCTGAGCTTTCGTTACAGTTGGTCCAGCACGGTGCTACGCATCATACTCCTACGTCTCACACGTGGATTGACCTGGTCTTTGTTGATGACAACGACGTGGTGCTTGATGATCAGAACCTACCGGCGAGCTTTCACAGTCGGCATAATTTAATTGACGTCTGTTTGCCTTGCAACACTATAACTTTAGATCAAAAACCTATCATGTATAGGGACTATAAAAATATTTGTCCAACTGCATTGGGAGAGAAACTTGCCGGCTGTGATTGGTCGCCGCTTATGACTGACACAGTTGACCCTGAATCTGCACTTGGTTGCCTTTGTGACAATCTCACTGCTGCAATCGAAAATTTGGCGCCGTTGAAAGCGCTCAAGCCTAATAAGAATAAGTTTCCATGGGTAGATGAAGAATTGTCGCGGATGCGGCGTAAGAGAGATGCTACATATCGTAGATACAAACGGACAGAGGACAAGCAGGATCTCCTTGAATTTCTGCGGTTGCGTGGGGTGGTAGACGAACGCACGGACCATGCTAAGACTGCTTATATTCACAATAGACTGTTTGATGCTCTTGCGGGTGGTAATGTCTGGAAGGAGTTGAAAGACCTGGGACTGCTATCCGGACCTCAAGGGGATTTGAATGGATTCACTCCGGATGAGCTTAATGCGCACTTTGCTGGGGTGTCAGTCTCACCGCAGGAGGATAGTGAAGAGCGATTGAGAATTCTTTCTCAATGCAATGAAAGTGGGTTTACCTTTAAACCAATTAGTTTTAATGATGTTATTCTTGCGATTTCACATTTTTCCTCACAGGCTTGTGGTGAGGATGGCATTCCGCAAAGCGTGATAGTTAAAGCTTTACCATTTATTGGTGAACATCTTGTGACTCTGTTCAACACCTCTTTTGCACGGGGGGTCTTCCCTTGCCGTTGGAAGCAAGCACGTATTATACCATTGAAAAAGTGTGCTGCACCAAAGCAACCAAAAGATTTTAGGCCTATAGCCATCTTATGTTTTCTTTCAAAGGTTCTTGAGAAGATCGCCCATGACCAACTGCAGGAGTACATTACATCCAAAAAATTCCTCGATCCTATGCAGACGGGCTTCAGGAAAAACCATTCTACGCAGACTGCTGTACTTAAGCTTACAGACGATATAAGATCAGGTCTAGACAGGAAACTTGTCACGTTACTGCTACTTTTTGACTTTAGTAAGGCATTCGACACGATCTCTCCCTCCAAACTTCTTGCGAGGCTTAGATCGATGGGGTTCTCCAGGGCCGCACTCGGATGGATTAACTCCTATTTATCAGGTAGGAAACAAATGGTTTCCACACATTTAAAGGAGGAATCGAATTGGCTAACAACCAATCTAGGAGTACCTCCGGGTTCGGTGCTGGGGCCTCTGTTGTTTTGCCTTCACATAAATGACGTACGTGACGCACTGGACTCTGGTTGCGTCGGGCATCTGCTGTATGCGGATGATCTTCAAATTTATACACAGGTCCCTTATGATGATGTGGACGAGGGGATTCGTATTTTACAGAGGGCGGCCAGGGCGGTGTCGGGGTGGGCTGCTGGTGTTTCTCTCACTTTGAATGCTAGTAAAACAAAAGCGATCGTCTTTGGAAGTAATCGTTTTATTAAAAATTTTTATTCGGGTGAGCCAAGGACGATTGACCTGGGGAGCGGTATCGGTATTCCTTTCTCTGACACCGTTACGAGCCTTGGTGTTATACTCGACTCTAAACTGTCGTGGGAACCGCATATTAATATGTTGACTAAAAAATTCAATAGAGTGATTTATAGCCTGCGGTTTTTCCGTCGGTACACCACTGAGGCTCTGCGTAAGCAGCTCGCAACCGCCCTGCTGTTTCCACATCTTGATTACTGCTCAGTGGTTTTGCTCGATGCTTCGCAGGAGTTACGAAGACGGCTGCAGATAATGCAAAATTCATGTGTGAGATATGTATTAGGCGTGAGAATGGGTGATCACATCTCTCCCCATAGACATGCTTTGGGTTGGCTACGTACTGATTCGAGGAGACAGTATTTTATGGCTGTACTTATGTACAAAATCGTACGTATGAATACTCCCGAATATCTAGTGGGTCTCTTCACTAGATATATACCCAGAGCGACCACTAGGGGTGAGATTAAAGATCTTGCGGTGCCCTTCATGCGCACTGAGGCTGGAAGAAATTCCTTTCAAGTTCAAGGTGCGCATTTTTGGAACTCCCTACCTGCTGATATTAAAAATCTTCCATCAATCAGCAGGTTTAAAGCCGCTCTGAGGAGGTTTCTACTCGACCTCGATTAAACAGTATTATTTTCAGACTATATCATATGTGTTAATTTATTATGTGATGTACCCTTTATAGATTTAAGGCATGATTGTATTTATTGGCGTGTATGTAGGATGTGTGTGCATAGAGTGAATGATTATATTTTTATCAGATTGACTTGTGTATTACTGTACATTCAACTTTGCTGTGATTTTAACTTACTGTATACTGCTGATATTTCGACTGCGCTCTTTACACGCTTGATTTTATGTAATTATTTTGACTGATAGATATTGAGACTGATTTTTAACTATATTATTTATACTTTTTGCGTGTATTTATTCGTGTTATCTGTGATATCACTTTTATTTAATTTATTGACTTACTATTACAGTATTACTATCTCTATTATGTTTTATGACTGTGATATCATACTGTGCTATTTTGATTTTATATGTGCAAGGCTATTTAAAGTATTTTTATGTATTTTTTCAACTTTATTTGTAATTTTCACGCTTTTTTGTAATTATAACACAAAATAAACAATATCTAATCTAAAAAAAGCAATATTTTCTCTTATGAGAAAAAATTATTTTTATCGCTTCGTTTCAAAGAAAACTTTGAAAAACTGAAATGTCCATCCGAACCTCGATATTTTATGTTTTTAAAGGTTTTTTTCAAAACGAATCGATAAAAAAATTTTTTCCTAATCAAAGAAAATATTGCTTTTTATGATACAAGATGGGGCTAGAGCCGCGGTGGCTCAGGGGCTAGAGCATCCGACTCTCACGCAGAGGGCCGGGGTTCGAATCCCGGTGAGGTCGGAATTTTTCCTCCATTTTTTAATTTAAATATTGAAAGTGGAGGATGTCCCGAGCTCACTGACACCGCGGTGGACCACCCCCGAGAGACTTTTTTCGGTTTTAACAAAAATCGACGAAAAGTCACTCGAGGGCCGGTAAGGCAGAACGCGACTGTTCCACTATTAAGTTGGGCCGGACCGTTCTGCCGGGTAGATGTTGAGCTCCCGATGCGCTAAAAAGGATGGGTTGAGCGATGCTCCCCGCCTAAGTAGGCCTGCACGATCGAGCACCACCTACCGAAGTTAGGGAAAATGAGGTATGGTTTCGAACGCGAAAACACCGGAACACAAAGGTGGTCGAGGTGTCACTTACTAGGCCAAATAGGCTGTAGGTGGTTAAACCCCAAAGATAGATAGATACAAGATGGGGCTTTCTCTTTATTTTTTGCTAAAATTATTAGTTTTTGTAAAAAAATCAATTTTTTGATTACAATAGGACATATATACTCGACCTCCTCTTAAGGATCTTTAATAGCTATTAAACTCTTTACAAGATTGTAATAATTCATCTCGATTTACTTCTATAGAGTTCGTGAAGTTTCATTAACCTTTCAATTAATATACAAAAAATATAAAGATTCATCCGTATTCTTGAATGATCTCATTTATTTACCAATAATTTAATAAATATATTCATACGATGATAAAACGTAAAAAATATTTCTGAAGAATTTTTTAAAATACAATCTAGAAGGTTTCTCCTGAAAACTTTACAGTGCTGTTCAATTCTAAAGCGATCTTAATTGTTCATTAATTGTCAATACGATAAAATTAAGGTTACTATTCCTTAGTGAAACTTAATGAATCAAAAAAGTTCAGAAGGTATCAACGACAATCATGACAATTTTTTTCATAAGAGTTCGCAAAGTTGTATTATGGACTGGTACCAAGAACCGCAAAAAATTAGAAAGGTTCTTTTACATCAGGATCTTTCCAAACCTTAATGTACATTTTAATCGGGGTATTTCACCTGAATACGGAGGACATTTATAACTAATATAGGTAGCTAGGAGAGTTTCCGTAGCTGATGGAGATCCACAGCTCCACCAAAGTTTTTCCTATGTATTTTGGTGCCCTGAACACGAATTTCGAGGGTGGATAGCTGGAAAATAGTTAGGAAAATCTCTAAAGTAAATTTTCTGGTTGTTAATTTTTCGCGATAAAACATAATTTTTCGTGTTTTTCATCAAATATTAAGTCGAAAATATTCTTATCAATTTTGCCGTACATTGCACTATTTCTCTGTAAAAACATCATAAATATAAAAAAAACTCATTTTGCCATTTTTAATGATTTTTTCTATTTTATTGCACCAATCATTGGTGACCAATATAATTAAGAATTTTTACATTTTAATTAGCTAAAATTATTCTTTAATCCACCAACTGTTGATAAAAAAAGAATGGTTTAGGCTGGTTACGGTCTTCTTTTAATTTTTCACGAAGAATCGAACCGCTTATTCAGAGAGTACCGCGCAACGGTGCTCACATGAAAAAGTCAGGTCAGAAAATAGAGGAGATTGCTATAGTAACATTAAAGTCCACGGTTCCAAGAATTTTTTTTATATATTTTGTCACTAAACATTAATTTAAAGGGGGTGAAGTCGGAAAATGTCCAGGAAAATTTGTATGATATAATTTCCAAAAATTTAAAAAGTCTATTTTTTAAATAAAAAACATTTTGTCGCTTATTTCATGCAATTTTCATGCCAAAGTTATGAAAAAGAATAAGTTCTATAATTTTTTTCAATTTCTCATATTAGAATGAGACTATTGTTACAGTGCAGCAGAGATTAAAATAGGATTTCCTAAAATTTTATTTCATTTGCTAAATTTATGTCATAATTTATAAATACGTTTAATTAATCGTTATTTGTATTTTAATCTTATTACATTTTTGAAATGTAGAATTTTTGCTACAAAAACAATATGTACAGTACGCTATTCATTATTTTATAAAGTTTAAAAAACTTGTATTTTTATAATTTATAAAATTTTTTAACGAAGTACAATTTTTTTCTGTGAACTACTCTTTTACTGTTACATATTTTGTAAAAATATATCTTTTTAATAAAAAAAATAGGTATATGATTGATTAAAAATATTAATTTTAATTAATTTAATTTATGTATAACCCTGTTAAAAAAATCACTGACATGGTAACATTTTTTTTTAACTATTAATATTTGAATTTATTGATTTGTTGATTGTAATTCTTTAATCATTTATTTTATTTCCGTAATTCAATCCAAAATAACCTTAATTTATAATCCTTCAGTTGAAAATTGAGGCAGCACACTGATTATAACACATCCAAAATAATTTATAGCAGCATCATCAGTGTCACAACCAAATTTTAAAATTGCTAAGCATAAACTTTCAAAACGAATGTCAGGAAAAAGTAATTAACATTGTAAAAGAATTTTTCTATTACAGATAACTATTATGTGAAAAACTTTTTCAAAAATAAAATCATATAATCAAATTCTCCATCAAAAAGTAAAACCATTCCTTAAAAATCTTAAAGATTTTTATCAGTATTAATATCAGCAACTTTTCCTAAACTAGAATTTTTTTTATTTGAAGTAACATAGAAAAAATAACCTGTTTGTGTAACTGATTAAAAACTGCTCACTTGTTAAAAAAAAATCTGGTGGCACTCATATATATATATATATATATATATATATATATATACCTGTGTGTGTGTGTGTGCGCGCGCATGTGAATTGACATAAAATATCCTATGTATATGTATATACATATATTCATAAGCCCATGTGTGTGCGTGCATGCGCCTTGACAGGAACAGCCCCATATATATATATATATATATATAAGGATAAATATATATAAACTCAAGTACGTGTGTCATGCATGTAAATTGACATGAAACGTCCCGTGTATATAAGCCTGTGTGTATGTGCGCGCGTGTCAATTAACATTAAATATCCCATGTATATGTGTACACAGATATACACACATATATATGTGTATATATATATATATATATATTCATAAGCCCATGTGTGTGCGTACATGCGAATTGACAGAAACGGTCCCATACAAATACATGTTTAGATGTGTTTGCGCGTTCGAGTTGACAAGATATGTCAAATATATGAAAACCGGTGCGTGCGTGTTGACATGATACGTCCCATATATGTGAACCTAAGGGCGCTCGGATAGGTGTGTTAGAGTTGTCATGAAATGTCCCATATATATAAACCTATATAGGTGTGGGTAATAATTGACGTGAAAAATCCTATGTATATGAACGTGTGTGCATGCATGCGAATCGATATGAAATGTACCATATATATAAACCTGTGTGTGTGTACGTGCGTTCGAATTGACATGGAAAATCCCATGTATATTAACGTACGTGTGCATACATGCAAATCGACATGAAATGTCCAATATATATAAACCTGTGTGTTTGTATGCGTTTGAATTGACATTAAAAATCCCATGTATATTAACATGTGTATGCATGCATGCGCAACGACATGTACTGTCCCATTAATATATTTATATATATATATATATATATATATATATATATATATATATATAAAACTAAGGTTACTCGGATGAGTGTATGCGTGTTGTCATAAAATGTCCCACATATATAAAAAAAGCCTGTCATTATGAGTATGTACGAGTTGACATGAAATGTCCCATATATAATCCTGTGTGTGTGCGTGTGTGTGTGTGTGTGTGTGTGTGTGCGTGCGCATTGGCATGAAATGTCCCATATATCTAAACCTGTAAGTGCGTGCGTTCCAATTGACGTGAAAAATCCCATGTTTATTAAAGTCTGTGTGCATGCATTCGAATAGACATGAAATGTCCCATATATATAAACCTGTATATGCGCCTTCGAATTGACGTGAAAAATCCTATGTTTATTAACGTGCGTGTGCATGCATGCGAATCGACATGAAATGTCCCATATATATAAATCTAAGGGTACACGAATGGGTGTGTGCGTGTTGTCATGAAATGTACCACATATAAAGAAAACCTGTACTTATGAGTACGTGCTAACCGACATGAAATATCCCATGTATGTATGTATGTATGTATGTATGTATTTTTATATATACATATATATAAACCAAAATATATACGGGTCAACGGGTGCAAGTTGACATGAAACGGACTATGCATATATATATATATATATATCAACTTGTCCGTATGTGTGCGTGTGGGTCGACATGAAATGTTGCATATATATGAGCCTAGATGCGTATGTATGTGCGCGTCCACATATGTTTTTCTATATACATATATATGATAAAAATTCCTTAGTACGTAAAAATGTGACACGTTTAATTAAAAAGGAATTGTGGAATTTTTAATTAAAGCCCTCGAATTCACAAATCATAATCATAACTGACGCTCTTTCAATTCACGATTACATTTTGATTTCTTAATTGAAATTTATTTAATTAAGGATTTCTTTTGATTTTGGAATTAAAGCCCTTTCAATTCACGATTAAATTTTGATTTCTTAATTGAAATTTATTTAATTAAGAATTCCTTTTGATTTTGGAATTAAAGCCTTTTCAATTCACGATTACATTTTGATTTCTTAATTGAAATTTATTTAATTAAGGATTCCTTTTGATTTTGGAATTAAAGCCCTTTCAATTCACGATTACATTTAGATTTCTTAATTGAAATTTATTTAATTAAGAATTCCTTTTGATTTTTTAATTAAAGCCTTTTCAATTCACGATTACATTTTGATTTCTTAATTGAAATTTATTTAATTAAGGATTCCTTTTGATTTTGGAATTAAAGCCCTTTCAATTCACGATTAAATTTTGATTTCCTAATTGAAATTTATTTAATTAAGAATTCCTTTTGATTTTGTAATTAAAGCCCTTTCAATTCACGATTACATTTTGATTTCTTAATTGAAATTTATTTAATTAAGAATTCCTTTTGATTTTTTAATTAAAGCCTTTTCAATTCACGATTAGATTTTGATTTGTTAATTAAAATATTTTTAATTATTAATTTAAAAGGAATTGTTAACTAAATAAAACTTTAATTACAAATTTAAAAATGATTCGTGATTCAAATAAATTTTAATTACTTTTTTCGCAACCCTGGCTACAAGCTTGAAACTTTTTTTAAATTAAAGCTGAGATCAAATCCTTTCGAAATAGTAGTTACAGCATATTAAAATATTATTTTTTCCCAAAGTTAGAGCGTAATAAGGATTGAATCTGATTTTTCTTTTAAAAATATTAATTAATAATAAAAGCTGAAATTAGGTCCAATCCTTTCGACGCTCTATCTTTGGGAAAAAATAATATTTTGATATGCTGTAACTACTATTTCGAAAGGATTTGAGCTCAGCTTTAATTTAAAAAAAGTTTCAAGCTTGTAGCTTTCAATGCTAAAGAACGATATGCGCTTAAATATCTAGTAACTTTTTTAGTGATTTTCTTTAATTGTCTGTAACTAGGGAAATATTGAGTATTTATGACTATAACTTTAGCTTTTTCCATATTTTATCATCTGAAAACTTATCCCGAAGTTTGAGCGAAATCCGTGATCCGGAGGTGTGACACTCTCCTAGTAAGTCGATGATGAGTTACGCCGTGCGCATATTGAAATGTGTCACATATCACGATTAGTTACACGTCCGCGCGAGTGACGCTGTGCGCACACTCTCTTGTGACACTTCGTTTAGCCGAATGTGTCACATAAGAGCTTGTGACATCACTTATATTATATTTATAATATAAAGAATTGATAGAGAATTTGAAGGAGAATAAGTAAGAAAAAAGAATAAAATAAAAGATAATTAGCAATAATCTGACTCTCTCTTGAATTCGAATCATCACGTTAAAGGTCTGTCTCTATCTTGTGCGTCGGCGCGACGTAGCAATTGGAAAGTATATCAGCGCGCGAGATGGATATTAATAAGAATATATGTACGCGCTTAGATGTGCGCCGATCCATGCCTATAAAGTGACGTACGCTAGCACACATCTAAGCGCACCTGTAATAGTATAAGGTAAGATATGTAAATGTATCCCTTCTACTTGGTAGTAGGAGAAGATTGCAGCTGTGGCGGCTTGATCGACGCTTAAGCAGATCGAAGCCGAATCTTTGTACGGCACTCTTTGGCCAGCTCTCTTCTAATCCTTCTTAAAAAAATGATGAGCCGCCATGTTGAAGCATCTAAAGATCGAATGCTGATTGGTCGATATAGAATAGGCGCCAAAAATTAAATTTTAAAGGGTTTAGATTTTTTAAATAAATAAAAATTAATTTCTACGCATTGTTTTTTAAATATAATAGAAGTAACTCAATTAAAATAGAATAAGAATATTTTATTTTAAACCAAGCAATATTATTTATGTATATAACCAATGTATAGTTTAATGATAAAATAGCACAAGCAAGGTGACTACCTTTTATTTAAAAATTCCAGTAAAATTGTAAAGACATCAAATAATATAACAATTTAGATAAGTAATTTATTCCTTTATTGCATAAGTATTGCTTAATGCAGGTACAATATGTATATATTTTTAATTGTTTTTCATTTAAAAATAAGTATAGTAACAGCAATTAATGAAGGTTTGAGGTTATGAAGATTTGAGGTTATGAAAATTTTATTATTCTATATTTCTATTACTCAGATTAAAAATCATCAAAGTACCAAAAAAAAGTAATATATTTAACTAATGTTTTAAAGATAAATTTGTGCACATTTTAATAAAAAAAATAAGGTTAGAATGAATCAAGATCAAAATTTACTGATAACAATGGATGATACAACTGACGAACAAACTGTATGTCTATTTTTAATGAAAATTTAAAGAATCTACTTATAATCACCTGATTTCTTAGGTGATTTATCATGCCAAAATCTCATGTAATGATCTCTCACCTGATTTTTTTTTGTAGGGCAGAAAATGTCTGTATGTATGTGTGTGTGTATGTACTCATTACGTCAATTAGATCTCGAAAAGTACTCGACAGATTTCCTTCAAATTTTGCATACAATTTATTTTTTTGTCTAACTAGTACGGAAGCTATTGAAAACTGGTTTTCTTGGCATAGTTTTAATTTTAGAACAATTTAAAACATTTTTTTTCAATTCTAATTTTTAATTTTTTTTTGTATTTTACTTTAAGTACTCGATGGATTTGCTCTAAAATTTGCTTGGAAATTATTTGCGACTACCAAAAGAAAAACTTCTGAAAACTGATGGGTGGGGCTCGAACATTAGAATGTTTTTTATTTAATTAACATTTATTTAGAAGTTCATATAAATTATGTGCATATCAAGACTGTTCATTTATTCATTTTAGAATTTTCGTATTTTCAGCGACTGAAGTAACGAAAATAACTAATGCGAGTGAAGCATTTTAGAATATTCACTTTATCGAAATAAGAAGTAGCAAAATAAATGTACGTCTAAATTTAGAATAAATTATATCAAGATTTCGAAAGAACTCTAAATATTTTAATCGAATAATTTGAGATTATCACTACTGCTTTTTGAAATCATGAAAATTCATTATTACTTTATTCTGAATTATGGAATACGCTATTCGTAATTGTGGCACTCTAAATACATATTCATTAAATAAAAAACATTCTAATGTTCGAGCCCCACCCAAACTGATTTTCTTAGCGTGGTTTTAATTTTAGATAATTTTGTAAAATTTGAAAAAAAAAATTCATTTTACTTTTATTTTACGTAAATTACTCTATAGATTTGCCCCAAAATTCGCATGCAAGTTATCCGCTATTGTCAGAAGAAAAAAATTTTTAAAAACTAATTTTCTTAGCGCAGTTTTAATTTTAGAGCATTTTGAAAATTTTGAAAAAATTTTTATTTGAAACCACTTTTTTTGACTCCCGGAGTCTAAATATGTACAAATTAACGAAAAAATAGAAAAATTTTTCACCGATACAATAATTTTTCTTTGAGAAAGCAAAATGAAATCAAAATACTCTAACACAATGAGCTCTATGAGAAAGCATTACACCAAAGCACTTGGCAGCGTTTTTGTAAATGCTTAAGTTCAAATAAATGTAATAGATATATTTATTATTACCTATAATGCGGTTATGAAGTAGCTAAGTAAAGTCATTTATTTAATAGTCATTAAATATATAAAGATGAAAAAGATGCTTTTTTAATTTTAAATAATGAGGGATTTTTAAACTCTTATTACCAATAATAGTATTTAAAAATTTAATTTACTGCAATATTTAATTTAATTTAATGCTATCCAAACTAAAGATGTAACGCATATAATAATTAATGAAAACAATTTTATATGAATGAGTTGAAACAAAATTTAATGCAAGTAAAAAATAAAATGTTTTTTTTGTGAAAAACTTTTTGATTCTTTATTGCAAAATTTATATTATTTTCATACATTATTTTAAAACTCGGAAATTGATAGTGATGAAAATCAATAATGAATCAGATGAAATGTTTCTTCTAGAATATTTAAATTCTTTTAATCCTTCCAGTAAATTACATTTGAGAGAAAAATTTATTGTAATGCTTATAAGAAATATAAGTATTAATAAAGGTTCATGCAATAGTGTGAGATTGCAAATTTTAGAATTTTCTAATCATTTATTAAAATGTAAAATTTTGACGGGTGGTATAAGATAATATTTTTCCAATCCGTAGTAGATTATATTGTGAAAATGAATATTCCTTTTACATTTAAAAGAACGTAATTTTCATGTGAATTATCTTTTGCTATGACGATTAGTAAATTACGTGGACAAACGTTTGATAATATAATTATTGTTTTAAGGAACTGAACACGGTTAAAAACAATTGTGTAGTCTGTTAACTTTTATTTTCTGTTACTAAATTGTCTGTTGAAGTAACAAACAAGGATGTGACGATTTAACAGACTTTATGTCAGTTGATTCTGAAAATGTCCGTAACAAACGACTAAAATAGATAGTCCACGGGCAAACTACATAAGTCTTGATCGATCGAGGTCCTCAATTCTACCCAGGTTTTTTTATGTATTTTTGACCTGCTGAATTCGAATTATTTGGGTAGAATGTCTGAAAATGGCGCATTTAATAATTATTAACAATTTTCATAAACAAATTATAAAAATGCACTTAAAAAAAAATTTTATCATATTTTTTTAGTTCATTTTGAGTAAAAAAGGTTCTCATGAACATATTGCTAAAATGCACTGAATCGGCAGATAACAAATTGCAAAGTTTGAAAAACGCGATTATTTATAAATACGGTCGCTAACTACTGTAATCTTTAAGTTTATATTTTAACAAACAATTTAAGCTATTGTGAGTTAAAATGAAATCAGTAGAAGCTGAGCTATAGGCTGTCAAAGTTTTGAAAAATCGCGTTTTTTCAAACTGCGATTTTTTTTTGCCGATTCAGGTCATTTTAGCAATATGTTCATGAGAACCTTTTTTACTCAAAATGACCTAAAAAATATCATAATTTTTTTTTTTTCGAAAAAACGTATTATTATAATTTGTTTATAAAAATTGTTAATAATTATTAAAATTATATCATTGTAAATGTCACGAAAGCTATTCATTAGACAACGAATATCATATTATTAACGAATATAATATTGTATAAGATATAATAAAAAACGTTCTTTCTAATATTTCTTGAGTTCTTGTATATTTATTAATTTAAGGAGTCTCATATGTCAGCTATAATTTGTTGTTCATAAAAATTAAAAGTTTAAAGAACTCTTCAAAATTTTGATAAAAATTAATTTATACCTAGAAAAAAATTTCTGCAAATTTTCAAGTAGTCTTATCAACTAATTTTTTTATATGTGCTCACTCGAAGTCCGCGTGTTTTGTATCTCATAGTAGTAAAAAGATAAACTTTAAGTGAGCATAAATAATAAAATCAGTCGATAAGTCTAACTAAAAATTTGCAGAGATTTTTTTCCAGGTATAAATTAATGTTTTTCAAAATATTGAAGAATTTTTTAAACTTTTGATTATTATGAACAACAAACTATAGCAAACTATAGCTAGCACATGAGACTCCTTAAATGTGAATTTAAAAAAATGAAACTATATATAAAACGTGTATGTATGTGTACGGAAAACAAGACCAAAAAAAGTTTTAGTACATTGACAGACAATGTCTGTAATTTATAAGTAAAATTTTAACAGACATTTGTTTGTTAAATCCTTTAAAGACATTTTGTTTGTTAAAGTAACACACATTTTTGTCTATTTGGTTTTAACAGACTTTGTCTCTGATATTTCTAACTGTGAATAAACTAATAGCACCAGCTGTTTCAATTTTTCTTTATTTCTATAAGAGAAAAAACGACTTTTCTCCTCTATTTTTTAGAGAGGCCACTTCAGGTGCTAAAACATAAAATTTAATAACAACTGATAACAGTTTCTTAATGATTAAAAATTTCTAAATTCATCAACAATACATTAAAAAAACATCACCTAAAACAATACATTTTAGGCGTAACAATAAAAATAAAAAATGAAACTTACAAGTATTGAACATGTGGTATTACATAACTATTTTTGTTTTATAAAAATGTATAATAATAGATATTTCTATTAATAATAAAAATTTACGCAATCTAATATGCGTCGTCATGATCTAAGTGACATTATGAAGTATAAGTTATTCCAACGAATATAGACGCTGATAGAAGCGTACATGGGAAATTTCTGCCAAAAATGAGTTGGTTCCCCTGGTAGAAAGTTGAGCATATTTTCAGTATATCATCCCGTATTTTATGGGCAGTCGCGATCATATGCTTTTAGATATCGCGATAAACCTCCATTACTCTTAACGAATTATCGCGATGGTATCGGGAGAATATGGTGAATGTTGAATTATACTATATTCATAAACAGCACATTACAAAGTGTGAGTGAGCACGCATATGGAAACACAGTTAGTGAGAAAGAGAAAGGCTGTTCACTCCTTGTTTCCTTTTCAGTTCCTAAACGGACAGTTTTACACTGTAAAAAAAATAGCAGAAAATCACGTTGTTGGTCGACGATTTCAATGCGACCATGCACCGTCGAGGTTATTTAACTTCGTTCAACGGCGACATTTTAACGTGCTTTGCGTGATTTCACGTAAACTGAACACAAGATTTTTAGATTAAATCAGTTAGATTTTGCGCTTCAACAATGTTAAATAACATCGACGGTGCATGGTCGCATTGAAATCGTCGACCAACGACGTGATTTCTCGCCATTTTCTTTTACAGTGTATTCTCTCACACTAAGTTTACATATGCACTCGCTCACTCGCACTTCGCATTCACTGATTTTACATGGATATTTTATTCATAATCATACTGTATATGTTCGCAAATAAATTTAAGTTATACAATAAAGAACAGAAAATGTTGACACTATTACAATAACATCTTTATCTACAATATGCATCTTTAATAATTTTAAAGTTAAGTCAAGTTAATCTAACCTGCACATATAGTGATGAAGATAGATGCTTATAGAAGACGAAGCGTCGAGTGATGCGCGCGCAGCTAACATTCAGTATTCACAACTATAGGATATATTTTACGATTGTACAAATAGGCGCCATCGCGGGCAGCATGTATATATACAGATTCGCTTTCTATAAACGATTTTAATTGCAAAATTATTTACAACTCATATGAATTGTAATAATGAATATTATAATATTTATAATTTATTTCGAATCAGAAGAAAAAAATTTTAATTATTTTAGCGATTATATTTTATATCAACTCTGTAATCTTTAATATATTATCGTGTATTTATCGGTCACTTATCGCGACTGCGTAGCGACGAGATATAGCCAACAGTTAGTTATCTGAGCATATCTTATCCTTAATTTTCTACCAGGGTCTGTTACCCAGCTACTTGGGAACGCCATCAAATCCCATGTATTTTTATATCTATATAAATCATATATATAGCACATTTTTCATATGTATAGATATACAAACAATGTTGAAGTGTTACCCAGGCTTTCGGACGAAAAATGTAACCCAGAAGAATCCTTCTATAAGCGTCTATCTTCTTTGGTTATACAAATCTTTAACATAGGTAATTTAGGTGAGTTACGTATGTACAAAGTGACTAGCAAGTGTTTTCTTTTATGTACTTGGTATTTGATTCAAGATTTTGACTCACATGAATGAATTTGATTTAATTATATTTAATCTAATTTAACAATTATTGCGTTTTATTGTAAATAATTTATTCTTGAAACCGTTTTATCAAAAAAATTAATTTCTTTTTAATAATTCAACTATGTATTTATTATATACGTTGTTTAATTTTTGAGTGTCGTGTATTATTGCAATTTTCATATTTTTTAATATGTATCATTTCTGATAGCAATCTTTTTTGATAGTTGCATTCAATGTCTAATATGTTTGAGGTTCCTATGTTTGTATCAAAGCTATGGCTAGAATTTTTACAGTGTGTAACCAACGCAGATTTGTCTCTATTATGTTTCAAATCACTTATATGTTGTAAATAAAGAAAAATTGAAACGGATACTGCTATTAGTTTATTCAGTTGCTTAAAAAAAATTTTAGCTGTTGTTAGCTGTTTAAAAGAATAATATAATTATTGATTGATGAAGAGAAGTTTTTGATCATGGTCAGTTGTATGCTGCGGTATCTAGAGTTTGATCTTATATCCTACATGCCAAAAAACTAATATAAATATTGAAAATTATGTATGTAAAAAATTATATTAAAAATGTCTTTTAATTTAATTTTTTAATTTTTTGATGACATATTAAAGGCACTTCGTACTGTTTGATTTCAAGGTTCATAATTTTAGTTTTTATTTAAAATTAATTTTTGATAGATGACCACTCATCATTTTTTTAAAAACAATAAAATTGCTACTAAAATAATTTCGTTTATTAAAATTACTTATCATGTTTATAGATGTTATTATATCCATAGTTGACCCTGGAGTATAAATTTGTTGCGCGCTTCGCGCGCATGAATGTAGCTAGTTAAGTAAAACTTAAAATAAATACTTGTTTCAATTCGTCTTATTTTCGATTATTCTGCAGGTCCGCGAGGGGCTGGATAAACACCAGCCCCGTACCGGTAGCAGCAATAACGAAATACTATTTAAATTAAAAATTAAAGCTTAATTTAGTAAAATTGATTAAATATTAAATTCACGTATATTTTTTTTTTTGAATTTATTAAGTGTGTGAAATCTTAATTAACATTAATTTATCTTACGATTAGTAAGAATTTGATTGAATATTACTTTCAATTAAGTGTCTCTTGGTGAATGTACGTTGGAGTACTTAAATTCAAATCACGCGTACTTATTGAAATTTATTTATATGTAGTGTTATTGGTCATTAATAAGTAGTTAAATCTTAATAAATCAAAATTAGAGTCTTGTGGCTTATAAGAGGCATTTATTAGTACAAACATATAAGCATAGAGACCCCGGACTAGTTGTAGCATGGCGTCTACACTAAAAACGGGTCTAGCTTAAAAAGAACCTTTCCTTTTTATCCTTTTCCTTTTACATGAGCACTTTGTGGTATCCTTTTTCAGGATTAGGGTTGTGAGATGTTATAACTGGCGCCCACGGGTATAGTTTAAACCCACGACTGAGAATAAAAAGTCGAGAAATTTGTAAAGAGATTTCTTTTTTCGTTCCTCTATTCAAAATCAAAAAATTGTAATTAGATATATACAAAATTGTAAAGAAATTTCTTTTCTCGTTTCTCTTTTCAAAGTTAAAAAATCGTAATTAGACACATACAAAATAAAAAAACCAATAACGTAAATGGTCAAAATAAAAGTATGTGATTTTATAAAAAAAATCAATAGAGAAACAAAATAATTATAATGAAAAATGTAACGATGTATGTAAAAAAGTAGAGCTTTTGTTACAAAAAAGAAATAAAGATTATAAGAAAACAGAGTTTTTCGTATTAAATAACGTAGAAGCCTACAAAATTGTAAACGCGGTAGCAACTAAGATAGAAAAACAAAATGAAAACTTAAATTTTATGCAAGTAAAAATAGAGAAAGTAGAAGCATATTAGAATATTTAGAAGAAAAAGTAACAGAAATAGCAAATAAAGTAAATGAAAATACGATTAAATTAAACGAAGTGAGATTCAAATTTAATTATAACATGCCACAAATGGTAGAAAACTTGCATGAAATAGAAGTTGAAATAGAGAAAATAAAAGAAAAAATAAATAATTAAAATAATAAAATACAAAAAATCGAATAAATTAAAAGAAAAAGAAAATTGTAAAAAGAAAGTTAAAGAGAAATTGGAAATACTCCGAAAAGGAAGAAAATTTCAAATAATTTTAAATTTAAATATTATTCGCGATAACGTTAAAATTTTTAACGACATAAAAGTCGCAAATCTTCGGATTATTTCCAAGATCACAAAAGGTAACATAGTTAACACCGCTAATCCGCAAATGTAAACAAAGCGATAGAAAGCGTGTATTGATGAAAATAAGCATTGATAGACTCAAATAAAATTTAACATGAGAAATTAAATAATATTTCAAAATTAGAATATTGTAAACAGTGACACTCAACCAGCACAGTGGTGCTCAATTAGTGCTTCACTAATATTCATTTATGAACATTAGAATTCAAGTAGATAAATTTAAAATTAAATGATAAAAGGAAATATATTAAATCAAATAAATTAAATTCAAATCAAATAGACACTTTGCAGGTTCGGTGTCACACTTATGCACAAAACTAATATATGAAATAAATTATACAGTAGCGTCGCACAATAAGCGCACAGACAAATTTATTTTTCTCTTTTGTTTTGATTAAAAATTAATTTTTATTGCGAACGTAAAACAAATTCAAGAAACAGATTCAAGAAGAAGTTAAATAATAATAGTAAAGAAGAAAAATAAAAAAAAAGAAGAAAAAAAATATATATATATCAAAATGGCGAACAAAAGACGCTCAACGTTATTAATGAAAGAATTGGAAAATGCTGATCAATCCTTTGATGTTAATAATCAATCAAAACAAAATGAATGGATGAGAGTAGTAACAGATGAGTTATAGGAATTATTTGCAAAACAAGGAGAATTGGACACAAAAATGAACACATCTACAGATTCAGAAAAATCAATACATTTAAATTTAGAAAGAACAGTACACGCAGAAACGGAAAATGTGAGAGAACAAGTAAACGCATTATCTGACAAAATAAAAAGATTATCGGAAGATAACATGGGAATGAGAAACTTACTCAACGAGTACAAAAGACAAAACGCCTTATTGTCAGAACGAAACGATAAATTAGTCGAAGAATTACAAGGATTAAAAATAGCAATAAATGAAGATGAAGCCATAAAAATGGTACATAACAACTTGAACAGAAAAATAGATGAATTAGCATTTGAACAGGATGAAAAAATAAATCAACTTCAAGAAAATATAATAAATAAAACAACAGAACAAGTAGCTACAAATAGTAAAGAAAATGCAAACAAAATAAAAATCCCGGTCCTAAAATTCGAAGGTAATGAAACCGAGAGGCGAATAAAATTTCTAAACGAACCGGACAAATTTATTGCCCTAAAAAACATAAATAAAGAACAAAAACTCCAAATATTATAAACAGTGTTACAGAAGGAAGCAAACGAATGGTGGTATATCCATCAAGATAACGTCACTACATACAATGAATTTAAAGAATTATTTAAAGAGAGATTTTGGAGTCATGATATACAAAGGACTTCAAGACGCAAAATTCAATTTGGCCAGTTTTATGAACAAGGAAAATTGTCAAGAGTCTCATACGCTACACAGTTATTCGGCTATGCAAAAGAATTAAATTTAAATGACACAGATGAGGAATTAACAGAGAAAATAGCCAGTCATTTCAACAGAAGTGTAAGACAGGCTATACAGTTTTCACAAAACAAAGATAAAATGCCACTCCTAAAAATACTCGCAGATTTCGATAGCGACGACAAAATTCACGAGTAGAAAGAGCAAAACAAGACATCATATTACCAACAGCAACAAACACAACAAAGAATTAATAACAATGAAGGAAACAGAAATAACACAAGTAACTACAACAGTTATAAACAGAGTGAAAATATAAATCATAATTTAAGACAAAATTATGCAAATAGGACAACAAATGATACATATTGGAATAAACCAAGCCAAAGCACACAAAATCAAGAACAAAAACAATTAGCTCAAATACAAGCAATGAGGACAACAAACGCCACAAATAGTAATTACACAAGAAAATCTCAACAAGAAAAATTAAAACCACCCATAGATAACAAAACCATAAGAAAAGCTCATGAAGAAATGGATAGATTAAACATAGAGTTTAAAGAAAATAAAAATGAAAACCAGGAAAACTAGATAGAGTTGCCTCTTGTATTAAAAAAGGTGGGGTTAGAGACGCAACGAACTCTAGCACCCCAAAAATATATAAAACTATGAATTCAAAAAAATATACCAACCTAGGAAAATCTAAAAAATATCAACTATTATCCATGAAAAATAAATTAATCAAAACTATTAGCAAAAAATATAAAAGAATAAAAAGATACTATATTTCAAGATATAATATCCAAAAGATGTTGAGTGTGATGATTGGGGGGCAATGCATAAAATAATACTATTAAAAAATAATATAAATGACGAATATGACAATTTAAAATATAAAGAGCAAAAGCTCAAACTAAATGAGTATACTCATAAACAAATAAAAGAATCACAGAAGAGCAAAGACTCAAATACATGTGCATTTATTAAAAAAGAAATTTATAAAACACATGAACTCGCAAAAGACGAGGATCATGGAAAAATTAATAAAAGTGATAATATATCACAAAAACTAGGAATCAAACAGATAGATTTAATTTCTGAAGAAAATAGAGTATTTAATAATGCATCTGATCCTTTCATATCACATCAACATTGGATAAAAAATATTGAAAATAAATCTTATTCTTCAAATGAAAGGATAAAAAACAATTTAAAGTATATGGATAAAAACTTATTTAAAAAGGTATTAAAATATAAAATAATAAACAATTTCAGAAAACCTAGTTTGAATACAAATAAAATTAAAATAAAAAAGGAAATTATAAAACCTCAAGAACAAATATATGAAAACTCAAATGAAACATTAACAAAAAATTATGGCCACAAAGGACCAAAAAAGAAAGATAAATCATCAATAAAGAACTTCAGTTCAAAAGAAAGAAAGAAATGCTTATATGCATTAATTATAAAAAATTGGGAAAGCATCATAGAAGCAACTCACTCAAGAATGAAGAAGGACCCCTTAATATATGGGATAAATACGTATAGGTGAAAGAAGAACCTGAATCAAAGTAGATCAACTGATCATTAGTTAAATTATAAATCTTTTTTTAATAGTAATGTAGTTTTAAGAAATTATAAGGTGGCGTAAAATATATAAATATTATAAAGTTAATTGTCATTAAGAGGGATACTCATTGTACACTGATGTAAAAAATAAAATAAATTGCACAGTAATTATTTGTGACTAAAAGAGAAATGTATAGTTATTAATTAAAGTATTACAATACAGTGCAAATTATTTTATTTTGGGGGGCAAATACGAGTACAATGAGATACATTTATAAGTCAAAAGTGAAAAGGAAATATAAAAATGAATTAAAATGTTTAAATAGAAAAGAAAAGAAAAATAATGTAAATTTAAAAGTCGCGCGCATGAATGCAACTAAAAAGCATTTCCTTTTCCTAAAACTGAAATTAAATTAAGATATTTAATAATTATATAAGAAAGTAGTCAAAAGTTTTTTTCGGGGGGCAAGTTGTGACCTCACTTATATTTTATTTATAATATAAAAAATTGATAGAGAATTTGAGAGAGAATAAGAAAAAAGAATAAAATAAAAGATAATTAGCAATAATCTTATTCTCTCTTGAATTCGAATCATCACGTCAAAGGTCTATCTCTATCTTGTGCGTCGGCGCGACGTAGCAATTGGAAAGAATATCAGCGCGCGAGATGGATATTAATAAGAATATATGTACGCGCTTAGATGTGCGCCGATCCACGCCTATAAAGTGACGTACGCTAACACACATCTAAGCGCACCTGTAATAGTATAAGGTAAGATATGTAAATGTATCCCTTCTACTTGGTAGTAGGAGAAGATTGCGGCCGCGGCGGCTTGATCGACGCTTATGCAGATCGAAGCCGAATCTTTGTACGGCACTCTTTGGCCAGCTCTCTTCTAATTAAGTATAACTTAAAATAAATACTTGTTTCAATTCGTCTTATTTTCGATTATTCTGCAGGTTCGCGAGGGGCTGGATAAACACCAGCCCCGTACCGGTAGCAGCAATAACGAAATACTATTTAAATTAAAAATCAAAGCTTAAGAAGGGGCCGAACTATCTGTCTCTGTCTAATAGCGTTTTTCATTATTTATATAAACACTATCCTTTATAACAAGAAAAAAATAGCAGCCCCCGTTAGATATTAGTATAATTAGTAAATTTTGTAATAACAATCAAATTTTTTACCGCATAGTTTTTGACTAATTAGAGACCTACTAGCTATCTAGAATATAACCTATCTTTTTTTGGTAGGTCTCTAATTATTCAAAAACTACGCAGTAAAAAAATTTGTTTGTTATTACAAAATTTACTTATTATACTAATATCTAGCGGGGGCTGCTATTTTTTTCTTGTTATACCGGATAGTGTTTACATAAATCATGAAAAACGCTATTAGAGAAAGACAGATAGTTTGGCCCCTTCTTAATTTAGTAAAATTGATTAAATATTAAATTCACGTATATTTCTTTTGTGAATTTATTAAGTGTGTGAAATCTTAATTAACATTAATTTATCTTACGATTAGTAAAAATTTGATTAAATATTACTATCAATTAAGTGTCTCTTGGTGAATTTACGTTGGAGTACTTAAATTCAAATCACACGTACTTATTGAAATTTATTTATATGTAGTGTTATTGGCCATTAATAAGTAGTTAAATTTTAACAAATCAAAATTAGATTCTTGTGGCTTATAAGAGGCATTTATTAGTACAAACATATAAGCATAGAGACCCCGGACTAGTTGTAGCATGGCGTCTACACTAAAAACGGGTCTAGCTTGAAAAGAACCTTTTCTTTTTATCCTTTTCCTTTTACATGAGCACTTTGTGCTATCCTTTTTCAGGATTAGGGTTGTCAGAGGTCATAAGCTTGAACTGGTTGTGCGCTTTGTTACGCGTTTTCGCGCGAGTGACGCTGTGCGCACATTCGACTACTGAGTGTCACCTTCGTCATTGACCGTTGTTATTTGTCTCATTTCTTATGATTTGGTCATATATATATATATATATATATATATATATATATATATATATATATATCTCCTATATTATATAGTTATATGAACCAAAATTCAGTCGGTGTCCCCCCACATCCCCCCACGCCCCCCCCACAGCCCCTCCACAGCCCCCCACATGATTTTTATCAATTAAATAACGTAAATTTACGTTATTTTATGTTATCGATCATTACCCCCACGTCCCCCCACGTCCCCCCCACTAACCCCCCACTTGCCCCCCTCCACAATCCCCTTACAACCTTTTAGAGCCATCAAATACTGGATAATATAGTTTTATATTTTTTTATTATATTCTATTTATGTATAATATTACATAGAAATATAAAAATTTTAATTTTTTTTTGTTGAAAACTCGAAAGTAGTTGAATAAAATTACAATTTATAATATTTAAAATGAAAAACATGTGCCTCATCAGATATCTTATTACCATTTTTTACATAGTTTATCTGAAATTAATAAATATAAATTTAAATTAATTCTATTACAATTCCTCAACACTATAATTAATTCATTTGTTGAAAACATAATGATTTTTAATAATTTGTTCATATTATAAATATTTTATTGTATTCAAATAAAAATAAGCATATAGTGTTGAGGATTCAGATTTCCACACCATCTTACATTATAAACCTTTAATAGTATTGATTTATACAACTTTTAAAATTAATTGATATCAATATTTATGTTTAAATTTATATAACTTTCAAGATTAATAACTATTTATATTTGTTTTACAAAGGTGTAGATCAAACGGATGATAATATTCATTTGAATTATTCAATAGAAATGTTAAATAACATAAGAGAAGGATTACCTCCACAGGAACTGAAATTAAAAGTAAATACCATAATTATGTTAATTCGAAATTTAAGTATAAAAAATGGATTATGTAATGAAACGCGATTAAAAATAACTAAATTATTCAAATATAACATAGAAGCACAAATAATTCTTTCACGTTGTAAAAATGTAAATAAAATATATATTCAAAATGAATCGAAAAACAGAGATATTGTACCTAACATAGTTTGGAAAGAAATATTAAAAAAATAATTTTATTATAATTTAACAAAAATTTAATGTTATTTAAGGTGGCTCAAGCGCTTGGTGCCGTATCAAGCGGGGCCCTGTCTGCGACATCAAAATGTTTTTATTGATAGAGCTATTATAACTAATTAAATAGCATTATTGATTATTTCTTATGATAAGAAAACAATTTTAAGTAATCAAGAGTAATAAAAAAGAAAAAAAAATTTTTGTTTTGTTTCTCATTACAAGTTTTACTTTGGTACGTCCCTGCTGTTTTGTTGGTTACGAGCACTCTGAACGCACGTTAGCTATACGTATGGCGCCTGTATCTGACGCGCATGCGCAGAAGCTGCCATTATGTGTAGCAAATTCTATTTCGCATTCTTTTAGATTTATTTTCTCTTGTATTTCTTCGTCAAGTCCTTTTTTTCTTCTTGAAAAATAATCTTCGTGAAACAAACTATAAGTGTATAATTTTTATTTTAACTTGTACTTTTTTATATTAGCGTAAAACCTAATTTATGATTCAGTCCCATAAGAGCACATGTATTAATTACAATTATTAAAACATCTTTTTCTTTAAAAATAGTTCGTCAACCTCTATTTTTCAAAATAAATATCGAAATATTACGATATAAAGAATATTTTAATACAAATTTTGGATAGCTTAACAATTTTAGAAAAAATCGCTTGAGCCACCTTAAATAAATTTTTTATAAATTATTTTATTAATTAAACTTTATTTTTTTTCAGGTTATATTTATATTAATTATAAACATTAAAAATTTTTAATAATATATAAATAAAAAAAAAAAATGGAATGGAATCCAATTAATAATGTTGAAATTGACAATGTTAATGATCAACAAATGATTAAATGAAATCCATTTTGATGGAAAATTTAAATGATCAAATTGAAGAACATTTAAATTTTTAAGAAGAATATGAATATTATTTAGAAAGTCTAGATAGTAATAGTTCAATAAACAATACAATAATTTCTGAATTAAATAACATTATTAACTTATATATAGAGGAAAATAATAAACAATTTGAATTTAAAAATTGGAATGAAGTACCAGAGTATTATAAATATTATGCGAATGAAATTATAAAATATAAAATAAATGTACGCGAACCAATAGCAGAATATTACTTTAATCAAAGTCATGAAATTTATTCTAAATATTTATTAAGATAAGCTAACATTATTAATAAAATATGAAAAATTAAAATAAATCATAAATATTTCAATATATAATAATAAATTTAAAAAAAAATTTTAAACATTATCAATATTATTAAAAATAAAAAAAAAATTAAATATTTAAAAATTAACTAAAATATTTAAAAGTTATGATTATTTAAAATTTATAAATCGAAATTTTAATAAATAAATAATTTAACTACTAACAACAATAAATAAAAAAAACATATTCATAACTTTTATACAGGTAAATGTAATATAAGTAAGTATAAAATAATTTAAAATTATTTTATTTATTTATTTGTTATATAAATAACTAAATTTTAAATAAAATATGATATAATGATCATTTCATAATTTCATTTACAATATCATAATAAATTTATAAATTTTAGTATGAATTTTTGATATATCTCATAAAACGTTTAAAATGAGAAAAAAGATATAAAAAAGGAATTATAACAAAATAATCCTATAAATCTTATAAAACTCAAAATCATTACGATATATCAAATAATATACTAAATTATCAACGAAACTAAAAAAAAATGATTTAAAAATTTAAAAATGATTTAAATGTTTAATATATAATTATATTTATAGCACAACTGGGGGTTGGCGAGCAGTGCGAGCAGGGGGGTACCCCCCCTAGTATCTCCCTATATTATATAGTTATATGAACCAAAATTCAGTCGGTGCCCCCCCACACACCCCCCCACAGCCCCCCACAACCCCCCCACATGATTTTTATTAATTAAATAACGTAAATTTATGTCATTTTATGTTATCGATCATTACCCCCCACGTCCCCCCACATCCCCCCATAGACCCCCGATAACCCCATCCCTCTTGCCCCCCCCCCCACAGTCCCCCCACAGTCCCCCCACAATTCCCCAACAACCTTTTAGAACCATCAAATACTGGATAATATAGTTTTATATTTTTTTATTATATTCTATTTATGTATAATATTACATAAAAATATAAAAATTTTAATTTTTTTTTTGTTGAAAACTCGAAAGTAGTTGCATAAAATTACAATTTATTATATTTAAAATGAAAAACATGTGCCTCATCAGATATCTTATTACCATTTTTTACATAGTTTATCTGAAATTAATAAATATAAATTTAAATTAATTCTATTACAATTCCTCAACACTATAATTAATTCATTTGTTGAAAACATAATGATTTTTAATAATTTGTTCATATTATAAATATTTTATTGTATTAAAATAAAAATAAGCATATAGTGTTGAGGATTCAGATTTCCACACCACCTTACATTATAAACCTTTAATAGTATTGATTTATACAACTTTTAAAATTAATTGATATTAATATTTATGTTTAAATTTATATAACTTTCAAGATTAATAACTATTTATATTTGTTTTACAAAGGTCTAGATCAAACGGATGATAATATTCATTTGAATTATTCAATGGAAATGTTAAATAACATAAAAGAAGGATTACCTCCACACGAACTGAAATTAAAAGTAAATACCATAATTATGTTAATTCGAAATTTAAGTATAAAAAATGGATTATGTAATGAAACGCGATTAAAAATAACTAAATTATTCAAATATAACATAGAAGCACAAATAACTCTTTCACGTTGTAAAAATGTAAATAAAATATATATTCAAAATGAATCGAAAAACAGAGATATTGTACCTAACATAGTTTAGAAAAAAATATTAAAAAAATAATACGCGAACCAATAGCAGAATATTACTTTAATCAAAGTCATGAAATTTATTCTAAATATTTATTAAGATAAGCTAACATTATTAATAAAATATGAAAAATTAAAATAAATCATAAATATTTCAATATATAATAATAAATTTAAAAAAAATTTTTAAACATTATCAATATTATTAAAAATAAAAAAAAAAAATAAAATATTTAAAAATTAACTAAAATATTTAAAAGTTATGATTATTTAAAATTTATAAATCGAAATTTTAATGAATAAATAATTTAACTACTAACAACAATAAATAAAAAAAACATATTCATAACTTTTATACAGGTAAATGTAATATAAGTAAGTATAAAATAATTTAAAATTATTTTATTTATTTATTTGTTATATAAATAACTAAATTTTAAATAAAATATGATATAATGATCATGTAATAATTTCATTTACAATATCATAAAAAATTTATAAATTTTAGTATGAATTTTTGGTATATCTCATAAAATGTTTAAAATGAGAAAAAAGATATAAAAAAGGAATTATAACAAAATAATCCTATAAATCTTATAAAACTCAAAATCATTACGATATATCAAATAATATACTAAATTATCAACGAAACTAAAAAAAAAATGATTTAAAAATTTAAAAATGATTTAAATGTTTAATATATAATTATATTTATAGCACAACTAAAATATTTATAATTCGTTTATATTATAAATATTTTATTGTATTAAAATAAAAATAAGCATATAGTGTTGAGGATTCAGATTTCCACATCACCTTACATTATAAACCTTTAATAGTATTGATTTATACAACTTTTAAAATTAATTGATATTAATATTTATGTTTAAATTTATATAATTTTCAAGATTAATAACTATTTATATTTGTTTTACAAAGGTCTAGATCAAACGGATGATAATATTCATTTGAATTATTCAATAGAAATGTTAAATAACATAAGAGAAGGATTACCTCCACACGAACTGAAATTAAAAGTAAATACCATAATTATGTTAATTCGAAATTTAAGTATAAAAAATGGATTATGTAATGAAACGCGATTAAAAATAACTAAATTATTCAAATATAACATAGAAGCACAAATAACTCTTTCACGTTGTAAAAATGTAAATAAAATATATATTCAAAATGAATCGAAAAACAGAGATATTGTACCTAACATAGTTTAGAAAGAAATATTAAAAAAATAATACGCGAACCAATAGCAGAATATTACTTTAATCAAAGTCATGAAATTTATTCTAAATATTTATTAAGATTAGCTAACATTATTAATAAAATATGAAAAATTAAAATAAATCATAAATATTTCAATATATAATAATAAATTTTTAAAAAATTTTTAAACATTATCAATATTATTAAAAATAAAAAAAAAAATAAAATATTTTAAAATTAACTAAAATATTTAAAAGTTATGATTATTTAAAATTTATAAATCGAAATTTTAATAAATAAATAATTTAACTACTAACAACAATAAATAAAAAAAACATATTCATAACTTTTATACAGGTAAATGTAATATAAGTAAGTATAAAATAATTTAAAATTATTTTATTTATTTATTTGTTATATAAATAACTAAATTTTAAATAAAATATGATATAATGATCATGTAATAATTTCATTTACAATATCATAATAAATTTATAAATTTTAGTATGAATTTTTGATATATCTCATAAAATGTTTAAAATGAGAAAAAAGATATAAAAAAGGAATTATAACAAAATAATCCTATAAATCTTATAAAACTCAAAATCATTACGATATATCAAATAATATACTAAATTATCAACGAAACTAAAAAAAAAATGATTTAAAAATTTAAAAATGATTTAAATGTTTAATATATAATTATATTTATAGCACAACTGGGGGTTGGCGAGCAGTGCGAGCAGGGGGGTACCCCCCCTAGTATATATATATATATATATATGGGGGTGTCCACGTGAAGTGTACATGGAAAAAAAATAGAATTCCTCCAAACTTTGCCTAAATGTTTGTTTCGGTTCCCTGAGTATTCATGTATTTTTTCAGATAATTCTGAGTCAATGCCTCTGAGATACAGGAGCTCAAAGTTGTCCGAAAAACGTTATTTTCGCAAAAATAGGGCTTTTTTAATCTCAAATAGCGCGAAATCTGTACTTCTAAACTGAAAAAGTCATTATACCTTTTTGTTGAGAAATTTTGCCAAATTTAAAAAAAAATTTTCATATTGGCCTTTAAACTCTTTTTAAGACCCTTTTCGGCTCTTTCCAGGACAAAAATAGCCCTAAATACAACAGCAACCTTTTTTTCTACTTTGTAAATATGAAAATTGAATTCCTCGGTAAAAAATATACAAGGAGTTAAGTTTTTAGAGTGGTCAAAGAGAAATTGTTACCTCTACAGCCTCAATTCCAGAAAATTTTATGATAGTATGCAGAAACGCAGCTTTTGAAGTTTTTCTGTCATTTTCAAACATCTGCCGTAATTTGGATTCTCAATATAATATGATGTTTGACCTTGCAACTTAAAGGCATCTTCAAGACCTTTTAGTTGCAAGATCAAAAACCTTTGTAGGACGTTTGGAACCGAAGATACAATAATTTAAGGGTTGTCTATTTTTCAAAGTAGACAAATCGAATACATAGTAAATTACGTAGAAGAAAATTCAACTCCGTAAACCAAAAGCATGGTCGCGAATTTATTTTTCATAAAAATAAAAAATTTTTTCTTTTATTTTGTAGATCAAAACTGAGTTTTGGATGCTAAAATTATTTTCGAATTGATTTATTCAGCAGTTATTGAGTTTCTATTTGTTTTGGTCACGGAAATGAATTGAACGTTATTTCAGTTTTATGATTATATTATCAGTAGCTTGGTTAGTAAACTGATAGTAAATGGGTATATATATATACATATAAAATCATTGCGCGTCATTTTAGCTTTATGGCGATGTAAAGCGGACACTATAGCTGTACTCATAAATTTCAACTATCTTTTTGATTTTACTGCAGTATTTTAGAAGAAGAAATGCATTAGTTTGTAGTATGTATATAAAGATTATTCAGTTAAATTTTTGAGTAAATTCATTCATTAGTTTTTAAGAATTTTGGATTTCTTGTATTACATCGTAAAATTGTAAACTAATATATTAAAACCCAAAATTCTCAATAACTAATGAATAGATTTATTTAAAAATTTAACTGAATAATCTTTATGTAAAAGCTAAAGCATTTTTTTTTTAATTTTGCAATAAAATCAAAAGATAGTCAATGAGTACTGGTGGAAAGTGCATTGTATTTTGGTCTTGGATTTTCTTCTAACTTTGGAATATTTTTTTTAACATAAAATCATGAAAAAAGCCGCGACCATTCGGTCCAACGCTCAATTTTTCGAGTTATGAGCAGTTATGTCTAAATTCTAAAATAATGTGTATCTGCTTTATAGCTGTACATTTTTTCGAACTACTTACTCTGAAAGGTTTTCACTAATTGCATATTAAAGTTAAGATTAAAACCTTTCGATTAAAAAAAGCTCAAGTTATTTAAAAATTATGAAGGAATGAATATTAAGATGGAATTGAGACTAAAATGCAGCATTTATTTTTAATGCATATTTTTATGCTAAATATTTGCGGTATTGATATTCATTCATAACTTTCGAACAACTTAAGCTTTTTAAATGCGTCTTTTTTTCAATCGAAAGATCTTAATCTCAACTTTATTATGCAATTAGTATAAACCATGTAGAATATAAGTCCTGGCTTTACATCAGGACAGAAGTAATGATTTATTATGTTGTTGTTGTTATGAGGAAAATATGTTTTATTATAATTTTAAATAAAAGAATAAAGTTTGATTTAAAAATGTTTAATTTGAAAGTTAAGTCTAGTGATAGAAAAGCTCTACCAATTTTAATTAATATGAATCTTTCTCACGATTAAATATACTTGAATTGAAAGAAATATAGATCAAAATATAATTGTAAGAATCTTACTTTGATTCAGCTAAGTAGATACAGGCAGACAGTAAATAAGTACACTCGATTTAATATTTTAATTATAGAGTTTTTTATTTGTTACTTTTATAATAAACTGAATATAGTGCAATTTAATATATTGCGCGAATAATTGTATAATTTTAAAGTGCAAGAAATATAGTTGTGATAATTGTATCTTTTGAAGTGCTTGTAGAAATTCTTTGATAAAGTGATTTGAAAAAGTGTCTGCTTTAAAGTGCACCTTTTTCCTGATTTGATCTGTCTTTTCATATTGATGATCCCTTCCTTAGTAGTATATGGGGGATTATAGGTAAAAATGGCGGCCATGAAATTCACGGGGAATATAGGGAAAAGATTGTTGGCGCCTAAGCTCGATCGTATACGAGTAAAAGCGAAACAACATGAAGTGGAGGGGACGCCGTAAGAAAAATTTTTTGGAGTAGCAAGGTAACGGTTATTGTAAAAGTCGGTAAGTTAAGATTCTTTGGTGAAATAAATTTTTTTGTATATGAAAAAAAATTTATGACTAATAAAATCGTATATTTTACAACGATATATATTAAATATATAATGCTAGTAATTTAAAAAAATGGAATTCAATTTACAAATAGAAAATTCTTTGTGATATAATTTATTAAATTAAAAGATTTTAGAAATATGAATTTTGAATTTTTTTAAATATTTAATGGAATATTTTTAGGGAAAGGATTTGGTGTTCATGGTTATATATATAAAATAACAAAATATTTTAGCAATAGAAATAAGTGTTTATTATTTTTCACTTAGTCTAATACAAATAATTACAAATTTTTTAGAAAGTACAAAAATTTTTATAATAATTACGTTTATGTTGAATACCACGAATACGTTTATAGAAACGTGCAGCAGTATTATCATTTCTTAAGTAATCTGATGAAAATAAATTACAAAATTTATTGAGTGAGTAGCCTTGATTTATGTAATCTAAAAACATTAAGCAAAACTGTCCACAAACTTTTGAATTTAAACTTTGTAGTTGTTTAGTGTTCCATTTATAATGAATAGAATTTCGCTGAAGACATTTTTTATGTTGTGGTATTAAAGGAGGTAGACCGTAACTGTCAAAAAACACTGCTCTTCCATACTTGTCAATGAAAACAGCTACCCAATGAGTTCCTGGTTGTGTGTGAATGTCTGTATTAAATACACACGCTATCGGTCTCGTCAATGACCTGGCTATCCGGTCGGCTGGAAATACACCGTACGATGGTATTCTTAAGGAGTGAAGCGCATCCCGAATCTGAAGAGTATTCATTGCGTTGTTTTGTAATTACAGGTGTGTTTGATTCCGAAGTATAATATCCTGATTCTTCGATGCTATCATATACAGGTTCTTTGCCAGGTCCTGGTGTAGATGATCTTTTTTTCACTTCACTTTTTTTTCCAAATCTTTTTGATTTAGGAGGAGGAGGAGGATTCCGCACTGTATTGTCAGTTGAATCCGCAGGAGAAGAGTACGAAGTATCATCACTGTCAGAGTCAATTAATGCAGAAATAAGTCTATTATTCCTGATAAGCCATTTTTTATATTTAACTACGGAGTTTAGAGCACAAATGAAAAATTCATGACTTTGAGAACCATGAAAACAACAGTAAGTTTTGCAGTTTTGTAAATTATGTACGGACGGGCAGTTATAGTCTTCTAAATTTAAAACACGTCGTGATATAATACTTTGAATTACCTGCACTTCTTGAGAACCTCGAACAAAAATTCGTCTTACAGTACGTGTTATAGCCCGTAAATTTGCATAAAGCTGTCGATGAGGTACATCTCCTTCAAACCATTCGATTCCGTGGTAGTTATTGGTAAGCCAGTTATTGAAAACTTGAGTTCTGATAGGTAAATCAGTAAATGAATAAGGAGGAGATGTTATCCAATGCGAAACGTAATCTTTATCTAGAGATATTACAGCTATTTCCTTTATAATTAATTTATTCTGAATATCGCGAAAACCTTGAACGTCAATAATGTAGTCTATAGTTTTTCGTTTTATGTATATATCTGTTTAGTTTGAAACTTCAATAACGTTTGAGAGTTTTATACATGTATCTAGTTGAATTTATATAGATTTTCCCACTTTTTATTATATTTTCCTCTTTCCTAATTTTGTGGAAATCGTCATCAATACTAAAATTCTTCTATGACTCATAGAAAAAGTTTTAAAAAAATATTGTGAAAGTATTATTGTTATTATCTAACCATTAAAATCGATAATAACTTGTCGTGACGCGTCTATTTCAAGTATGTTATCATATTTGGCGTAAACTATGCAATTTACGGAATTCTCTAAAACTTGATCAAAACGTAATTCTAAACGGACTGCACCTGTCTTAACTAAATTCCAATGCGTGTTACAATTTGCTGAAAGATCTGGTGTTAAGTCGAAAGCATATAGACAATAACCATTTGGGTAAGTATTTCTTGAAATAGAGTTTCCTTCATTCATAAAGTGAATACCTGTCCCGCTAAATAAAGTATGATATCCATCAATGAACGTGTCGGGATAATTAGGTTGAATGGGTTTACTAGGAATTTGTATTCCGTCGACATTTAAAGCAAGATAATTAAGATGAAAATGTTGAAAGTTAAATGGATTTTCTTTTCTACTTTCATTAAATGCACTATTTGAAACTAAACCAATTATTATGCGTTTAGGTAATTGTCCAAGAATAATATTATCTAAAGTTTCTCCCGTGACTCCTGTATGTAAAGTAAATGACTTAACCTCTACACGTGTTAATGGATATTTAGCTGTTCCTTTAGATAAGGCTTTTGAATGTGCAAGTGAAATTCCTGGATTAATTTTAGCTCTGCGTACACGTAATGATGTATCCATTATACGTACTTTCACATTTTGAGCGTCATGATCTATCAAGCAAAAAGCGTCTTTTGAGCGGATGAGACGTACTCTCATTTCTACACCATTAAGGAGAAATTTTTCCTGATTAAAAACATCGCAATGTAAGTGGCCTAATAGATCTACAATTTTTCCGCCTTTGACAAAAAGATTACGTTTATCAGCACCAATATTTTTCGAAAGTAGATCATTATTTTCTTTTCTTTTTAATAATACGGCATCCATTTCACCAGGGGTATCGTTATACCATAATGCAGTAGTCGAATGTGATTTTTTAGCTTCTTGGGAATACTTAAGCAACGTCTCTATATATGCTCGATAAGCGTAAGCATTGCTAGGTGGTGATACAGTCTTTTGGTTAAAGAATATATCGACTTGATTGAACATACTATGTAAAAAGTTGTTTACAGGTGTAACTAATGTATCTTCACCTATAAGATCTTTTCCCTTTTCGAGACGTACACTAAGACTAAGCATAGTATGAGCTAAATCAATGTAATCATCCGAATTTCCTGGTACAACAAATTCTAAATATGAATCTTCAGAAATGGTGGTCACAGGTTTGTATTCTACCCATTGTGTTGATTCTATAGCTGTTTGAGTGGGTGGGAGAGTAAATAAATCTAATTCTGATTTAGTACATTCCCACGAATGTGTGTGTAAAAATGCCATTTTGAAATTATACAGGTCCAAAAATATCACTTACTGAACGTTTTTTATTTTTCTTGTTAATTTTTCTTTTTCTAATACGTTTGTTTTTATTATTTTTTCTTGTTTTTCTTTTTCTGTTTAAAGATGATGTCAATGATGAGATACGTTTCACGCGACGTTTAGTTCGCGACTGATCCTTACGTCTTCTTACGCGTTTTTTATAACCAGAGCCTTCCATTATTAGACTTTCTATTTTCTCTTCTGCCTTTCTTTTTAAATTTTTACCTGATTCACGTGCTCTAGTGCGTAGTGATTCTCTAAAAGGAATATTATGACTACTGACATCATCGATAATGTTAATTCCAGCTTTAAGAGCTTCTTTTCCGACAGCTCGAGACCCCCGTTTTAAAAAAGGTAGTGCTTTACGAAAAAGTCCTCCAAGAAATCGACCTATACCTCCATGACCTTTTTGATATGGTGATCCAACGTAAACATGTTGAATACCCCCTTGACCAACTTGACTATCATAATGTTCAATATAATGATTCATTTTTATTTTATTTTTGTTATGCAACTTGTCTAAAATGTAGTGTTACAGTCGACGTACCACACTTGAATGGTATGATACGACCGAGATGATCTCTTATATCTATAGTGATTGTTCTGAAACTATTTCTTATGAGGGGTATATAATTTATAGGTGTAAAAATTTGATATTGATTAGAAGCAAATACATAATCCTTGTAGTTTACAGGTACAATACGTAATAAAGTTGTTTGTACGTCACCTACAATACAAGGTTCACATATATCTGAGTAAATAAATAATTGTCTAGGCAATGCGTTAAAAATATTTGCTGGTCGAGTAGCAAGGGGATTGTGTAAATCAATGTTTAAATATCCTTTTATTTCAGCAAAGCCTAAAATATCCAAAACTGCACGGCTCATTTTTATAGAGTGCTCATTGATACATTTTTCTGAATCACATGTCTTTTCAACGTATATGTATGTGTTGTTATGTTCTACTGACAATTTAAATGATATATGTGTTTCGCTTAATGCATTATTTAATTTTTCTAAAAATTCCGATATACCGGAATATACACCATAAGGAATTGTAACTGTTTTATATTCTATATCGACAAGTTGGTTTACTGAGTTATCCTTCAAGAGAGGCAGTGAAATAGATGAAACTTCAATTTCTCTTTCTTTTTCTCTTAAATGTAAGAATGAGCGTGGAAAATGAATTTCTGTGACACCAACTTCCCAAGATCCTCGTAAATTAATTTCTTGAGGTAATTTTGTAGTATAACAAGATGTAGTGTTGTTAGGAAAAACACTCATACTACTATTACTAGGTAGTATCATATAAAATTGTGTTTTCATGTTTATATATTTTTTATATCTTAAGCTGGCACCTAAGAATTAAATTTACTAGGATATCCGACCCAACTTACAAAATATTTTTTTCTACGACCTGAACCACTTGTTTTTATTATTTTATCAATTTTATATTCGGAATTTCTGATATCTTTTAGAATAACGTTAAGTTCTTCTTCGTAAAAAATACCGTCTATAGATTCACCATCGAGATCTTCTATTTCATACACAGGTGGTTTTCTATGTTTTAAGACTCTAGTTATTTTAAAAATTTCTTCCGATTAATTTGCTAAATAACCTTTCTCGAAGGTACCTTTGGTTCGACTAATTCGAACAAAGTCATCTTCTGAGTATTTAGCTTCTCTATCAACTGTTTTATATCTTGAGTCCATATTTTTCTTTGCAATATCTGCATTAAATATTGTAACTGCTGCAGGCGCCATCTTTATTGTTGAATGATATGAGTTATTGTAACTATTTACAAGTTGAGGTAAAATATCTATGTAACGTTTAGAATTTTGATGTGTGAAATATCGCCACATTTTTTCCTTTAAGGTACGGTTAAATCTTTCGACAATAGCTGCTTTTACATCGGGATCACGTGCAACACGATGTATAATATTATTTATTTTTAGAAATTTTTGCATTTTTTGACTGACGAATTCTTTTCCCTTGTCAGTTTGAAACATTTTAGGAATTCGTTCATTTTTATTTAAAATAATTCTTTTAAAAGCGTCAGTGACTTGTGAACATGATTTATCCTTCAAGGGTACTACCCATACGTATTTGCTGAGAACATCGATGACAACTAGTAAGTATGAAAATCCATCATTATGAGATTTTAATGATTCTAAGTCAATTAAATCACCTTCCCATACAGAATCCATTTCAGCAACATTGTAATGAAGACGAGGAAATTTTCTATGAGCAGGTTTGTGTAAAGTATAAGCATCTTGTGCTTGCAAACACTTGTGTATATTTTTTTTACCAACTGTATTTTTAGTCTTATTTACAAGGCGGCGTTCTCCAGCATAACCAGCGGGTTCATTAACATCATAATAAATTTTGTTAAGTAATTGCTTATTAAGATCCATGATTTTTATTTATTTATTCATTTATTTAAAACGAAAAAGTCAACCAGCCACCGCCCTTTTGCTACGGTATTTCTTTTAACACGTTTCTTTCTGTTCAGAGTAGTCCACGAATCATCGTCCCCACTGATCATTTCTTTATTAATTACTGTAACATCGTCATATGTATCATTTTCTATTGACAAATTTTTATTTTTATTTTTAGGCATAGGTGTAGAAGTATGTCTTTTTGGTGCATGTAATAATGAATCATTAAAACTTGTATGTGGTGTTGTTAAAGACCTATTACTATGATTTACTGCATGTTCAAATTTTTGTCCTTCTTTGTAAAAAGCTAAATTACCAATACATTCCAATGGTATACCTACATCTCGTAAAAACCACGAAAAATGCTCACGACCTGTAGCCTTTACACCTTTTCTACTACGTACAGCATCGTTTATTAAATCTACTATATTAGAACCTTCGAGAACAGCACCATCTATCGAAACTAAACCGCGGTCATTCTATGTAATTCTTGAAGAAATATTAGGACTTTTTAAAAATTGAACCATCAATTCAGCCTTACGTCTATATGTTACAGGTACAGATGATATTATTATTTCAAAATCTATTCCATTTTCTAACTCTTGTTAATTTTTATTAACATTATTTAAACTCTTTTTCAAGTCGTCTAAAAAATATAAATATCGATGTAAAACTTGTTGATACTTTGACCATTTTGTACGCTCATCAGTTTCTTGTGAGTTTAATATATCACTCATTTCTATGCCTAATCTTGTAAGATGACTGTCTGGTGTTTGAACAGTATTTTTTTTATCAGATTTGACATTTTGCAACGAGACCTCGGGAACGTTTGTATGAAGAAGTTTTTGTATACTGTCTTGAGGCACTAAAACCATTTTACGGGCATGCTGCATTTTTAAATTAAGAACGAGTGGGGATAAGAGCGGATATTATAGTTTCTAATACAGGTGCAAAAAAAGCTGTTAAGAAACCATCACCTTTCTGCATGATTAGACGTTTCTTGCTTTTCCACGATTTAGAGTCCCGATTGCTTAAATTTCTCAGAATTTTTTTATGTTTAACTAACTTTTGTTTTTGAGAAGGTGTTAAATGTACGGTACCTTTTAAAGTATTCAAAGCACACTCACAAATACCTTTAACTATTTTACGATCAGCAAGTTTTAAAATAACTTTGCGTTGTTCTTTATTTAAATGATAAAGGGTGTGTAAAGCATGTGCTATTTTGGGATCGAGCGATTTTTTTGATCTTACCGCAGCCATTATACACGTAACACTGAAAAATTATCACCCGTGACACCTCTCTTTATATCTCGTGGAACGTACACGTAGTGATGTGTATCATCAAGAAATATGTTAGTTTGTACTCTGCAGGTTTCTGCTGTGCTTTGTTTTAAATCTAAGAACAAATAACCATGTGCTACACTTGTAGCGTCGTAATAAGCTTCTTGTAAAAACTTTGAATTTTCTGGATAAACTTGACGCGCTAAATGTTGTATTTGTGCACGGTCTCTAGGATTTTTAAAAATTACAATATAGTTTGAATTTAATGAAATATCCCGCTGCTTAGGTCCTTGATGAAACAAATTTTGTGTAATAAAAATTACGCTTATATTTTTATGGTGACTACCTTTTGTAAATAAATCAGCAACTACATTATTAGAAGATTCTCTCACCCGATCGTCGATGACTATTAATTTTGGTCGAGAGTCAGACGCAAAATCTTTATTTTGAGGTAAACCTTCATGAAATTCAACATCTTTACCGTATTCCAAATATCCATCTTGCCATTCGGAATAATATAGCATTTTTCGAGCAAAAGTTGTATCGGACATACTGTCAATAAATCGGAAAAATCTTTTTACAAAGTGCATCTTACCACAACCTGTTGGACCACAAATCATAGAGGTCATTTTTTATTTTTTATTATTATTATTTTTTTTTTTAAATTAATAAATCAATTTTGCGGTGGGGTCCCGGCCCGCGCTCGCGGTACGTACGAAAAAATCAGCTAATACTCGTACGTACACACCGGAAGATTCTAGAATAATGAAAGCGAAAATCTAGATTTTTACCTTTTATAAGCTGATGCACATTTCAGCTGTATGATACATACTAGCTTAAAAATTTTATGAGCTATTTTTTAAGTTTTATTTATATTTTTCACTATATTTTGTTTTATATTATATATACATATTTGTGTGTGTGTGTGTGTGTGTGTGTGTGTGTGTGTGTGTGTGTTACGTGTGCGTGTATATAATTTAAATATTACATTCTTTCTTTTAAATGTTTCAAAACTGGAGAAGAAAAAAAAGGAAGGTAGAATAAATAAAGGTTTATTATGTATATAACTTCATAATTATTTATTTATTTTGAAAATCAAATCAAATCTTATTTAGTATAAATCTTATTTAAAAATGTAAAATTGTTGATGAAGTATTGGTCATACGACCACTTATATACATGTACGGAGTGTCGGCGATATGAAGTGGACAATTTGGATTTTCGGAGTAACGATGATGTTCGCGCATATTAGATATTGTAAAGTGTAAATATTGTACATTTTTTCATTCAATTTGTATCAACGAATCTCCAAGGCTGATATTCCGAAATGTCATAACTTCTTGAAATTCTATTATTTCAATGTTCCTGGAGCAATCCTCAGCATCGCACCATATATTTTCACAAATTGTGCATGATTTACTAGTCATTAAATGCCAAATTTGTACAGTTAATGAAATGAAAAATCTTTGAGAATAAAATTTTAAATCATGGAACAATTCGTCAAAATTATTTTGATCGTTATTTTTTTTTAAATTTACCAAATTGTGTAAAGCTCTGTGTAAAGCTAAACCCTGTAGAGTACATTTGTATTCAGGGTAAAATCTACAAGTTGGAACATTACAATTAGTGCAGCATTTTTCTGAAGGCTCTGGATGATGTGTACAAACTGAAAAAAAATAAATGAAAATTTACAACAAAAATTTTTAATATTTATTTATTTTTATTATTATATTTTTCAAAATTTATACAAAATACAAAGAATAAATACTTTTGGTTGAAATATTATAATTTAAATAAATTTCTAATTTTATATTTAAAACTTTTTTTAGATTTCGAAATACGTTTATTACCGCATTGCGATATCAAGATCTTTGAAAACATTGACTCTCGCATACCTTTTTACACTAAATATTACAATATTTTACAGTATTAATAAATATTTTACAATTTTTTTTTACAATAATTTACAATATCTTACAGTACTTTACAATATTACATTAGTATTTTTTTTTAAATTTTACACTATTTTTATATATACATATACATACGCATTTTTTATTCACAACGAGGTTTCTTATATCCATACGGGTAAGATGTGCATTCATCTAAATGCTTTCGTTTAATACTATTTACGCGGCAAGTTTTTGTTTCTTGCTTTGTAATTACATCGTGATACTTTGTGCGTCTAATAGCACTAAACGAATGCACTATTTCTTCATTTTTTTTTAAAACTAAAGACTTGACACTGTTATAATTCAAAATATCTTTTGTTGAATTATTCAATGTCACGCCTTTAACTTTACAAACTTCATGTAGAGTTCCGTCGTTACTTTTCACAATATACGAATAAAATTTAGGACCTGCGCTTACAAATGATGTTATATAACTATCTCTACCATAACATTCTAATTCGTCAGTCATGTCACCCAAAAGCCTACCTGTCGGAACTCTATATTCATTTTCTACATTTTTACACAAATAGATACAAGAATCTGTATCATAATATAATACACGCTGATCTAATTGTTCTAAATAACTATACAGCTTAAGCCTTGCTTGTGCTGTAGTATAAGTAGCAATAACCACGTTTGTCATTGGCGATGGATCATATGAATTTTCATTGTATTTCCAGTGAATATAAAAAGTGTTTTGGTTAACCGGTAAAACATCAACTAAAATTTTATCTTCGCTTTCTAAAATTTGGAAAAACTGCGGACCGTCTCTAATAATTTCCGTAGTACACATTTTTTCCCTATGACCGAATTTTTCCCAAAAAGAATTTAAGCATAAATTAGCTAAAAAACGCAACCCTGGATTTTTTCCTATTTTTTCTTTTTCTAAAACTATACCTTCTTCACGTGCATATTCTTGAATATATTCCTCGCATAAATTTTCGCTTGTGCAATTTACCGGCCACCCGCTAGCTTGTTGCTTAATTTTTAAAAACGCGTTAATATAATCCGAAAATAACCCACCTTGTTTAGTTTCTTGATTATACTGACAAACCTTGTATTGCCATATCTCGTAAATGGCTGTAATCTGATACCCCATTATAACGGCCTTTTTTAACTCCTCTTATACCCATGTACCTGTAAACTCCCTGTCACTAATGTTTTCGTGCGTACATTCGCTTTCATTCAAATTCTCACAACATGTACGACATAACGGAAACATTAAGCGATTGTGCATTCGCACAGGGAGTACAGGTAAAAATAAAGATCGCGGTGGTAATACGCGACATTTGACTATACCTTCTACTTTTTCTAAATTATATTCGCTACCTGTTAAAATACGGCATTTATCTCCTATAAAAATTTCCGGATGACCTATAGGGAATTTTCCGGTTTTACATACGTAAGGATATAAGGAGCAAATATCTACATAATTGATTTTTTCCTCTTTTTGTACCTCTACGAGAGAAACAGTATTGTCGGTTCTACCTCCGTAAAAACTATCTCGTGGGTTTAATGTATCGCTCATCAACAAAGGATGATTAATTAAATACTGCTCTACTTCTGAATTTTCCCGTTTGAAATTTTTAAACTAACATTCCCAAATTTCCGCTAAAACGTACCCATGAGATTTAATTAACTCCGATGTTTCTAAGGTTTTTTCAAAACGCAGTTCTAAACTATCCCCGTAGATTTCAGATATTTTGAAACGGTCTTCGCCCTTAAAACTATTTTTACACCCATGCCAAAAACAACCGTGATATTGGTAGACATATTTCGAACCATCAGATGATTCGAAATATCCATCAACTAAAATATTTTCCGGAAGTCGGAATTCCGAACTTTTCGCAGCGTGAATAATATTATGGCCCGATTCTTTTTCTTTTAAAATAAGCCACTCAATTGAGCCTCGCGAATAAGTGCTTTTTTTCCTATAACCACCGGTAGGTATAATGCCAATACTATTAGTTTTTAAAAATTTTTTTCTAAAAATTCTTGAGCAAGCGCTCGCTATTGTTGTAGCTTCGGCAAACGGACACGTATCTCCTACTTCTATAAAACTTTTTCTAAAAGCTGAGCAAGCTTTTCTCAATATATCGACATCCGTTTTGCAATATTTTACGATTTCGTTTTGAAAATCAAAAAGATAATTCTTAGAAATCATGTCTTCATACCATTGAGAAAACTTTTCCCTCTCTGATACGGACATTTTTTCCAAAGAATAAAACTTTTGAGGTGGCATAGGACCGACATAATTTTGATTTGCTAAAATATTAAATAAATGCGAAAAAGTACCCTTAACCACATCGCAGGAAAATCCGAAAGCTTCCGGTAATTTATCTAGTTTCATGTGAAAATAATTCAAACTGTCTATAAATTTAATACGATTTCCTAATGTCATTAGTATAATACTAGTACCGTTCATAGTCACCTTCGGTACTATGTTAGTTTCTTCAACTAGATATTTAAGGGGATGTAAAATATCGACATCACAGTTTTCCAAGTTATTGGTTCTTAATCCAAGATTTTTAAAAATATCTCTATATTAAAGTCTTCCATTTCTACTAATAAAGAGCCTAATATAAAGATATTTCTGAAAATTTTTGAATAAAGAAAAAAAATTTGGAAAACGGCAATGTCGGTAACTATGTAGAAATCATATACCCTATTACATCCCCTTAAGAATAAATTGCCCGTCGTAGCTTTTGCTATTATGGGCGATACAAATAAGTGATTTTATATTTTTAGCACACGATGTTTTTTCAAAATTTAAAATAAATTCTACAAAATTTTTTATGACATTATTTTTAAAAATTAAAGTTGTACCACCCCCGCAAAAAGAGCATTCTGAATCCATTGCCGAATCTATACATTTAGAACAACATAACTGAGCTACAGCTGAATTTATTTCGTGGTAAACAATTTTATTATTATCATCTACGTGTTTTTTTTCTTGCCGAGCTTCGAAATCATAAAATAAAAACGCGTTTTCTATATTTTTATCGTTATTTTTAATTATTGGCATAAAATATTGGTGGTTATAGGAACGCTGACACCCGCAAGTTTTACAATAATAATTACCGCAAGTATGATTACCGTTTTCTACAGAAATTATTTTTTTACATTTTTCACATTTCTTTATGGCATCGCATACGGTAACATTTTTTTTAAAAGAATTTAATTTTAAATGATTTTGTAAGCACGTATCCCCGTAAAAATCCATAGAACATCTAGAACATTTTATTTGCGTAACTTCTTTATCACACATACCACGACATTTACACTTATCGCAACTAAATGGACATTTGTGCATACTTAACCGTTTAGTTCCTTCATTACAAAAATGACAAAAATTATCACACATTGCAACACCTGTCATACTCGTAATGACATCGTAATGTTGCTCGGCCGGTGTGTATAATATATTTAAAATTAGTCTAATTTCTATGTTACTTTTATTTAAAATTTTAAACCCATTAAACAATGACGAATCGCCTTTACCTATCTTGTCTTTTTCGTAAACCATTACAGCTATACCGTCATTTTTTAAATAATTTTGGAACTTTTGAATTTCACGAAGACCACAACCTTGATCATTATCTATATTGACTCCCGCTTTTTCCAACAAATCGTTGGCTAGTTCTAATTGCGCCTTATTCTGGCTTTTACGCACATTCTCCCAGCGATTTTTTAATTCTGCAGGACAATTATCGCCATGCATCATTTTTTTCGCGTGGACAAGTGCTACGGCTAAAGCACGCGGTAAACATTTTGTGTCATTATTATTAATCCATATAATAGACTTTGACTTGACAATATCAAACTGTAATGGTTTATTACGCCCTCTGCCCATCGGTACACGAACATTCAATATTTGTATCCGAAAACTCTCGTCAATTTTAAATTCACGAGCGCTTTGGGAAATTAGTTCGATTGTTTTCCATAAATCTTTAAAATTATAATCCTTTTAATATTTGAAACTTGTAATAGGACCGATGGACAAAGTATTACTTAATATATTAATTTTAATGTAATCGCTGGGTTCGTATTCGTGCGTTATATAGTTAAATAATTTTTTTATACCCTCCTCTAAATTTATTCCATTGTCTTTAAATTTTATTTCTATTTCGCGCGCATTAGTACCAAACCGTTCATAATAATCGTTCGTTTCCCATATAATGCTGAAACACTCACCAGCTTGATTTGATCCTGAATCCTGGGGTTCATTACTACGGCTGTCGTTTCTACTAGGACCCGGGATGGGTGCGTTGATTGGTTGTTGTTGCTGATCTTCTTCATCAACGGCAATAGCTTCGTCTCTAGTAGAAACTTCGTCATTACCCGATCAATTTTGAATAATTTGACTGGATACTTCTTCTGTAATGCTGCATTGCAAAAAATCAAAAAGATCACCTTCCTCGAAGTCGTCAATTTGCATAACCTCGTTGATGTTTTGATAATTTTCTAAAAGAAGAACAAAAAAGTTTGTTATTAATTTACCAATGTTGAAAAAAATAAGAAATTATAATTACAAACGAAGAAAAAGATTGAAAAATAATAATCATAAAAAAAAGTTTTCAAAATGTTTAAAACTTACCATTGCATGTGGCTTCCTCACTATCATTTTTACTCGTTGAAGCAACGACTCTATCTACTTTTGGTTCAACTATTACTTGCTGATTTTCTGAAAAAGAAAAAAAATTTATCATGAATTATTTTTGTTTTAAATAATAAAAAATTTTCAAACTTATTTTTATTTTTTTAAAAAAATTGAAAAAAATTAATTTTACTTTGTGGAAATTACAATTTACATATTATTGATATTTGTGAATTATAAAATTTTGAAAAACAATAAAATCATTATATATATTAATTTATTTATTGATATGAAATTCGATTATTCTATTATTTATATAAAAAATTAAATTTTATTTGATAAAAAATTTAATATATTTTTGTACATCATATTTATTTATTTAGTTTTAAAAATAAACAAGTAAAAATTGAATATTTATATGTGATACTTTTTATTTACGAGGTTCGTAATATTTATTATTATTTAAATACTAAGTATTCATATATGTATATATATATATATATATATATATATAAATATATATATATAACTAAAGGTGCGTATCTTTCTCTCATAACTCTCTCTCTCTCTCTCTCTCTCTCTCTCTCTCTCTCTCTCTCTCTCTCTTTCTCTTCCCTAAATAATCAAAGATTCCAATTCTTATTTTCTTTAATGATTTGTAACTTTTTTAAAAGGAAAAATTAAAATAAGTTTAAAAAAATTTAAATATAATGCTGAATAAAACATGCATATGTATATCTATACAAATAAATATATCTAATAACTTAAATATCTTACCTTCTATCATTTCGTTGTATGTCAATAGTATAACCTGCACATCAGGGTCCTCTTGGGCTCGTCTTCTTTTTATTTCATCCACTAAAATAGTTATCACTCTTAAGTCATCATGAAAATCTCCTCAGCGGAATGATTTACATAAAAACGATAAACTTTGAGATCTTATAAACTTAGTAAATATATCTACTGCACTAGTTATTAATTTTCTACGCTCATTCGCAATTCTTCTGCAGTTAACATTAAGTTTACAAAAAGTTTTAAACAGTCTATTTAATTTTCTTAATTGACAACTTTCACGACTAACCAGCATTTTGACACTCACGATTTCTGGATTGTCTTCCAATAAACGCTCTAATACAGCAGTGTAAATTTTAAAAATTATAGAGCCTGTTAAATCCATTTTTTTAGTTTTATAATTATCAAAAACTGAGAACACCGTAATAAAATTAGAGTTAAAAATGTTTTTTTCAAATCTACAAAATACACGTTTTTACTACTTCGTTGAAATAATTGTAAATATTTTATTAGATTATTAATAACTGAAATATTCAACTTTTTGGAGTTAAACAGTGCATTAGAAATAACACAGAAAAATATTTCACTGCGTTGATGTCTAAACTAGAAATGATCGCATTTCTTTAAACTATTTGTTATTATACCTACTTTTTCATTTTCAAATTTTCTTTTTCCTACTACTGTAACTATTATATCATAATTTTCATATACAATACTCTGCTTTAAAATTTTCATTACTAAAAATAAAAGAAATTTCTATTGTCTTTAGTTTTTCAAAATTTACAGTTTTACTTACCTACGTATGCTACCTCAATAACCATTGATACCTTTTCACCCATTAAGGTAGTTCTAATGACTTTTTATTACTCTCTTTTGTTACTCTATAGAACGCCTAATGTGTTTACTCAAAAACAAAAACACCTTATGAATTTGTGTATGGTTTCAAGAATGACTGATAAGATCATTAATGTTTCTATACAAAATAGCATATGATTTTTACCTTATAGAAATCAATAGATTTTACGTATTTTTTCTTTGATTTTCGCTAATTACTCATTCACTTTCACTCTTATTTTCTCATTTTCTTATCCTACTTCTACATACAAAATATAACAGAGCTCAGTATTTAAACGCCTGAAATTCGTATACTGACATCATACAGTTAAAAGCTTATGCACCTAAAACATCATATAGCATTTCATTCAGTCGACCTTTGTAATTATTCTTTAATACATTTCCTGTGCAAAACAAAATTTATTTTTCTAAAATGAATAGTGAAGTTGCAAATTTTCAAATAACAAAACGTATTAAAATGGCATCGTATAACTCAAGAGAAGAAGCGGGAAGTTATCTATTACATTCAAGTGTTTACCCATTAAACACATCGTGTACGAAGAAAATTATGATCGGCTTATCACCTCAAAAAGATGAAACATTTGAGTGTGTGATTAAAATAATCAATCAAACATTTTTTGGCATTACATTTACGCTTGAGGCGTGGGAGACTTTTAAAACTCATTTCAAAAGTATAAGTTCTTATTTCAACAACGAGGAATCTATGGTCGAAAATGAGAAAATTACTTTCAATGGAATAACGCTCTCATATATCACAGCATATAATTCCAAGGCAATAATTTTGGATAAAGAAGATATAGAAAACATATCAACATCTTCTGATAATCAAGAAAGTCAAGTTGTGTTACCAAAAAAGAAGAAACTATATACACCCGCTATTGTTCTACAAAAAACAAGCTTTGAAGGTATTTTACAATTGTTGGCGTGTATTGAAGAATGTATAAATATTAATAATAATATTGTAACAACAGTTTCGGCGTGTAATAAAACTATTATTGACGAAATATGCGAAATTTTCTCAGAAAATACTATTTTACCAAAAACAGAGGTTTTCGTTAAACATTATATAAATTCACAATCTGAAAAAATAAAAAATAAAACATCTGCTGGTCTGGAAAATGACTTCATTAAACATTATTATAATATTATTTATAATGATTTAACTGCGTTACATTTAAACTTCATATCGACATCTGTTATATCGAAACTTAATTCGTTATAAATATTAGACAATTATAAAAATATGTAAAATTTTAAAGACATAATACAACATATATTACGTAAAAATAAAGATATTGTTTCACTTAATTTATTCAACCATTTCTTTAATAACCAAACCCATTTCCTCAATAAATCATATTTATTTAAGCATTTTAAAACATAATTCTCTATTCAGTATAAAGATTATATATATTTAGATTTCTACTTGAATGACTTATTTTAAATTAATAACCTTAAACTTATTTCATTATTTATATTTTTTGTATGTAAAAATATTTTATATTTAATTCTCGTAAAATCATATTTAGTATCTGTTATAATCAGTCATAATAATAAAATTTGCTGTATACTAATTCCTTCTATATTAGTATAAATGCGTTCAACCTGACAATTCGAAATTTTTTCATTACCAAACAAGTATTTTAAAAACAACATTCAAATATCTAACACCCTTATAAACCATCTATCAGACGCTTTTGTTTTGCTCAAGAATTGTCTTGGAACTCCGTTCTATATACTCATAAAATCTGGCGTCAGTGATTTTTCCCTCTATACCTTTTCAACGCTTACCTGACAGACACCTTGCATCTCCAAAAATTTTTTCTTAAGGCGTCCCCCTCCACTTCGGGCTATCTCGCTTTTTCTCGTATACGCTCGAGCTTAGGCGCCAACAATCTTTTTCCTATATTCCCCCTGAATTTCATGGTCGCCATTTTTACCTATAATCCCCCATATACTACTTTCCTTGTTTAAGAATTTGGATTGGTGTCAACCGATGGAGCAATGCTTATTATGCATTTTGACTCTTATTGAATGATATGGTTAACGTGGTAAATCTGGTTCATGTAGTCTTCGTAATTGTACTTATTTGGTTGATTCTGAAAATCGCATTGCACTTCGTTTCTTAACAAATGACTTACTTTTACAATATGCTTGCTAAGGTAAATTAGCTGATTGATTAATAACTGCATATTTTTGGAATGTTAAATTTTGAAATAAAAGATACGTCGTGACGTAACACCTTGGAGCTCAAGATGTTTCTTATCGGTACGAGAAGCAACAAAAGAAACAATTTTAACGTAATAACAATTTTTCCAGTTATTGCCCTCCTGAAAATGATCGCGGAACTTATGATGCAATATTTTGCGTCACTTTTTGTGTCACTTTTCGCGTCACTTTTTATAGCACTTTTCTTGTCGCTTCATCGAGCCAAAAGTGACATAACTTTTTGCGCAACACTGTTAAAAATATATATCTATCTCAGATACGTAACAAAATTACGTAATCCATACGTAACAAAGCGTTCGAATTTGTTACGTATTATGGAATACGTATTTGATATTGATGATACGTAGTTTCAATACGTATTCCAAGGGAGTGAGAAATTACGTATTTCATACCAGAAATACGTAATTATTCGCACAATATACGTAACAAAGATACGTATTTATGATAAATATGTGTTCATATTTTTCAAAGATATGAGCACATCTTCCTATTGGAATACGTAATTTTTATAAGCACTTATGCCAGATATACGTATTTTTGATACGTATCTCATGCACATCATACGTAATTTTTTATTTGAATTTCGGATTTGAATACTTATTGCCTTCAGAATACGCAATTCCGAGCACGAGATACGTATCTCTGAGGCAGGATTCGTATTCAGAATACATAATTTTACCACAAATTAAATACGTATTTTGTGGTAAAATACGTACCACGAATCCTGCCTCACAGATACATATGTTACACTGAAAATTACGTAATTGTACTAGCAATACGTATCCAAGCACGAAACTGCGATTAAAATTACGTAATTTTCGCATGAACTTCGTATCAAAAAAGCATATATATGGCACATATTTAAATGAAAATTACGTATTTTAATTATAAGATGTTTTCAAATACGTATTTTGTGGCAAAATTACGTATTCTGACTAGAAAACCTGCCTCATAGATACGTATCTTTGACTCTCAATTACGTAATTGTCCTATCAATACGTATTGAAGCCAAAAACTGCGATTTAAAATAACGTAATCTTCGCATGAAATGCGTATCGAAGATACATAGATTAGGCACATATAAAATGAAAATTACGTATTTTCAATCACAAAATGTTTTCGAATACGTATTTTGTGCTAAAATTACGTATTCTGGATACAAATCCTGCCTTAGAGATAAGTATCTCGTGCTCGAAATTACGTATTCTAAAGGCAATATACACTCGAGCTCGAAATTCAAATCGAAAATTACGTATGATGCGCATGAGATATGTATGAAAAATACGTATATCTGGCATAAGTGTTTACAAAAATTACGTATTCTAAAGGCAATACGTATTCAAGCCCGAAATTCAAATTGAAAATTACGTATGATACGCATGAGATATGTATGACAAATACGTAGATCTGGCTTAAATGTTTACAAAAATTACGTATTCCAATGGAAGGATGTGTTCAGGATACGTACCATGTGAAAAAAATACGTATTTTTGTTACGTATATTGTGCGAATAATTACATATTTCTGGTATGAAATACGTAATTTCTCACTCCCTTGGAATACGTATTGAAACTACGTATCATCAATATCAAATACGTATTCAATAATACGTAACAAATTCGAACGCTTCGGTACGTATGGATTACGTAATTTTGTTACGTATCTGAGATACGTATATATTTTCAACAGGGAACTAATTGCGCAACTTTTCCAAAAATATAATATTAAATTCGCAAGTTCAAGTGAATGTGTCCCACCTATCGGTGAAATTACTAACTGCTCAAAGTTATAACAAAAATAAAAACGAATAGCTCATAACCTGAAATTAAATATCTAAAGTATTGACACATTGTAAAAAGAAAATTTAAAATATTGATCGTAAAAAATAATACGATGATTAAAAGATTAAATGATGACGGAAAAGGTGCTTACAAATTTCATTTTTATACAATTTTCAACTTGCCACAATATATCATGTGATCAAAGTATAACTTTGAGCTGCTACCGAACCGCCACCTAACGGAACTTGAACTTGCGAATAAATTATAAATATTTTTTTAAATTTTATTTTACATAATTTAAAAGACGTTAAAATACAGTATTAAAAATATTTAGAGCATGATACAAATAATAACGTCAAAGTCAGAGTCGTGGTGGAAATGCTTATCTGTGCGCGTGAGGAAAGTTGACGAAAGACCCCGTCCCAATAAAATTCATAAAAATTAACCGTATCTCCGTAAATAATGAACCGATTTCGATGTTTTTTTTTTCCTTGATAAATTATCAATATTGGTGCAAATAGTTTTTCAAAATAAGGTGTATTTAAGTTAAAACAACTTTACCTAATACGGACACCTTAAACGCAAATGATTGTTGTGGCTCACCAAATCAATATTTTCAGACGTGTAATGTCTCATTTTAAAGCTAAAAGAAAGAACTTTGAAATAAGATATTATGAGTTTCATTATGATTAATATTTACGAAATATGCGCGGATTTACGTAAATGTTGTAAATCAACTTACCTTATTATTCCTCGTAATTATTACATTTGGAACCTGAAGAAAAGTGTAATTGAAATTTTTTTGTTCCTATATTTTAACTAATCATTATAATTAATTTTTAGATTTAATAAATAAAAAAATAACTATTAATAATTGCAAAAAATTTAATTGTGATAGTAAAAATTGTCATCTCGTTTTATTTTTTTACTTTTCTTTGTTTTTCGTGCAAAAATTTTTTCATCATTAAATATGTTTTTACTTTCTATCTAAAATTAAACTTCTACGATTTTCATGTAAGGAATATTTCTTAAATATAATAGAAAAATTGATATAAAAATTGCTTTTTAATTGCAACTATTATTATTTTTTATTTATTTATAAATTATTAATATACATCGAAACAATCATGATATAAAAGGATAAAATTTATGGAAGAAGTATAAAAAAATGTTTATCTTCGTTTCTTCGTATGCGTTATTTTTAATTTCGATTGCCTCGACATTGGAGCAACTCTCCATATTACAATTGCTAGAAATAATAACTTTAATCCATATAATATATGAGAAGCTGTTGCTGAAATTCAATGTTTATTTAAATTCAAATATAAATTTTCTGATTACCCCCATACAGCATGAAAGATATCATTGGAATATTCCAAAATATTCCAATGGAATATTTCATTGAAATATGTATGGAAGCTTTATGGAAGAAAACTAAATATTCCTGAAATATTGCAAAGGAAACTTCCTTCGAAGAACCCCTGGAAGCCTCCGTAAACCTTCCAAGGAAGATTCCGTTGGAAGATTGATGAATCATTGCACCGAAAGATTTCATGGAAGCTTTATAGAAGACTTCGTTCTCCTTTCGGGGAAATGTTGGGAATTTTCACTAGAATATTCCGACTTAAGTCTCCTAGAAGATTCCGTAAACCTTCCAAGGAAGATTCCGTTGGAAGATTGATGAATCATTGCACCGAAAGATTTCATGGAAGCCTGAATGGAAGACTTCGTTTACCTTCCAGCGAAATATTGGAAATTGTCAATGAAACATTCCAGTGGAAGGCTCCTGAAAGCTTCCGTAAACCTTCCAAGGAAGATTCCGTTGGAAGATTGATGGATCATTGCACCGAAAGATTTCATGGAAGCTTTATAGAAGACTCCGTTTTCCTTTCGGGGAAATGTTCGGAATTCTCACTGAAATATTCCGATTTCAGTTTCCTGAAAGATTCCTTAAACCTTTCAAGGAAGATTCCGTTGGAAGATTGATGAATCATTGCACTGAAAGATTTCATGGAAGCTTGAATGGGAGACTCCGTTTACCTTTCAGCGAAATATTGGAAATCGTCATTGAAACATTCCAGTGGAAGGCTCCTGAAAGCTTCCGTAAACCTTCCAAGAAAGATTCCATTGGATGATTGATGAATCATTTTACCGAAAGATTTCATGGAAGCTTGAATGAAAGATTTCGTTTACCTTTCAGCGAAATATTGAAGATTTTTACTGAAATATTCCGGTTCGAGTATCCTGGAAGCTTCCGTTAACCTTGCAAGGAAGATTCTGTTGGATGATTGATGAATTATTGCAGGGAAAGACCCAAGGAAGCTCTAAGGAAGACTGCATTTACCTTCCAGCCAAATGTTGGCAATTTTTGACTGAAACATTTGGGCCGAAGGCTTTAGGAAGCTTTCGTAAACATTTCATGGAAGATCCCATCAGTAGACTAATGAATCAGGAATTATTTTGAATAAATGTAAAACGGACACTACACCAGCACTCATCAAAATGGCTTATCCTCGTTTGTAAGTTAATGAAAAAAATTTTAATGACGCTATAGCTACACCAAAAAGACATTTTTATAAAAATGAGATAATTGTTATAAAAATGAGGTAATTTTTTTTAGGAAAATGACTTTATTGCAATAACAAAAAACAAGTCCTTTTCCTTTCAAATTTCTTATTATATCTAATGACGATATTTTCCCAATACATTACTTGACACACCAAAAGGCGTTTTAAATAACGTCATTTAGTATGTTAGGGATTAGGACAAAAAATGACGTCGTTTAGTATGTTAAATGTTAACGAAAAATGACGTCATTTTATAATAACAATGACGTCCTTTTTTATATACCTTCCCACATAACATAAAATATTTCTGAAATATTTCTGAAATATTTCATTAAAAGATTCGGAATAAAACAGAAAAATTGATATGAAATGTTTCTGAAATATAGATATGTCCGCCTAGAAGATTGGTTTTAAATATTTCATGTAATGTTTCTGTAACATTCTTTCATGATTTTGTGAAATATTAATTTGTAATATTGTTGAAAGATTGCAGCAACATTTGATCGAAAGATTCATGGAGAAATATGAATCTTTCAAGAAATGTTTCTGAAATATTTCTAAAATCTTTCATGAAATATTAATTCGTAATATTGTTGAAAGATTGCAGAAATATTTTATTAAAGGATTCATAAAAGATTATGAATCTTTCAAGAAATGTTTCTGAAATATTTCTAAAATCATGTTCAAAATATATCCAAAATAATGTTGGTGAAAGATTCTATCAGATATTATTTTTGATTTTGTAAGAGTTGCATCTCAAACCATATTAGATGCCTATATATTTATTTGTTATTCAGAATTTAAGCGCTTATTTATTTGTATCAAGAATTTTCGGTTTTATATACTAAACGAGAGAACGTCCCACCACTTGCGAGAGTTTGTCAACCGCATTATGATCACATGAAAATATAATCAAGTAGCCACCTGCTGGTAAGATGGAAGAATTGCTACGCACGCAAGATAACTACAAATATTTAGACAATATTTCTCTAATATTTTACTGTTATATTCATAAATTTTTGGGAATACTTCATAAAATATTTCTGGAATATTACAGAAATATTTCATAAAATATTCCTTAAAAAATTTGCGCAGTATTGATTTAAAATATTTTAAGAAATGGTGCAGTAATATTTCTTCAATATTTCAGTGTTATGTTCAAACATTTTTTCAAATACTTCATGAAATATTTTTCAAATATAACAGGAATATTTCATGACATGTTTCTTGAAAGATTTGAGAAATATCAATTTAAAACATTTCAAGAAATAATGTAATAACTTACTTGAATATTTCAGTGTCGGATTCAAAAATTTTTTTGAAATAAAACATGAAATGTTCCAACAATATTACAGAAATATTTCAATGAATTATTTAATATTCATAAACTGAAATATTTCAAAGAAATATTAGTTCATCACTTATTTAATATTTCATTGAAATATTCCATTAATAATTTACGAATGCTTCCAGCAACCTTTACTGAAATATTCCATGAAAAGTTTACGGAAGCTTCCGGTAAACTTCCTGGAAGCTTCCAATGTTTTTTCTGCAGTCAATTAAATCTTTTACGTTTTCTTCTAGGAAGCTTCCGGTAATATTCCACTGAAATTTTCAACGAAAAACTTACCGAAGCTTCATGGAAGCTTTCACTGAAATATTTCAGAAATGATGTACGGAAGCTTCGAGTAAGCTTTCACTGAAATATTCCATGAAAGATTTACGGAGGCTTCCAGTAAGTTTTCACTGAAATGTTTCATGAATAATTTAGGGAAGCTGTCGGTAAGCTTCTATTGAAATATTCTATGTATAATTTACGGAAGCTTCCAGTAAGCTTCCACTGAAATATTCTATGAAGGACTTACGGAGGCTTCCAGTGAGCTTTCACTGAAATATTCCATGAAAGACTTACGGAAGACTCCTGATCGAGGACATATCCATCTTCCGGGAAGTTTCTACTGGAAACTTCCTGAAAGCTTCCAATCTTTCTTCCACATCTTCCGGGAAGCTTCCAGGAAGCTTGCAGGAAGCTTACATACTGTGTGGGCCCTTTGTTGATCGACTTTTTCTGTTATTTTAAAAATATTCCTTACATCAAAATCTTAGTAGTTTACTTTTAGAAAGAAAATGAAAATATATTTAATGATGAAAAAATTTCTTTGCATGAAAAACAAAGAAAAGAAAAAAAAACGACATAACAATTTTTATTATTACTATTAAAATTTTTGCAATTATTAATAATTATTTTTCCATTCATTAAATCTAAAAATTAATTATAATAAGTGGTTAAAATATAAAAACAATAAATATTTTAATTAAACTTGTCTCTGGGTTCAAAATATAATAATTATTACAAGGAATGATAAGGTAAGTTCATTTACAACATTTACATAAATCCGTGCGCATTTCGTAAATATTGATTGTAATATAACTCTGCCGTGTTAAGTAAAAACTTACATAAGTGTAAAATAAATAAAAGTGATAAAGTAAAATAATATCAATTTTGTTCGATCCAATTTTTAATTTTTCAATACTTAAGTAATCTTTATTTCCTCATTTTTTAGCGAAAAATTTGAAACAACTTTTTTTTTATTCAGTGCCGGATTTAGATTTGTTGGACCCTGGGGCACAATTGATGTGGGGGCCCTGTGTAAGGAATTCAAAATTGGAAAATAAATTGTACTAGTTAGTAAATAAAATATTTTGATTTATAACTCTTAACTTTAACCAATTAAAAATTATTAATTTGATGTACGTAAATTTACTGAAATATCTTAACTATGATAACAAATCAGTATGGCGTGAAACATATTCTTACAAGGTACAAGTTATACATATAAATTTTTATACAGGTATTCTCATTCTTAGTCATTTTTTAGTGTAGCATATGCTATTCTCAAAAGTTTTAATCTTTAAATTCAATGAGTAAAGAAAAAATCAGATATTTATTAAAGATTTTACCAACAAATCTCGAAGAAAAATTATTTTTAAAGAATCTCCTGATATAATGACTATTCTGTTTTTTTACAGAACTGAATCAAAACCAGAGAAGAAAAAAATTAACTTCGAAAAGATCAAAAAAGTATATGTTTCGAGCACGAGACTGTCTGTTAGCTCATCATCAGTAAGATAAAGACAGCTCTATCTTAAACACATTAGATGTTATAATCGAAATATACTAGTACCAAACGGTAAATTTTAGTCGAGGAAATGGTTATATATATCATTAAAGATTGTAAATGTTGCTTGCAAGATGCGATACTTTCTCTAGTTGACAAGGCAACAATTAATAATTTTAAAATAATTGGAAAATAATTTTTCTTCGAGATTTGTTCGAAAAACCAGTAAAATCATATAAAATAATTCACGAATAGTAGCTTCAAAGTATTAAAAAAACAGATATATTTTATGGGGGCCCTTGACTGGTGGAGGCCCTGGGGCCTGTGCCCCAAGTGCCCATAGGTGAATCTGGCACTGTTTCTATTGATTTAATAGGCTTTTTTTTATCGGATCTATTGATAGAAAAAATTTATTTTTCATCGAAATGTCACTTATGTAAGTTTTTACTTAACACGGCAGAACTCATGATATCTCATTTTAAAGTTCTTTCTTTTAGCTTTAAAATGAGACATTACACGACTAAAAATATCGATTTAGTTAGCTACAACAATTATTTGCGTTAAAGGTGTCTGTATTAGGTACAGTTGTTTTAACTTAAATACACCTTATTTTTAAAAACTATTTGCACCACTATTAATAATTTATCACTCCAGATTAAAAAAAACATCGAAATCGGTCCATTATTTACGGAGATACGGTTAATTTTTACGAATTTTATTGGAACGGGGTACTTTGTTAACTTTCCTCACGCGCAAAGATAAGCATTCCCACCAAGACTTATTATTTGTATATTATTATTATTTTAGTTTTAATAATAAAGAGTCGCATTTTGAAAAATCTAATCATAGATTTTTAAAATATAAGTCTTAAACTAAAAAATGACGCTTGATTCTTTTTTTAATTGTTATAAACAAAGTGGCTGTGATTTAAAAAAAAAAAATCTTATCTCGGCTCCTATTGGCCTGAGAAAGTTCTTTTTTTTTTAATTTTCGTTTTGAACACAGCTATAAGAATATTCAAATAGAAAATTCGTTAAAGTTATAAATAAAGCCCCAGCTTCATTTATTTATAAAAAAAAAACACCTTTTTTTTGAAGCATTATAGCAATAAACATTATGCGTGTTGGGATAAATAATAGAAAAAATCTCAGCAACAAATTGACCAATTTGCTGTTACAAGCTCTCTTTCTGTTCGTATTTATGAAGGCTTTCTTTTAAGAGTTTAAAGATATTAAAAAAATTATTTTTGCAATAAATAATTGATATCCAAAAAATGGCCATTTTTGATGGTTTTTTTTGGCTTTTTTGCAATAACTAATTGACGAATGTATTTGCGGAAGTACTCAAATTGTAGGTTTTTTTATTCTCTAATACTTTTATTAATTACTTTTTTTGCTAAAATGCATAAGTTGCTTCAGAGAATTAAAAAAGCTGTTTTGGCCAACTTTGCAGCCTCCTGGAGCATTTTCTACCGTTTTTTTTTTTGGTTACATTTTATATAGGGTATGTTCTTTCATAGCTCTTAACATCTTTATATAGGTTTCATTAAGCCCCTAATTAACGTCTAAAGAAGCCTTTTTTTGCTCTATTGATTGGACTATCAACACTCCTTTGAAAATTTAAATAAAAAATTTTCAATTGATTTCAGAGATTTTTTCCAAATTAATTCTTTAAACGTGGACAATCAAATCATGCTCTAAATATTTTTAATTCTGTAATTCAGCATCTTTTAAATTGTGTATAATAAAATTAATAAAAAATATTTATAATTTATTTAATATTATATTTTTGGAAAAATTGCGCAATTAGTTGCGCAAAAAGTCGCGTCACTTTTGGTTCGATAAAGCGACACGAAAAGTGATATAAAAAGTGACGCGAAAAGTTATGCAAAATATTGCATCATGAATTCCGCGATCATTTTCAGGAGGGTGATCAATTTACATAAATATCTTAGATCAATTTTAATATAAAAATATTCTATTTGAATGTCTTCATACAATTTTTCGATGTATTTTTCTATTATATAATTGTTAAGAAGGGGCCAAACTATCTGTCTTTGTCTAATAGCGTTTTTCATCATTTATGTAAACACTATCCGGTATAACAAGAAAAAAATAGCAGCCCCCGCTAGATATTAGTATAATAAGTAAATTTTGTAATAAAAAACAAATTTTTTTACTGCTCAGTTTTTGAATAATTAGAGATCTACCAAAAAAAGATAGGTTATATTCTAGATGGCTAGTAGGTGTCTAATTAGTCAAAAACTATGCGGTAAAAAATTTGATTGTTACCCACATAGCACGAAAGATTCGGGAAGCTTCCATCAAAAGATTCGAGAAAGATTTGAATGTAAGCTTCTAGCAAGCTTCCCGAAAGCTAAATGAAAGTTTTGAGAAACTTCCATTGGAATCTTTCATATAAGCTTTACGGAAGGTTCAGGGAAGCTTACATGTAATATTCCATGAGGGCTAAATGGAACATTATAAAATAGCTTTCAGTAAGCTTCCAAAAAGATTACATGCAATATTACAGAAATGTTATTTGGAAGATTGCAATATATCTTACAGGAAGCTTCCAGTAATATTTTGTGGAAGATTCCATTCAAACTTCCTGCAGCCTTCCGTGGAATGTTATAGGAAAAATATTTTATTGTTTACGAAAGGTTGCCAGTAACTTATCAGGAATATTCCCTGTAAGCTTCCCGAAAGCTAAATGAAAGTTTCGGGAAGCTTCCATCGGAATCTTTCATATAAGCTTTACGGAAGGTTCAGAGAAGCTAACATGTAATATTTCATGAGGGCTAAATGAAACATTACAAAATAGCTTCCAGTAAGCTTCCGGAAAGATTACATGCAATATTACAGAAACGTTATTCGGAAGATTACATTATAATCTTGCAGGGAACTTCCAGTAATATTTTGTGGAAGAGTGCATTCAAACTTCCTGCAGCCTTCCGTGGAATGTTATATTAAAAATATTTTATTGTTTACGAAAGGTTGCCAGTAACTTATCAGGAATATTCCCTGTAAGCTTCCCGAAAGCTAAATGAAAGTTTCGGGAAGCTTCCATTGGAATCTTTCATATAAGCTTTACGGAAGGTTCAGATAAGCTAACATGTAATATTACATGAAGGCTAAGTGAAACATTACAAAATAGCTTCCAGTAAGCTTTCTGAAAGATTACATGCAATATTACAGAAACGTTACTCGGAAGATTACATTATATCTTGCAGGAAGCTTCCAGTAATATTTTGTGGAAGGTTCCATTCAAACTTCCTGCAACCTTCCGTGGAATGTTATAGGAAAAATATTTTATTGTTTACGAAAGGTTATCCGTAACTTATGAGGATGATTCTCTGTAAGCTTCCCGAAAGCTAAATGAAAGTTTCTGGAAGCTTCCATTGGAATCTTTTATGTAAGCCTTATGGAAGGTTCAGGGAAGCTTAAATGTAATATTCCATGGGGGCCAAATGGAATATTACAAGATAGCTTCCAGTAAGCTTCCGAAAAGTTATATCCGAATATTATTTGGAAGATTACTTTACATTTTGCAGGAAGCTTGCAGTAACATTTTGCGGAAAATTCTATTCAAACTTTTTGCAGCCTTTCACAGAATATTACAGGAAGGATATATTAATGTTCACGGAAAGTTATTGCAAAGTTTCAGAAAAAAAATACATTAGTTTGTAGTAAATATCATGAAAATTATTCAGTTGAATTTTTAAATAAATCTATTCCTTTGTTTATAGGAATTTTGTATTCCTGGTACGAAATCAAATAATTTTTATATATATCATTGGGCTTCAACATTTCAAATAACTGATGAATGAATTTATTTATAAGATTTATAGGATAATCTTCATGATACATACTATAAGCTAATGCACTTTTTTTCTAAAATTTTATAATAAAATGAAAATTCAGGCAATATTTATGTGTACAGGTGTAGTGTCTGCCTTACATTAATTTAATTTTATAGATTAAAAATATTGTCTTTTTTTTCTATTAAATTAATGTCTCATATTTTTTTTAATTTACAAAATTTATGGTAAATTATTTAAATATGAAGTAAAACATGTTACATTTTAAATGATTAAAAATTTTTTATAATTGTTTTATAATTTTTTATAGCTTTCGATGAAGAATTTTCATTGTTATTGATTTTAATTAATAAAAAAGAACACAAACAAATGTTTTTTTTTTAAGAGAAAGTCGTTAATTTAATAAAATTTTATAAATTAAATAAATTAATTACAAAGTCTAAATATCTTTACAATGTTTTGAATACATGACTTTTATCAAATAAAAAATTTTTCCTCAAAAAGCATAATATTTTGTGTTCTTTTACTAACTAAAAATCAATAGTAATAAAAAATTTCTACCCTAAGTTACATAATTATAAAAATTAATTCATTCAGTTTGTAATCTGCTTTAATAATCCCTTATTAATTTTATAAATTAAAAATATAGTCTTTTTTGTTAAATTAATGTATAAAGATATTCTTTTTAATATTAAAAATTAATATCGGATTATTATATGAATACGAATAAAACAGATTACAAATTAAATGATTAAAAGTTTCTATGATTGTATAACTTTGGATAAAAAATTTCTTTTAATATTAATTTAAGTTAGTAAATAAGCATACAAAACATTTTGTTGCTTTTTTAAAGAAAAGTCTTTAATTGAATAAAGTTTTAAGAAAGAGTATTGTATTATTTATTTAAGTTTTTTTAAATAAATTTATTTTAAAATCTATATAAAATGAATTTTTCGACTTCAGATAGTATGAAAATGTTTGTGTGTGAATAATACGTAGGTACATGAACATATACATGTGCAACATAATTTATAAAAAAAAAAAATTATGTTTAGTCAGGAATTGAACTACCGACAGATACCATAAAAGTCCGTCACCTTCGATTCGCAGTTACGCCTACAGGGGGATACGCGTTGAATGGGCGTTTTGTCCCTAAGTGGTGAGATGATACCACACGTACTATATAAGTCGAACGTTGGCGGTTTTGAGTGTGTACCCACAGCGTCTGCCCTAAAAATGTAAATGCGTCTTTATAATTATACGTAAATCCTAATATATGTGAATATGTATTGAAGTATAAATATGATATAATAGTTTATGTCGTCGTAGGCCGTATTCGGTGGAATACCTATAGACCACGCTAAATTTGTATAGGCATTGTATACGTTCATGCTAATGTCTCGACGATATTCTCTCTGTCAACACTCCCTAAGGGAGTATTAACAGCTCTATACTCCCTAAAGGAGTATTGACAGATCGAGATATCGCACAGCATGGCCGTATATGACGCGAGTGACATCGATTCGTAGGTTAGTGAAAACAAAAGAATGTCGTTAGATATGTCAATGCTCATACAAATTCATATAAAATCTTAACTTTACAGAATGTTTTGTTTCAACAAATTTTCAAAGTTAAACAGTTAATAAGTAAAATAAATAAGTAAATAATGACATTATTTACTTTTTTTAATAAAACATATATCATTAATTTTAAAAAATCATTTTTATAGTTCCTCATACGGCCTACCAACGACATAAACTTATCTACGTAACTAATATAAAATAGTATGTTGTAAGTAAATATGTGTTTTGCACTGCAAAAATTTATAAAATATAAAATGAAAGATAGAATGTTGAACAGAATCGTAACACAATACCTTTCAAACGGTGAAAAAAGATAAAATTAACCAAATGATATTTGAATTGTTGACTTCCCTAAAGCCTCCAGGAACCTTACACTGGAATCATCCTGGAAGCTTCTAGCATTTTTTTATGGAAGCTTCCATGAAGTATTTTTAGAACCTTACGGCAACCTTCCTTGAAAGCTTCTTGTAAGATTCAAAAGGCTTTTATACTAGCTTCCATGGAAGCTTCCTGGAATCTTCCATTGAATCTTTCTGAAAGAAAAGTGTGCAGGACATTTTACATTTCCAGGAAGCTTTAATTGAAGCTTTCACGGAAGCTTGCATGTAAGCTTTTTGCATTATTCTGTGGAAGCTTCCATGAAGTACTTTTGGAACCTTGCGGCAATCTTCCTTGGAAACTTCTTGTAAGATTCAAAAAGACCTTTATGCTAGCTTCCATGGAAGCTTACTGATTTTTTCCAAGGAAGCTTTCTGGAAGCTTCCATTGAATCTTTCTGAATGAAAAGTGCGCGGGATATTTGATGCTTCCAGGAAGCTTACATGGAAGCTTACGGTAAGTTTCCGAACCTTTTATGGAAGCTTCCTGGAAGCTTCCTGGAAGCTTCGGTGCTATGTAAGTATTACAAAATTTACTAATCATACTAATATTTAGCGGAGGCTGCTATTTTTTTCTTCTTATAAAGGATAGTGTTTATATAAATAATGAAAAACGCTATTAGACAGAGACAGATAGTTCGGCCCCTTCTTAAGTAATGTATGAGTATTGGTAATGGAATATAAGAAAAATGGAAAATTCTTAAATTATATTGTTATTTCAAACTTGTAATGTTTTAAATAAGATATGGTTTTTTTTTCATAGATCGTCTTAAATTATTCGTAATTTTGCTTATAAATACTTTAAAATTAATTTAATTTATATATTTCAAAATGTCTTTACAAATTAAGTTTTGTATTATAGCTTATGAGATATTTTATAGCAAAAATAACGAAAAAATGCTTTGTAAAAATAACTACTAAATAGTATAAAATAATATTCGATTTATCATGATAATTACAATTTTTCAAGTTGAAAAATAAGACATTTTCGTTCTTTTTCTTTTTTTTTTAATTGTGTAAATAACAATCTGTTATAATTTATAGATTCTTATAATTGTTTAAAAATAAAGTGAATGCATAAGTGAATATTTTTTAACTTCCCTCCCGGCTTAAGATAATTGTATAAGCAACTATGCAATCTGAAGTACAATAAACTTAAGCTTCAACTGAATACCTTAGATGTAACAATATAATTAAAAATATGATTTGCATAGCTGAAATCGTTTCCTAACTTTTTTTTTGTTGATTAAATACTGTGAACCTCTTTTTCTTTTCTTTTTTTTTTATTTGAAAATCATTTCAGGGTAAAAATAATAATGATAATAATCTGTAACAATAATAATTATTGGAAAATAGCAAAACAACATTTTTAATTAATCCATGCAAGAGCAGAAGAGTGGTAATTCTCTAGGTTTCTTGTAGTGGCATTGGTTTTGATATAGAACGTTTTTCTATTCTTATTTCTTTTAGTTGGATCTCTTCGTAATTTGTTGTCCTTTTTTCTTGATTGTTATTTAATGTAATCATTAAATATGTTAGAGAGCTGAAAATTGCTCCTAACAAATGTATAGACCAGCCATAAATAGTGTGAAGGGTATAGCCTCTTATTATTGTGTCTATAGTCAATTTAATTATTTGGATAATAATTAATATCATTATTATGGCTGAGCTTATAGATCCAAAAGTTGTCAATTTATTTATGAATTTTTTCCAAGTATTTTCTGCAATATGCGATAATGAATTTACATCTTTTTTTATCGTATTATCATCAAATAATATTTTATTATAAGATATATCTAAAATAAATTGTTCAATATTCTATCGCAAATTTTTACATTATTTAAAGTGGACAAAGAAAATGTTATTGTTTCTGTGTTTACGTATATATGGGATTTTGATTAGGTGAATTAATTATAGTTGCAGGGCCTCTGTATAAAGTCTCATATTCTGTTTTAAAACCCTCTTCTGTAGGTAAGTGTGCCCAAAAAGTATATCCTGATTGTGTATCAATGCAATGTTGATCCGAAAATTTACATATTGTTGCCGAATGTTTTTAGACTTACTTGAGCATATTCTTCTAACAATGTTACTTTTATAAGTCCCTGCACTAATACGTTGTCCCAGGATCCGAAGTTGTCTGCGTACGATGCTCCTGTGTATGTTTTATCTTTTACTGAGCCTGTGAGATCTATTCTATTAATTTTGTAGAATTTATTTTTAGATCAGCTATTGTATGAATATTGTCGAATTTAAATATTCCTGTGTCGTGAATAAATTTGCATTTTTCATGACTAATTTCGTACAGATATTCTTGCAAGGCATGAGCAGTGGATCCAAGGTGACTGAACATTCCGCAATGAAAAACCGTTCTTTGAATTTCTATTTTACATTGTATAACCTTAATTTTTTTAAATTCCGCTATTTGTAATAGTTCTATTGTAGAATTGGTCATCGTAATATTTTCTTGTTGAAAATCACATTCTCCCGTGTCTGGTAGAGAATAATATGTAGTGATGATTGGGTCTGTAGATTCATAATTGAATCCAATAATTGCAACATTTTCTCTATCAATAAATAATAATATGAATAAAATTAACAGCATTTTTTGTCTCTCTCTCTTTTCCTTTTTCTTTCTGAAACATAAAATAATATTAATTTTTTCGTTCATGTAAAATTAATTTATTTGCATGAACTAATTTTGAGCCACCCTTAAAATTTATAGAGATATTGCTATTTTCGTGAACTTTTAATACTTTGAAAGGTCCCAAGTTTTGATTTTTTTTCTAATTTACCTGGTTTTGGCTCTTTTATAAGCCATACTTTACTCCAGGATTTATCAATCTGTCGTGATAAAATTTAGATTTTTCCTTTGACAGTATTAAATTTTTACGGTTTTTTTTTCTTTTATCTTTTGTATTTATTAATAATTTTTCTATATAACCATTAAAAGTTTGTAATTTTTCTGATGATTTTAAAGGTTTGCTAGATGGTAATCTAGCTGGGTAGGCGAAAACTAATTCATATGGTGTAAATCTATGACTTGAATGAACATTAGTATTATTATTAAATTGTGCAAGTTCAAGCCAATCATCCCATTCTGATTTTTTATCAGCAAAATTTTTTAAATATTCACATAGGGGATGATGAGCCCTTTCTAATGAACCATTAAATTGTGGATGAAAGGCAGTAGTTTCGATTTTTTTAAATTTAAATCTTTTTGAAATAGCTTTTATTAATTTGCCTGTAAAATTTGCACCCTTATCTGTAAGTACTAGTTTTGGTGAACTGAAAATGCAAATGAATTTTTTTATAAATGCATCAGCTATAGACTCTGCTGTTTGATTTTTGAGCACGACAGCTATTAAAAATTTTTATAAATGATCTTGAATAGTTAATATGTATTTATTATTAATTTTAGTTATGTTAACAGGTCCTACTATATCTAATGAAATTTCATCGAATGTTTTTTCTGGGGTATCTGTTATTATCATGGGTTGTTTTGTTTTATTTCTTTTTCATTTATTTCTTTGACATGTTTCACAGTTTTTTATGCGATTTTGTATATCACTTTTTAGATTTTCCCAGAAATATTTGTCTTTAATTCGATTATAAGTTCAATTGACTCCTGAATGACCCTCTAAACTTGATAAATAATATAATTCAAAAATTTCAATTCTTTCTCATTTTCTACATATTCTGTATTACTTAAACAAATTATAACTTTTATATTTGTATTTTTAAAAGTATCGTATAATATTTCTTCGATTTCATTCCAATTCATGTTCAAGATTTTAATATTCTTAGATATACTAAATATAGTACAATTGTTTTTAATTAATAAATTTTTGAATGTATTAAAATTATTTATTAATTTTTCTTTTATTAATATTGATGATTCTTTTATATTTAAACACATTATAAAAATTTTCCTCTTTTTATAATTTATTATTTCAGTTTCATTATCTTTTAAATTATTATTTATTTCAATATTTTTGTGTTCAAAGTATTCATTTTGAATTTCATCCAAAGATATCCTTTCGCTCGTGATTAAATGCAGTATATTATCTTTTCTATTTTGAATAGGAATATATAATGGTATTATTTTTATTTGAGTATATATTTTCTTGTTTTTCGTCTTTATTTTTGACAGTTTTAATTTCTTCATTTGTTATTACTTTACTTACTTTTTTGGTCGACCACGTCTTTTTTTTAAATACGTGTACGTTCCTCATTTAATTTTTGTATTTTCATTTGATTTGTGGGTACATCTGTTAATTTAATATTTTCTTGATTTTCCTTCGCTTTTTGGGTTCTACACGGAGAGAAATGTATGATTAAATATTAGCACAAACTTAATAAAAAAATTACTATACTGTATACCATTGGAGAGATAAACTCGATATGTGTTAAATTTTAGTATACTAGAAAATCCATGCGCGCAAGCGCGCCCTATATCTAATCTAAATGTATATAAATTTTTAATGATTGACTGTTAATATAGTGTTATTATTTTCTGTTCATTATTAAATAATAATAATTTCACATCTACTAATATCAGCATCAGTAAAGAAATTGATGTTATATACTAATGTATCAGAGCAGTTTACGCGGCATCAATGAATTTATAGAGACGGAAAACTTCGAGAAAAATAAATCCCATTTAAAAGATATATTATCACTATATTCATTTTCTTATAATTATTTTAAAAAATTGAAGAAATAGTAAACTTTTAAATTACTTTTTAGACATTTCTTAAATCTTTCAAAATTTAAATAACGTAAACTATTACAAAGTCAAAAGTTATTTTACAAATATATAGCTTTTTATACACATAATTTTTATTATCAATCTAACGTATTTGATTTCCAAGATATGAGAATTCCAAGATCAATCTCTGGACATAGTCATGTAAAATTATCCATGATGAAAAACATCTGATTTTAATACAATGTAATGTGGTTTATAAAAACGACTTTTCCAATTTTATCATCACTTAAAATTTCACATTTTAAGGAAACATAAAACGGACACTGCACCTACACTCAAATATTGACTATCTCCACATTTTAATGCAAAATTTCAGGAAAAGAAATGCATTAGATGGTATAAATTTTTAAATAAATTTATTCATCAGAATTTATGAATTTTTAATTTCTGGTACCAGAAAAATTTTAATATATAATAGTGGAATCCTAAATTCTCAGTAACTATAATGAATAAAGTTATTTAAAAATTAATATTTTCAACAATATGAAAACCATAAAATATATAAAAAATAAAATAGTTCAAATCAATTCTTAAGGGGATGTAAAACGGACACTACACCTGTACTCATGAATGTGGCCTATCTTTTCATTTTATTGCAAAACTTGAGGAAAAGAAATGCTTTAGCTTGTAGTATTTGCCACGAAGATTATTTAGTTAAATTTTCAAATAAATTCATTTATTAGTTACTCAGAATTTTGGGTTTCAATATAATATATTAGAATTTTTAGATTATGTACAACAAACCTGATATTCTGGAAAACTAATGAATGAATTTATTTAAAAATTTAACTGAATTATCTTCGTGGTAAATACTACTAGTTAATGCATTTCTTTTTTTTAATTTTTGCAATAAAATAAGAAGATTGGCAATATTTAAGAGAACAGGTGTAGTATCCGTTTTACATCTCCTTAAGGAGATGTAAAACGGACACTACACCTGTACTTATAGATATTAGCTTCCTTTCCATTTTATTGATGAATTTCCAGAAAAGAAATGCATTAGCTTATAGTATGTACCATGATGATTATTTAGATAAATTTTCAAATAAATTCATTAATTAGTTTTTAAGATATTTGGGTTCCTGTACAAAATTGAAAAATGTTAATAAATAATTTTGGAACCCAAAATTCTCAATATTTAATGAATGAATTTATTTAAAAATTTAACCGAATAATCTTCATGGTACATACTACAAGCTAATGCATTTTTTTATTAAAAATTTTGCAATAAAATGTAAAGATATTGAATATTTATGAGTATAGGTGTAATGTCCATTTTACATCCCCTTAACGATATGTATATCGTTCCTATTTTTAAAATACAAATAAAAATAAAAATTCTAATTTATATTTTCTTAATTATAGTAATTATATCATTCTTTCAAACAAAAGATTTTTAATTTTATTTTGCAGAAAAACTGTTTATTCTAAGCGTCATTCAATTTGAATTTTGAAATTAAATAAACGAACTTTTAAAAATAGTATATTTTAGGCAAATATTATATTCAAAAATATATTATACTATATTTTTGAAAAAAAATTTTTAACCTGTCAATCTAGAAATATTTTATATACACTGAGAAAAATATATAATTAAAAATTACTATATTTTTCACTAATGGGGAGACAAACTCGACATATGCAGGAAATTTAACATACTTTTATGAAAATTTACTATACTTCTACGAGTTTATGATATACGCGCTCACAAAAATTGCTATTCAGTATCGTAAAAATTATGAATACAGAGAATGACACAACGAGACTGCTGTTGCCGCGCTTAATCACTAGGTGGCGACTCATTTTTTCAATCTGCGAGCGGTAAGAGAAGTACTTGGTTGGTATATAAGAGAATTTTAAACAGAGGCTTTTAAATATTTTCGCGTTCGTGATTATACGCGTTAGGTAGAATATGCGTTAGGTGTAGCGTGTGAGTGCGATTAACTTGTTATAATATGTGTAATTTAGGATAAATGTAGTAATATACAACTTCGAAAAGAGCGTTTCATAATTTGCGAAAAGGGCCTTTCTAACAATAACACACAAACAAAATAATTCTTCCTCAACTGAATTTGAAAACACAAGCGAAATTCTCAGAACGTCAACGAGCATCGGAAAATAATATTTTTAGAATTTAAAAAAAAATTCATATCCATGATATTTAATACATGATATTTATAAAATCTAATATGCAGTATAGTAAAATTTGCTAAAAGGTGTAGAAAAATTTGATATATAGTATAGTAAAATTTGATGCTTTGAAATTTTACTATATACATATACTAAAATTTAATACATATCGAGTTTGTCTCTCCGATGTTATACAGTATAGTAATTTTTTCATTAAGTTTGTGCTAATATTTAATCATACATTTCTCTCCGTGTACTAAATTGTACTATCGAAATTGTATTACTTATCGGTTTTTTTTATTATTTATTTTAAAATATTCCGAAATATTTTAAATCTTATTTTAAATTTACCAAATTATTTGCTAGGCTCATAGATAAATATTTTATGATATTGTTATAAGCTAAAAAGTTCATAACATCTGTATTTTCTAAATTTATTGCTTAATATACTATTTTATAGTGCAAAAAGAGAATTCAGAAGTAAATGGCATAGAATTGTTTCCATGTTCTAATTTGAAATATGCAATAACAAATGAATATAGAGCGGTACTTCGCACTCTCGACAACTTCACACAAAAGGAATTTTTGTAAGCGGAAGTTAGCGATGTTTATACTAATAATTTTATTTAAAAAATCAAACTATAACTCAATAATTATAATTTAATTATTTTATCAATGATTTTTATTATTAAATTCTAAATCGATGATTTTATTTAAGCATATTATAGTAAATCAAATCTCGTTTTTCGCCAATCATATGATTCTATTGAACGCACCAATCATGTTCTTAGAATAAAATGTTTCACAACATCCGGCCATCGTTTTTTTTAAAGAGGATGTATATAGTAAAATTTCAAAGCATCAAATTTTACTATACTATATATCAAATTTTTCTACACCTTTTAGCAAATTTTACTATACTGCATATTAGATTTTGAAAAAATATCATGTATTAAATATTATGGATATGAATTTTTTTTTAAATTCTAAAAATATTATTTTTCAATGCTTGTTGACATTCTGAGAATTTTTTTTGTGTTTTCAAATTCAGTTAGGAACAATTATTTTGTTTGTGTGTTATTGTTAGAAAGACACTTTTTTTCAAAACGCTCTTTTCGAAGTTGTATATATATAATACATTTATTCTAAATTACACACATTACAACAAGTTTATCACACTCATACGCTACACCTAACGCATATTCTACCTAACGCGTATTATCACGAACGCGAAAATATTTAAAAGCCTCTTTTTCAAATTCTCTTAGGGAGAATCCAGATGACGGAACTTTTCAAGGGGCCGTGATGTTCCGTGCCGTGTCCGTACCGTTCTATGATGGATTGTACCATCTAGACTATCTCGTGTTCCCTGAAAAATTCGATAGTAAACGTACGACGCCTTTCTATTAAATTTAACATTAATGCTTGTAGCTCAGGTTTCACGTCGCCATTCTCTTTTGCTCTAAAATCAAGTTTTATGAATAATCTCAATGAATAAATAACTTTTACTGTACTTACTGTACTGAAGATTACTCATAAAACTAGATTTCGGAGCAAAAGAGAATGACGATGTAAAAGCGGAGCTACAAGCATTAGTGTTAAATTAAATAGAAAAGCGCCATACGTTTACTAACGAATTTTTCAAGAAACACGAGATAGTCTAGATGAAACACTCCATCATAGAACGGTACGGACACGGCACGGCACGGAACACTACGGCCCCTTGAAAAGTTCCGTCATCTGGATTCTCCCTTATATACCAACTAAGTACTTCTCTTACCGCTCGCAGGTTGAAAAAATGAGTCGCCACCTAGTGATTAAGCGCGGCAGTAGCAGTCTCGTTGTGTCATTCTCTGTATTTATAATTTTTACGATACTGAATAGCAATTTTTGTGAGCGCGTATATCATAAACTCGTAAAAGTATAGTAAATTTTCATAAAAGTATGTTAAATTTCCTGCATATGTCAAGTTTGTCTCCTCATTAGTGAAAAATATAGTAATATTCAATTATATATTTTTCTCCGTGTAGTTACGACATTAATTTCTACTGTATCCATAGGATTTCTAGATAATGCATCACTATTCACATTCATTTTTCCCTTTTTATATATTACATCAAAATCATATTCTGATAATTTGAGTCGTCATCTTTGAACTCTATTATTTTTATCTGCTTATTTGAAAGATAGTAATGGTTTATGATCCGTTATTATAATAAATTTATTTCCGAAAATATAATTTCTAAATGACTCTGTACCGAATAATATTCCTAATGCTTGTTTTTCGTATGTATGATAATTAAGTTCTGGGCCTTTTAAAACTCTTGAAGCGTATGCTATTCCGGTCAAAAAAGGTTAACTGTAAAATATAGCTAAAAAAATAGTTAAATATATAGGGATATACATGGAACTTTTTAATTTTGAGAAATTGTCTTTGCAACAATTGAAAAGTCTATAATACAAGTTTCTGGAGTGGCACACACTTCAATAAGGGCTTAAATTACGCGTTTCTGTGGGTAGAATATGTAATTAAATTTTGGTATCGATTGAACAATCGTTGTTCACGGTACATAATTTTATACGTCAAAAATGATACTTTTTCATATTTTTCTACGTGTGTTTCTTGAGCTATAAAAAAAAGTAACGTACTTTCGATCATTCTCAAATTTTCTGAGCATAATAAATATGGTAAAAAGAACAGTTTAAGCCTACCCTGGTACATGTGCCTCTCTTTAGGAAGCTGTTAGACTATTTTTAATGTAAGTGTAATTTTTAGGTGAAAATTATACTAACATTGAAAATAGTCTAACAGCTTTTTACCATATTCATTATGCTCAGAAAATTTGAGAATGATCGAAAGTACGTTACTTTTTTTATAGCTCAAGAAACACACGTAGAAAAATATGAAAAAAGTATCATTTTTGATGTATAAAATTATATACCGTGAACAACATTTGTTCAATCGATACCAAAATTTAATTACATATTCTACTTACAGAAACGAGTAATTTAAGCCCTTATTGAAGTGTGTGCCACTCCAGAAACTTGTATTATAGACTTTTCAATTGTTGTGAAGACAATTTCTCAAAATTAAAAAGTTCCAGATATATCCCTATATAGCTATATCGAGCTGTTTTTACAGCTATTTCGATGTGTTTTTTAGCTCTTTTTTATAGTTAAAAATGTACTTAATTTAATAGTTAATAATTTCGTTATCCACCGAAAATATTAATAGCTACCTTTTCAACTATATTTTATAGCTATTATTATAGTTAAAAAAAATACTGAAATTTTTAGTGTATTTATTACAATATATTAATAGCTAGATATTTAACTATACTTTATAGCTGAAAATAAATGGTTTTTTAGATATTCTGTATAGTTGAAAATATACCTAAATTTTTAGTTGATAATTTGGTTATTACTCATAGATATTTAGCTGAAAAAACATAAATATTGCTATAATATAAATGAATATAGCTGTATTTTACTTATATTTTTAGCTGTTTTTATAGATGTTTTTTTTCACCGAGAACAGCTGAAAATATAACTGTAATTTCAACTGAATTTTTAGCTGTTTTTTAGCTATATTTTTAACAATTTTTTTTAGCTAAACATTATAAGAGTAGCTTTCAGATATACTCGAGTTTATTTATATTGTCCTTCCCTACCTTCGCTGTAAATTGATTAACCTGTACATACACTAAATCTAAGTAACAACTCGCAGGGGTCGCTAGAAAACACGTGCGCATTTTTTAGTAACGGTAAGATGGATCGGTCTTATATACAAAGTGTACTCAATTCTCACCACTTGCGGGAGTTGGACACAAATTTCAACGTGTCAAAACAGCTATATTTTACGCTTAATTTTTAGCTAATTATATTTTCAGTTGTTCTCGGTCAAAAAAAAACATCTATAAAAACAGCTAATAATATAAGTAAAATACAGCTATATTTATTTATATAATAGCAATATTCATGTTTTTTCAGCCAAATATCTATGAGTAATGAACAAATTATCAACTAAAAATTTAGGTATATTTTCAACTATACAGAATATCTAAAAAACCATTTATTTTCAGCTATAAAGTATAGTTAAATATCTAGCTATTAATATATTGTAATAAATATACTAAAAATATAAGTATTTTTTTTTTAACTATAATAATAGCTATAAAATATAATTGAAAAGGTAGCTATTAATATTTTCGGTAGATAACGAAATTACTAAATATAAAATTAAGTACATTTTTAACTATAAAAAAGAGCTAAAAAAACACATCGATATAGCTGTAAAAACAGCTCGATATAGCTATATATTTAACTATTTTTTTAGCTATGTTTTTCAGCTAACCTTTCTTGACCGGGATAGGTTTATCTTTTTCAATCTCTCCTTGAGATAATATAGCTCCTAATGCATATCCTGATGCATCAGTTGTAATTATAAAAGGCTTTTCTAGTTGTGGAAATTGTAATAATGGAGCCGTACATAATGTTTCTTTAAGTTTATCAAAAGTTTGCTGCTGTTCCAAATCCCATGAAAATTTTGTATCTTTTTGTAATAAACATGTTAATGGTTTTGCTATTTTTGCGAAATCATTTATAAATCTTCTATAGTATCCTGCTAGTCCCAAGAATTCTCTAATATTTTTAACTGTTTTCGAAATTGGAAATAATTTTACTGCTTCGACTTTCTTTGGATCTGCTTTTATTTCATTTTCGCTTATAATATGTCCTAAAAACGTTACTTTTTCCTCCATAAATTCACATTTTTTTAGTTCTAGTTTTAATCCAGCTTCTCTAAGTTTTGATGCTACTAAATTGAATTTCATATTATGTTCTTTTTATTATTTTGCAGCTATAATTATGTCATCAATATATACGTGACATATTTTTTTGTTAATAAGCTCACCCAGAGCAGTGTTAGCTACTCTCATAAATGTTCGCGGAGAATTTGTTAAACCAAATGGTAAGACCATGAATTTAAATCTCCCTAATGGATGAACGCTAAAAGCTGTCTTATGAATATCCGATTTTTTCATAGTACCCAATGGAAGGCTGATACCATATCTACAGTCGTGAAATATTTATTCCACCTAAGTCATAAAAAATTGCTGTTATAGATGGTATTAAATATGGGTCAGGTATTGTTTTTTCATTTAATTTTCTATAATCTATAACTAATCGCCATCTTTCTTTCATATCATTACCTGGTTTTTTCTTTACTACAAATGCTGGTGCATTATAAGCACTTTTAGATGGTCTCACTAAATTATTTTCAATTAATTTTTTTGTTTCTTTTATAGCGATTTCTTTTGACTTATATGGCAATGAGTATTTGTTTAACATAAATTGGTTTATTATCTGTTAAATTTATTTCATGGTTGTTCGTGATTATATTTTGAATGATACTTATTTTATAATTTATGTTTAAATTTTCAACATTGAATTAGGCGAAAGCTTGAGCTTTACTTAATCATCGTTGGGCTGTGTCACGGCGAAACATAAATAACGTCCGGGGACATCACTCTCCTTCCCCGAATACAGTAGTATTCGATAATTGAAGGGGCACCGAGACAGAGAATTGAAGTTTTCTGTGGACGGGCGTGCCATAGAGACGATTAACTGCCTAGCAACGATCTGTTTATGAAAATAACAAAGTTGAAAATCATTAATAATAATTATTTTTCTGTCAGTCTTGTTGGATCTTTAAAAGTTTAAACTTCAACCGTATATTTAAAAACCTAAAAACTTGTATTGTATAAAATCTTTATTTAATTTCTTGATTGTAATTAATTAATATGTTAATTAATTTTCATAAGTATTGAATTGTTATTTGTTATTAAAGTTCTGTGCTTTTTAATGATTATAATTTTATTTATTTTAAAGGTTAAAGTTTCAGTAAATTTATTTTATTGCATTTTTATTTGAATTTATATTATTTGTAACATTTTTTGGTGCCGAAACCCGGAACTTGAAAAATAATTATTGAGATTCTAATTTTGTTATTCTTTTTTCTAACAAGGAAGTGAATTCGAGAGATGAGAAAACAAAAATCAGCTACATCAACAGGGATTCCTCCTGATAAGCGTAGTCGAATGATTTTGCGACAGCAACAGTTGCCTGCAACATCTTCGGCAACATCTTCGGTAACGCATGGTACAACTATATCTGGTAGACTAACGGCGGTAAGAGTTCCATTGCTTTCACCGGGGACATCTGCTTCTACATTGCAATTAGCGGGTACGCAAGCAACAACCGGGCCTTCAACGACAACAGTACGTTTGCCACGAGCTTCAGTAACACGAGAGCGTGTGCTTCCAACAGCGCCTCAGCGATCACGAGAACCTGCAACAACAGAGGCACAAATACATGTGCCTCCATCAACAGCAACACAAGTTCGTGGACGCCCTAATAGAATCGTGAGTGCATCTCAAGCTGTAGGAGAAAAAACACGAGCACCACGAACTTCAACAGTAAAAAGACGTGCACAACGGAGAGTAGCTGGACAAGTACGTGCTCCTTCAACAACAACAAAATCAAAAGTAGGTGCGGCTTCAAAAACAAAAAAAAAATAAAAAGACAACGAATGATATCGAGGAACAACTTTTGATTGACGATGACGAGGATAGTGATCAGCAGTCTGATCAGCTAAATAATAGCGAAAGCGAAGAAGAGAATGCGTATGATATTAATTTAAAAATTATAAATAATGATTTAGATGAGCGTTTTCATAGCACTAGTTTAGGTAGCCAAGCTCATTCAAGCGATGTCACGGTAATGAAATTTGCAAAAGCTCTTGCACATTCATTTTATCAATTAAATCAGTCTAATAATTTAAATGATTCTAAAATAGTCAATAGATTAGCTAAAACAAAATCATTACCAACTTTTGATGGAGATCCTCTTGAATGGGTTAGGTTTAAACAAGCTTATGATTTGCCTACCGAGTTTCTACCGATTCATACAGCGATCAAGAAAATCTTTTAAGGTGATTCGAAGCTTTAAAAGGCGAAGCTCGCGACGCGGCAAAAGCTTCATTTGCGGTCGGTTAAAGTAGTGCTGAAATTATGCAGATTTTAAAGATGAGATTTGGAAATTCAAAGATTATTTTACAAAATTTAACTAAAGAAATAAAAGAATTAGATCCGATTGATGATCAAAAAACAAATTTAATAAAGTTTGTTACTAAATTAAAAAGCTCTGTGGCGGCAATTAAATCACTTAAAAATGTTGGTTATCTTTATAGCCCAGAATTATCAGAAAGTATATTAAAAAAGTTACCAAGTACGACGTTGGAAAGTTACATAAAATATGCAGCTTTTGAAGATAAAGATGAACCAGATTTAGTAAAATTATCTAATTTTCTTTTTATAGAAGCAGAAATGATGATTGCTGCTGGTGTAATTCCATCGCAATCGAACTTGGTAACAAATAAATCAATTGAAAAGACAAAGATTTCTAAGAATAATCAAAAAGCGATTTTTACAACAAGTATAAATGAAATTGGAGAAAATATTAAAAATAATATTGAAAATAATTATAATGCTAATTGTGCACATTGTAATCGTAAAAATCATAAAATTTTTCAATGCAATGCTTTCTTAAAAACTCCAATTTCACAGCGTTGGAAAATCGCAAGAAATGCTAGACTTTGTTATAAATGTCTTGGACGAGGTCATGGAATGTCACAATGTAAAAAATATAATTGTAAATTATGCGGTCGTAACCATCATGAGCTTTTACATAGAAATGATTATTCTAGTAAATCAACAAATGTTAATAATTCACGTGCTCATGAAAGTTCAAGTAATAATATTGCTTTACGAAATGAAGATAAAAAAGATTGACTAGAATCGAAAACATATTTAAAAATAATACCACTTAAAATTATTAATGAGAATAAAATGATTAAGATTTTTGCGCTTTTGGATGATGGTTCGACCGCTTCATTAATTCAAATATAATCAAGGAAATCGGAGCATTAACTTCAAGAATTTCTGTTCAATTAAAAGGTTTTGGCGGTGAAGAAACAACTATTTTAGCAAATGAAAAAGTTAACCTAAAAATAAAAGCTCAGAATTCTTTTTTTTTCTCTCGCTAATGTTATTGTGGTAGAAAATCTCGCGTTACCCAATCAAAGAATCGATAAAACTATTACAGATTTATGTTTTTTGAATACTGAAATTTTTACTATTCCTTATGATAAAATACCTGACCTTTTAATTGGACAAGACAATTGTAATCTTATTACAACAAGAGAATTTCGTAAAATAGATTTTAACAATCTTTTCGTATCACGATGTTTGCTTGGTTGGGTAATTCATGGTTTGAATAATTATAACAATAATGTTTGTCAAATTAATGTTTTACGATCAAAAACAATGAAAAAACCTTCTTCTCATTCGCGTGATTTGAAATTGGATAAATTAGTTCGGTTCTATTTTGACTTAGAGGCACTAGGAGTGAATGGCTTACCTAGGATTAATTCAGACGATCAACGCGCGTTAGAAATTTTAGAAAAGACGAGTCGTTGTGAAAATAATATTTGGGAAGTCGGGCTTCTTTGGAAAAACCGATGACATTACTTTTTCAGATGGTCGAATAACAGCTTTACGACGCCTCGAATTATTAGAAAAGCGTTTAGATAGAGATTCTAATTTTGCTGAATTATATTATACGGAAATGTCGCGGCTGTTCGAAAACGGTTTTGCTCAAACTATCGATAATAATACGCCTAATACTAAAATTCGTTATCTTCCTCATTTCGGCGTGCAAAACGTTAACAAACCAGGTCGAGTACCGTTAGTTTTTGACGCGGCCACGAAAAGCTCTGGTCAAAGTTTTAACGATCTTTTATTATCTGGACCTGACTTATTAAAAACTCTCCCTGGTGTAATTATGCGTTTTCGCCAATTTAAATACGCAATCAAATCGGATATTAAAGATATGTTTTTGAAAATTAATATTCGAAAAAAATATAGTGACGCACAGGGGTTTCTTTAGAGAGGTAGTGATAGAGTGAACGAACCGCAAGAATATTTTATGAAATCTATGTTATTCGGTGCTAAATCTTCGCCATGTACCGCGTTGCTTATAAAAAACAAAAATGCTAATTTATTTACATCTATTTATCCGGAAGCAGCGAAAAGTATTATAAATAATTGTTACATGGATGATTTTTTGGATAGTTGCGAAACAATCGAAGAAGCCTCTGAACGAGTTAAAAATGTTATCGAAATAAATGCTAATGCTAATTGGCAAATTCATAGTTGGACTAGTAATTTTGAATCGATAATATCTAATACTAAGGATACAAATACTCTACAATTACTAAAATCAAATTTAAATAAAAATGGTGGGGAGAAAGTGTTGGGTTTGTGATGGTTTAATTTATCTGACGAATTAGGTTTTAACGTAAATTTAAAGAATTTATCGAATGACTTATATAAAGGGGTTAAAAAACCTACTAAAAGAGAATTTTTGGGAATAATTATGTCAATTTTTGATCCGCTTGGTTTTTTAACTCCATTTGCTATTCAATCGCGAATTTTGATGCAAGAGATATAGTATAGCGGGATTGATTGGGATTAGAAAATTAATGGTCAAGAATTTTTAGAATGGCAGGATTGGTTAAAAAGTTTTAAAATCATAGAGAACTGTAGAGTTCAACGGTTTTATCAGTTAAACGATTATCAAGTAAAATCAGCAGAATTACATGTCTTTTGCGATGCTAGTAGTAAAGCATATGCAGCCGTAGCGTATTGGCGATTTTCATTGAGTAATGGTTCTTTTCACGTATCTATAATAATGGCAAAAAGTCGCGTCGCGCCAATTAAACCTACAACAATACCTCGACTAGAACTGCAAGCTGCGTTATTAGGTACTCGAATCGCAAAATTAATAACAAACGAGCATACTTTTAATATAACACGTTGCGTATTTTGGTCAGACTCTATAACCGTTTTACGATGGATCAGAAAAGAACCAAAAACTTTTAAAATTTTTGTTGCTAATCGATTAGGAGAGATAAGCGAAAATTCGAAACAAGAAGAATGGCATTGGGTTCCATCATTAGAAAATCCAGCCGATGACGGAACTAGAATATCTCCAAACGCTTTAATGAAAAACAGTAGATGGTTTCTCGGTCCGCCATTTTTACGCTCCGACGAGTCACAGTGGCCTAAAGAAAATTTCGTGAATTTCGACGATACTTCTGATTGCAATGAAATTAAAAAGTTAAAAATTTTTACAGTAACAACACCATCGTTAATAATTGATTTTCATCGTTTTTCTTCGTGGGAACGTTTAATATCGGTTATATCGAAAGTATGTTTAGCAATAGATTTAATGAGAAAAAGAAAATACTTAAAAGTCGATCATTACGCGAGGGCTGAGGAAATATGTATTAAAGAAAGCCAAAATTTATCATTTTTCACAGAAATAAACGAACTTAAAGCTACTAAATCGGTGTCTAAATCTAGCAGATTACTTTCTTTAAATCCTATCATAGACGATCAAGGAATTCTTCGTGCCGAAGGTCGATTGTCCAATTTTTCAATAAATCATTTTAAATTAAAGCCGATCATACTTGATAAAAAAGAAAAATTTACAGAATTATTAACAAAGCATTATCACGAAAAATATTTTCATAGACGTAACGAGACAGTATGTAATGAAATTCGGCAGAAATATTGGATTATCGGTCTTAGACAAATGTTACGAAGAATTGCGACCAAGTGCATAATTTGTAAAATATTACGCGCACAACCTATAAATACTAAAATGGCTGCTCTTCCGTCTGCTTGTCTAGCTTATAAACTTCGTCCATTTTCTCATAGTGGTTTAGATTATTTCGGACCAATAATGGTAAAAATAGGAAGAAGACGCGAGAAACGATGGGGCGCGTTATTTACTTGTATGACTACTAGGGCCATTCACCTCGAGTTAGCCTATAGTTTAAGTACAAATTCTGTAATAATGGTATTAAAAAGATTCATTTCACGACGTGGAACTCCTTTAAAGATTTATTCTGATAATGGGACTAATTTTAAAGGTGCTGTAAAAGAACTAAAGCAATCGATAAAAGAATTGAATTCGAGTCAATTACAAGACTATGCAGCTAAAAATTCGATAAGTTGGATTTTTAATCCACCCACAGCCTCTCACATGGGAGGCGCGTGGGAACGATTAATACGTTCCGTAAAAACTGCGCTTACTGTTATTTTGCGAGATCAAGCTCCTAAAGAAGGAGTTTTAGTTACTGTTTTTGCAGAAATTGAACATACGGTTAATTCGCGCCCGTTAACTCATGTTTCCGTAGATCCAAGAGATCAAGAAGCGTTAACGCCGAATCATTTTTTAATTGGTACATCTTCTTGTAATATTAGATTCGGAGATTGCGACGCTCAAGTATTATGTACGCGAAAGGGGTAGAAAATCAGTCAATATTTCGCTGATGCCTTCTGGCGTAGGTGGCTTAAAGAATACCTACCTTCATTGATTCCTCGTAAGAAGTGGCATACAAGTGATGAATCTTTAAAAGAAGGAGATATAGTTTTAATTCTTGACAATAATATACAAAGGAATCAGTGGAGGAAAGGTATTGTTGAAAAAGTTTACCCTGGAAAAGACGGTGAAATACGTGTAGCTGAAGTTCGAACTCAAGGTGGAAATCTAATAAGACCGACTAAAAAATTAATTCGTTTTGTAGAAGTACAAAATTCATAGATTTTTGTACGGAGGAGAGAATGTTCGTGATTATATTTTGAATAATACTTATTTTATAATTTATGTTTAAATTTTTAACATTGAATTAGGCGAAAGCTTGAGCTTTACTTAATCATCGTTGGGCTGTGTCACGGTGAAACATAAATATCGTTCGGGGACATCTCTCTCCTTCCCCGAATACAGTAGTATTCGATAATTGAAGGGGCACCGAGACAGAGAATTGAAGTTTTCTGTGGACGGGCGTGCCATAGACTGCCTAGCAACGATCTGTTTATGAAAATAACAAAGTTGAAAATCATTAATAATGATTATTTTTCTGTCAGTCTTGTTGGATCTTTAAAAGTTTAAACTTCAACCGTATATTTAAAAACCTAAAAACTTGTATTGTATAAAATCTTTATTTAATTTCTTGATTGTAATTAATTAATATGTTAATTAATTTTCATAAGTATTAAATTGTTATTTGTTATTAAAGTTCTGTGCTTTTTAATGATTATAATTTTATTTATTTTAAAGGTTAAAGTTTCAGTAAATTTATTTTATTGCATTTTTATTTGAATTTATATTATTTGTAACAATGGTGTTCTAAATTACATTTTCCAATTCTTTCTCCTTCTAGCCAAAATATATCTTTATTGTTCAGGATTAAATTTTTTATAATCTGTTTATTTTCTTCAATTATTTTATTTAATAATTTTCCATTATGATCAAAATTTTCTTCTTAAATATGATTTATGTTTTCATACACTAAATTTTCTTCAAATTTACTAGATTTTTCTTCTTGTATATCTGTTATAATATTTATTTCAGTATTTTCTTTTATAAAATATGTGAGAAATTCTTTATCTTTTTCTTCAACATTAAAATTCGTATTTTCTTGAAGTTTTGAAAGAAATTGTTGATATTCAAAATCTTCATTATTTGATATTTTAGAATAATCTTTGTTCAGTGTGTTATTAATATCTTTTAAAAAATGTTCTATATTTTTATTTTTGTTTTTAAGAAAATCCGAGATTGAGAATACATTCGAAATTACGTTCTCGTTATGTTTGCAATCTGTTTGAATACAGAATTTTTCTCTATTTATTTCTAAGTAGCCTTTATCCAATCTTAATTTATTTTTTTTCAATACATTTATACCTAAAATTCCATCATAAGGTATTGAAAAGTTTTCCGACGCTACATGAAAGTCTGTATGTGAATCATTAATCGAAAAATTTATCAAACCACATGTTTCAATAGGGGTGTTGATAATTTCAGACAAATATATTCTAACACTATCATTAACAAAATTTAACGGTACTAAGCTTTCTTTTATAATATTAAGCTGCGCACCTGTATCTATTAATAATTTGCATAGTTTGTTATTAAATGGGTTTTTTATTTGAATAAATTGTAGCGTATCGCCTAATTTTAATATGTAATTTGGTATATCAGCGTCCATACTATTTTTATTTGTAACCATTTCATTATTAATCTCTTTTTTAATTTATTCATCACATATATGATTTACTACAAAAGTTTCGTTGCATGTATTTATTGTTATTGAGTCATTTCTCATTCCTTCTTTAAATTCTGTTATTTTGTGTAACGGTATATTTTGTTCAATAATGTTTGCATAAATAGGCTCAATGTTGAAATCATTATTTAAATTATTGCAAGTTTCAAACTCATAATCAATTATCTGTTCTTTCGCAAAATATTGTATATCTATATAATTTTTGAGCGACTTAGGTTGTGTAACTCCTCTTGTACGCTCTCTCCAAGATGATTTTAAGCGTTTCCCTGCATATTTGTTGATTCAGGTGTTTTTAGTCGACAATATTCGTCAGTATGATTTGTCTTTTTGCAAATTGTACAAAATCTATTCTGGTTATTTTCTAAATTTTTTATTATGAAACATGTTTCTATTGAATGTCCTGGTTTCTTGCAATATGAGCATTTTATATATTGATTATTATTCTGAAATTTTTTATTGTTGTTCTTCAAAGTCCTACATTCGTCTACAGTGTGACCTTTATTTTTGCAGTATCTGCAAAATTTCGATTGAAAATTCGGTCTGTAAAAGTTAGTGTTGATTCTATTGTTTCTTCCAAAACTCGTATTTTGAGCTTCATGATTTTTACACTCTTTACCTGAGTGACCCCATTTGTCACACAATTGGCATTTAATTTGATTGCTTGCCTAAGCTTGATTTATAAATATTTTCACCTTTTCGCAATTATTTGTCATATGATTTTAATCGTTACAAAGCTCGCATACTTGTGTAGGTTTTCTTTCAATAACATCAGTGCAAAAATTTGGGTTGTGTTAATTCTTATTACATTTCCAACATATCTCATATTTTCGTATTATTGGGCAATGATTAATTTTATGATTACTTTCTTGACAGTATTGACAATAATTTTCGTTGTCATTTAATAAATCACACGTGCTTCCTGAATGACCCAATTGATTGCAAAATTTACATGTCAATCTTATTTTATTTTTTGTATTGGAGCATTCGAATGATGAATGATTTGGTTCTTTACAGTATACGCAACCTGCTATATTGCAATATAATGCTTCGTGGCCAGTATTTTTGCATATTCAACAACACTGTATTTGTTTAATTTCTTCTTGAAAAATATTATTAAATATAATTTTCTGTTTATTTGGATTCCCTTTGATAGCGTTTTGTTTTTCTAACTGTTTTTCTATTGCTTCTATAGTTGCATCAGAGAAATTGTCTGCTACTTTTATTTCATATCTTATTTCATTAACAAGCCCCTGTTTAAAATATTTAAATTCATCTTGATTTAATTGATTAATAAATCGTTCTAAGGTTGCTTTCTCTATTCCAGTCTCGTTTTTCTTTTTATCTCTGATCTTCTCTGTTAATTCTTTTATTCTTGTTATATATCCTTCTACTGGTACATTAAGTCCTTGTTGAATTTGTTCTAATTTTCCGTATAAAGTATATAAATTATCAATTTCAGGATATAATTTTTTTACAATTTTAATAAATTCATGAATTGTATTAATTGTAGTATGTTTCACTGCAGAAGCAACCGCCCCTGATAATTTAAATCTCTGATAGTTCATAAACGATTTTTGTTGATCAACATCTAGTAATTCTTTAGCAAATTCTAATTTTTCAATATATTTGTCTACATGTTTTTACCATCAAAATCAGGAACCAATCTAGTGATTTCTTTTAATGAATATCCTGGTTGCGCCATGTTGATACTCTCAATAAAATTTACTAAGTCGTCCATTGTATTATGATTATTATTATTAGTATTGTTATTATTATTGTTGTTATTATTAGGATTATTTAAAATGATATTTTCTCCGTTTCCAATACCCTCAATTTCTTGGAAACTTTCCTGTTTAATAGAGAGATTTAAGTCGTCGTTTATTGTTTCGTCGTTTTCTGATATTGTTGTAATGTTTGTTGCTAAAGTATATCTGTTTACAAAGCTATTATCTTGGTTTGTCGTTTTGGTTCTGTTTTGAATAATTTTTCGAATTGTCCCTGTACTTTCATCAATTGTATTTTCTTGTATATTTGAATTATTGTTCATGGCTCTAGTATCTATATTTTCATATATGTTTTGTTGATCTTCTGTTATATTTAGATTTTCCTGATTTTGTGTTGTATCTAAATTCTGCTTTTCTTCTGCTGTATCTAAATTCTGCTGTTCTTGTGTTGTATTTAATGTATTTTTAATAGGAGACTGTAGAAGTCTTGTACTTTTTCTAAACGCACTAGCGTCTTCTTGGTTTTAAATAATAGTTTTTTTTATAAATACTCTTAATATATTACGAATTTCATTAATATTTTGATTTTCATCAATGGGTACTTTGAGTTTATTGTCAATTTCAATTAATTGTATTTTTGTACAATTTAATATCCAAGCAGTTTTTTGTATTTGACAATTTTTTTGAATTTCCGTCCGATTTATTTCATTCATTTAATTAGAGATATTATAAGTTTTTTATTTTATATTTCATGAAAATCTTATTAATTTAAGTACACTTAGTGATGTAAACGTAATACTTGTTATTAAACACAAATTGTTATGATATTGCTGACTCAAGAATTTAGATTGACCTAATTTTGTTTTGTAAAATCAGAGAATGTCGCTGACTTACGTTTTATTGTTATATATTGACCTTTTGCTGTTGTTAATATATGAAAGCCGTAACGTAAAAGAAAAAATTTTCGCTGAGTTTGTACTTTTACGAGTTCGATATACTTTGCAATATTTTGATGATCAATGTCTGCTTGTTTTTGCAGTTTGTTTATTTTACTATTTTTCAGTATACTATTATCTTCAATTATAAAATATTAATATTGATGAAATATTAAATTTGAATTAAATTTAGTAATATAGATTGGATTATTGTTAATTAGTTAGAGAAATCGTAATAAATTTAATAATGCTTATTTTAACTCTATAATGTGTATTGTCATAAAATTTAAATAGTTTACTAGTATACTGTAAAATGTTAATATTAATAATTATTAGTTTAATAACAAAAATTTATAGTATTTTCTTAACTTAATTTTGCTTAATAGCAATTTTCGTTGACCGTGAATTTTAGTATTTCTTAAATGTGTTACTTTTGTTGATTTAGTTATTTTAACTTATGTAGCACTTTTGAATTTTTTTTTATTCATGTGTTGATATATAGATTTTATTTATGTATTTAATATATTTTAAAATTTGTTTCAATATTTGTATTTGTATTTTACTTTAAAGTATGAATAGCTCTTTGTGTAAATTTTATATTTTGATTCAATGATTATTATTTGCACTTTTATTTATTTTCAATTTTTTATCTGTTTCATGTATTATTTTTGTTTATTTATCGATGCACTTTGTATTTAATATTTTGTGTATAATATTTATTTATTCAGTGATGTATATAATATTTATTTTAGATTGCACTTTATTTATTTGCGTTTAATATTTTATTTATTTATTTCTGCACTTGACTTGATATGATGTGCGCTTTGAATATATTCATTTATTTGCTTAAGGCGATGTAAAATGGACACTACACCTGTATTCATAAATATTGACTATCTTTCAATTTTATTGCAAAATTTTCAGTAAAAAAATGCATTAGCTTGTAGAATGTACCATGAAGATTATTCAGTTAAATTTTTAAATCAATTCATTCATTAATTATTGAGAATTTTGGGTTCCAAAATTATTTATTAAAATTTTTCAATTCAGTACGCGTATCCAAATATCCTAAAAACTAGTGAATGAATTTATTTGAAAATTTAACTAAATAATTATCATAGTACAGGCTACAAGCTAATGCATTTCTTTTCTAGAAATTCATCAATAAAATAGAAAGGAAGTTAATATTTATAAGTACAGGTGTAGTGTCCGTTTTACATCTCCTTAATATATTTATTTATTTGATATATTTATCTCTTTATTTGATTGCACTTGTATGTTGTATTTTATTTTTATTATATTTGAATTATTTGTATGCACTTTGTATATTTCATTTATTTAATTTTACTTTATTTATTTCATTTATTTGCACTTTATATTTTATTTCATTTGTGTATCTTCACTTTATATATTTTATTTTATTTATGTATTTTCACTTTATATCATTTATTTTATTTATTTGCACTTTATATTTTATTTCATTTGTATATTTTCACTTTATTTATTTATATATTTTTACTTTATATGATTTATTTTATTGCACTTTATTGGGCTTTTGAATTTATTTAGTTAGCTGTCCTTTATATATATATATATATATATATATATATACTAGGGGGGGTTCCCCCCTGCTCGCTTCGCTCGCCAACCCCCCATTGTCAATATCAATTATCAAATCAATATCAATTTCCAAGAGAACGTTCTTAAATTAGATAACAATTAATTAAATTAGCTAACAATTAACTACCTTTCAGCTATCTCTCAGCTAACTTTCAGCTGAATTTTATCTGAATTTCAGCCAACTTTAGCTAACTTTCAGCTAAATTTTATCTGAATTTCAGCTATCTCTCAGCTAAATTTTATCTGAATTTCAGCTATCTCTCAGCTAACTTTCAGCTAAATTTTATCTGAATTTCAGCTAACTTTTAGCTAACTTTCAGCTAAATTTTAGCTGAATTTCAGCTAACTAAGGGCACATAAAATTCTTATACACGGCGGCGGCGGCGGCGGCGGCGGCGGCGGCGGCGTAGGCGATATATCTTTATTATATAGAGAGATATATTTGTTATTCCTCACTTTTGATTGAATATTATATTTTTATACTAATAATCTTCAAGTATATTTAATACGATCCTTCAATTAAAAATTTGTACCGGAACCAAAATGTTAAGTTCTGGCTTTACACCAGGACGGAATTAATGATTGATTATGTTGTTGTTGTTATGAGGAAAATATGTTTTATTATAATTTTAAATAAAAGAATAAAGTTTGATTTAAAAATGTTTAATTTGAAAGTTAAGTCTAGTGATAGAAAAGCTCTACCAATTTTAATTGATATGAATCGTTCTCACGATTAAATATACTTGAATTGAAAGAAATATAGATCAAAATATAATTGTAAGAATCTTACCTTGATTCGGCTAAATAGATACAGGTAGACAGTAAATAAGTACACTTGATTTAATATTTTAAGAGCAGGCCGGATTCGCTGTCCTTGTCTAATTGGCATTTTTGTTATTTACTCAAGTATTAATCGGTGTATCTGCAAACTGAAGGTTAAGCGCAATAGATATTATTATTACAAATATTTATGCACAAGAAAAAAAAAATCTATCGCTTTGTTTTTGAGAAAAGTAAGGAACGCGAAAATATTATAAACATAATCTTTTACTTCGGCGTTCCTTACTTTTCTCAAAAACGAATCGGTAGTTATTTTTTTTCTTGTACATAGATATTCATAATAATAATATCTATTGCGATCAACCTTTAATTTGAAGATACACCGATTAAAACTTGAGTAAATAACAAACAACTCAATTGTTACTCGGTCGGTATCAGGTTCTACTCCGGCCTACCGTTAATTATAGAGTTTTTATTTGTTACTTTTATAATAAACTGAATACGATTTAATATATTGCGCGAACAATTGTATAATTTTAAAGTGCGAGAAATATGGTTGTGATAATTGTATCTTTTGAAATGCTTGTAGAAATTCTTTGATAAAGTGATTTGAAAATGTGTCTGCTTTAAAGTGCGCCTTTTTCCTGATTTGATCTGTCTTTTCATATTGATGATCCCTTCCTTGTTTAAGAATTTGAATTGGTATCAACCGATGGAGCAATGCTTATTATGCATTTTGACTCTTATTGAATGATATGGTTAACGTGGTAAATCTGGTTCATGTAGTCTTCGTAATTGTACTTATTTTGTTGATTCTGAAAATCGCATTGCACTTTGTTTCTTAACAAATGACTTACTTTTACAATATGCTTGCTAAGGTAAATTAGCTGATTGATCAATAACAGCATATTTTTGGAATGATAAATTTTGAAATAAAAGATACGTCGTGACGTAACAGTTATGTTTTATTATACAACTATAACTAGTAACAGATGCACACCACCAAAAATGGCGTTGTTGGATGATAAGAAATGAAATTCTTGAGTGACCCTAAAAATTTGAGCTGACAGGAATTTGTAAACAATGATTTAAGGTGCAAAATTCGTAAAAATCACTGTTTTTTTTGAGGTAGGTAGAAATCGTTTGCGATTTAGTATATGAAAATTATACGATTTGTAGGTGTTTCAAAGATGATTAATTTAAGATGTCATTGATCAAAATCAGTTAATAACTTTTATAAATAATGATAAACAAAAATCGAAAATCGCGAAATTTTCAAATATTTGTCATACGATAAAAAAGGATCCCGAGTAGAAACGTATAAAGGCCAACCGTACTTGTAATCAGTACCTTATCCGGCTAAACTTAAGATTTAAATAAGGGTCTGTCATCAGGGAAAGATCCGTGCCGGCCACTAAAATCCTTATTTCAGGTTCAACTGATAAGTGCCTGCGTAGCGCCTGTAAACGACTTTTTTTTTTTATTTTTATAAAACATATAATTAGCTCATATTTTGTTTCCAAAGTAATAATTTAAGTATTTTATTCAAAATAAATAAAGCAATTGTTCATTTAAACGATAAAAATATGTTAATAAGTGTTTTATGAAAATTTCACAAATTAGGTTATAAATATAAATGGCGAAATATTACGGTACCACTCCGGTATCGATAAGTTTTTCCTGAAATAAGGATACTAGTATCCGGACCGGAACCTCCCCTGGTGACATTGGGGGGAATAACCGGATCCGGATCGGACAATAATCTTCAGGCTCCGGATCCGGGACGGATGTACACCGTAATTGCATTTCTACTCGGGATGTACATGTTTGTAATTCAACAAAAATATGCCTCTTATTATCCTTAAGAGGAGATCGAGTATATCTCTCCTTTTCTAATCAAAGAATTGATTTTTTTACAAAAACTAATAACTTCAGCAAAAAATAAAGAGAAAGCCGCATCTCGTATGATAAAAAGCAAAATTTTCTTTGATAAGTAGGAATTTATTTTATTGCTTCGTTTTCAAGAAAACCTTGAAAAACCGAAATGTTTTAACTTTTAAGTTTTTCAAGGTTTTCTTGAAAACGAAGCAATAAAATAAATTCTTTCTTATCACAGAAAATTTTGCTTTATTTGATACGCGATGCGGCTTTCTTTTTATTCTTTGCTAGAGTTATTAATTTTTGCAAAAAATTAATTCTTTGATTAGAAAAGGATAGAGATACGTGACCTCCTCTTAAGTTATCATATAAATTTCATCGAAAAATATTAATTAGTTTATCAGATATTCTATTTGTTTATTAAAAAGAGGTCAAATGTACGTTGAAAATTCCACCCAAAAACGTCATGGTAGAGACTTTATAATAACACAGGCCCACAAAATGAAAAAAAATGTCTGAACTTTTGACCGGACATACATATTCCCATGTATTTTTCGACGCTGAATCCGAATCTGTAATAAAAATATAGGGTTTTCCTACCTTTTCTCAGAGTTTTATTGAAAAAACCTCATTTTTTACGGTTTTTTTGCGGTTTTTCGAGTCTAGAAAAAACAAATCATGAGATACGGTTAATTGGACTTCAACATCGAATTCTACGGGAAAAAATACACGGGAAACCATACCTTCAAATTTTTTTAACGCGATTCTAGTCCTCTGTATGGGGCTGAAAAGATGAGGAAATCGGTAAAAGTCGAAATTTTGCCTAAAATGGATTTAAACAATATTAAAATTTAATCATGCGTCTTTTGAAGAGTCGATAAACATTGGAAATACTATCCTGGGGTTTTTCAGATTGCTGATCATGAATTTGAAGTCAGATTGTGTAAAAACTACTTCTAGAGGGCGGTGACAAGAACTGTATATGGTAAATTTATCGATTTTTTAAAAATTTTACGTCTGAAATACTAATTTTAGAGTCTTTCACAGCATTGACTGTAAATTCAAGATATTAACTTAGCCTATTGTGTACGTTAAACTTAACATTTTGTCTATGTTTGTCTCTCTCTCTCTCTCTCTCTTTCCGATGTTTTTTTAAATTGGCTTACGCTTACGTACACGTTTCTCTTCGAATGACCGATGTAGTGGATTTCTGACACGTTTTTGTCCTTTTTTCGCAGCTGTTTCTCTTTTTATCATACAGCAGTAATCTGCTAACATGTTGATACCCCAGTTTCCTTGAAATCTACGTTCAAACTCCTTTAAATCTTGGTGAAATCGTTCACCATGCTCTTCACTAAAGTCTCCGTTATTTTCAGGAAACTGATCAACGTGTGAATCAAGAAAATGAAGTTTTAAGTTCATTAGACAACCCAATTTTTCAAAATTACGTACCATTCTTTTCACAATAGCTTTATAATTCGTGTCCTTGGCATTACCCAAAAATTTCGTCGATACCTCTTTAAAACTTAACCATGCTGCCTTTTCAACATCAGTCATGCTTTGTTCAAAGTTTTCGTCTCTAAATAAAGTTCGGATTTCAGGACCATCAAAGATACCTTCATTTAATTTAGCATCAGATTTATGGGGAAATACTTTGCTTATATATTGGAAGCATTGACCGTCCTTGTCCAAAGCTTTAACTAATTGCTTTATCAATCCAAGCTTTATATGCAGAGGCGGTATCAAAATTTTCGAAGGATTAACGAGTGGATCTTTTATAACATTCTGTTTTCCAGGTTCAAACGATTCTCTTGATGGCCAAATTTTCTTTTTATAGTGTTTTTCTCTATCTCTGCTATCAAACATGCATAAATAACATGGGTACTTCGTAAATCCAGATTGTTGTCCAAGTATCATAGATAAAATCTTTAAATCGCCACATATTTGCCATTTATGTTCTCTATATTTTATTTTCGTTAAAAGTAGTTCAAGATTGGAATACTCTTCTTTAAGTACTGTTGAATGTGCTAATGGTATAGGAGCATATTTATTTGTGATATTGAGGAGTACTGCTTTAAGGCTGCGCTTCGATGAATCAATGAATAGTCGCCAATTTTCAGGTTTGTATATGTTGGGTTTCAATTCATCAATAAGACCTTTCACGTCCGTGCAATAAACCATATTAGAATCATTCTTGAAATAATTTCTTAAGCGCTCTTCTCGATTACGATATGCACATACTTTAGTACCCTTTGTCAACATATTTCGTCTCTTAAACTCTGAAGCCATAAACTCTGATTGTTCCTTAGATAAATCACTCTTTCTAAATAAATCGTTCAGACTTTTTTGATCAAACTTTTCAACAGTTCGTTCTTCACCCTTAGGAATATACTCTTCATCACTATCCAGAGAATGTTCTTCAGGTGAACTTAGATCTTCTTCATTTGATGAGCTTCCGTCTGCGGCAATCAGATTTTCAGTTGTTTCATCTGTCGAGTTTTCATCTACATTTAGATTCCCTAAGCCTGTTGTAAAACTATCTCTCGAATCTTTATTTTCAAAAATATCTATAAAATTCTTGGATGGAAATTCTATACAAGAAGTATTAGGATATACTATTCCTTTTTTCTGTATCTTGTCTAAACCTTGTATCTTTGTTAAACAAAAATAGCAATCATTTTCATCTTTTGGTTCCTTCCACTTTGTAGGTATAGTAAATTTTTATTTGGACCTAGCCTGACTGGTGTTGTATCGATTCATCATGGCATAACATGAAGCACATATATAATGAGGAACCCAAATTTTATCCTGTTGAGAAATCTCAATATCAAAACATTTTTGATAGATAAAATTAATATTATCTGTGATTTTTCTTTTGTTTCGTTGTCCAATATATTCTGAACATACATAACAGAAATTATCTTGAGATCCATTACACGTATGGTTAAAACTGTTATTGGATGTATCAGCGCAGTTTAAAAAAGGTTGAAAATTTGAATTAGCCATATTGTTGAATTAAACCCCACACACTAGGAATCCTGTTCCGATCGCAGGTGAGTCCGCCGTCCTAGGGGTGATAACTCTCATACCTCCCCAGGCCTAAGTATGAGAGCTTTCCGACTTTGACGAGGACAATGTCAACTCGTCGTCGGACACACTACGGCATCATTCTCACATCCTAGTGCTCCCCTGCAGGACAGCGCGCCTTCGATGGGTTCGTTACTGCAAAGTATTGAGTACACCGAATCATTCTACACATCCCATTTTCAGGACAGTTGTCATCGTGACCAATACTTCGCAGCAGCAGGTTTTTTTTAGGTACCCTTATAGAGTACTGATATATATATATATATATATATATATATATATATATATATATATATATATAGCTTTGGAAAAAGATCATAAGTCCCATTCGTTTATAAACAATGCTTTAAGATCAATGACAGTGTACACCAGTGATTAAGTGAACGGAGCTTTAAAATGAAACCAAATTCATTTCTAAACAACAGTACCCAGTTTTACAACAGAATAAGTATAAATAAAAAATTGACAGATCAAATTGTCTCTGACACAAACACACCAAATGAAGAAGATCTAAGTTCACCTGAAGAACATTCTCTGGATAGTGATGAAGAGTATATTCCTAAGGGTGAAGAACGAACTGTTGAAAAGTTTGATCAAAAAAGTCTGAACGATTTATTTAGAAAGAGTGGTTTATCTAAGGAACAATCAGAGTTTATGGCTTCAGAGTTTAAGAGACGAAATATGTTGACAAAGGGTACTAAAGTATGTGCATATCGTAATCGAGAAGAGCGCTTTAGAAATTATTTCAAGAATGATTCTAATATGGTTTATTGCACGGACGTGAAAGGTCTTATTGATGAATTGAAACCCAACATATACAAACCTGAAAATTGGCGACTATTCATTGATTCATCAAAGCGCAGCCTTAAAGCAGTACTCCTCAATATCACAAATAAATATGCTCCTATACCATTAGCACATTCAACAGTACTTAAAGAAGAGTATTCCAATCTTGAACTACTTTTAACGAAAATAAAATATAGAGAACATAAATGGCAAATATGTGTGGCGATTTAAAGATTTTATCTATGATACTTGGACAACAATCTGGATTTACGAAGTACCCATGTTATTTATGCATGTTTGATAGCAGAGATAGAGAAAAACACTATAAAAAGAAAATTTGGCCATCAAGAGAATCGTTTGAACCTGGAAAACAGAATGTTATAAAAGATCCACTCGTTAATCCTTCGAAAATTTTGATACCGCCTCTGCATATAAAGCTTGGATTGATAAAGCAATTAGTTAAAGCTTTGGACAAGGACGGTCAATGCTTCCAATATATAAGCAAAGTATTTCCCCATAAATCTGATGCTAAATTAAATGAAGGTATCTTTGATGGTCCTGAAATCCGAACTTTATTTAGAGACGAAAACTTTGAACAAAGCATGACTGATGTTGAAAAGGCAGCATGGTTAAGTTTTAAAGAGGTATCGACGAAATTTTTTGGGTAATGCCAAAGACACGAATTATAAAGCTATTGTGAAAAGAATGGTACGTAATTTTGAAAAATTGGGTTGTCTAATGAACTTAAAACTTCATTTTCTTGATTCACACGTTGATCAGTTTCCTGAAAATAACGGAGACTTTAGTGAAGAGCATGGTGAACGATTTCACCAAGATTTAAAGGAGTTTGAACGTAGATTTCAAGGAAACTGGGGTATCAACATGTTAGCAGATTACTGCTGGATGATAAAAAGAGAAACAGCTGCGAAAAAAGGACAAAAACGTGTCAGAAATCCACTACATCGGTCATTCGAAGAGAAACGTGTACGTAAGCGTAAGCCAATTTAAAAAAAACATCGGAAGAGAGAGAGAGAGAGAGAGAGAGAGAGACAAACATAGACAAAATGTTAAGTTTAACGTACACAATAGGCTAAGTTAATATCTTGAATTTACAGTCAATGCTGTGAAAGACTCTAAAATTAGTATTTCAGACGTAAAATTTTTAAAAAATCGATAAATTTACCATATACAGTTCTTGTCACCGCCCTCTAGAAGTAGTTTTTACACAATCTGACTTCAAATTCATGATCAGCAATCTGAAAAACCCCCAGGATAGTATTTCCAATGTTTATCGACTCTTCAAAAGACGCATGATTAAATTTTAATATTGTTTAAATCCATTTTAGGCAAAATTTCGACTTTTACCGATTTCCTCATCTTTTCAGCCCCATACAGAGGACTAGAATCGCGTTAAAAAAATTTGAAGGTATGGTTTCCCGTGTATTTTTTCCCGTAGAATTCGATTTTGAAGTCCAATTAACCGTATCTCATGATTTGTTTTTTCTAGACTCGAAAAACCGCAAAAAACCGTAAAAAATGAGGTTTTTTCAATAAAACTCTGAGAAAAGGTAGGAAAACCCTATATTTCTATTACAGATTCGGATTTAGCGTCGAAAAATACATGGGAATATGTATGTCCGGTCAAAAGTTCAGACATTTCTTTTCATTTTGTGGGCCTGTGTAATTATATCATATTTAGATATTAACGTAGATTTTATGAATTTGATGTGAAATCGTGTCCATTTCATTGTTTTCAACCTAAATATGGCAAAAATAAAAAAGTAAATTTTTTTTAATGGTTGTTTTAATAGTTTTGCAACTAATAAAAAAATCAATATAGGGATTTGAGATTCTTATTACTAGCAATTTTACGCGATTAACTTTTTACAATGTTCAACATCGATTCTGAAAGTTTAGATATCCCTCTACAAAATGTATATTTCAGATTTTTGATTAAGTGATTAGAAAGTCATTAAAAATTTACTTAAACATAGGATCTTTCGCTTGGGCGCATAAATTAACGTTAGTAGTGGGGGAAACTCATAACGAAGGGGAAATGTATAACGGGTAGTCTGCCTAGCATGCCTAGCTGCTTGGTTTTCCCCACTACTAACGTTAATTCATGCGCCCAAGCGAAAGATCCAATGTTTAAGTGAATTTTTAATGACTTTCTAATCACTTAATCAAAAATCTGAAATATACATTTTGTAGAGGGATATCTAAACTTTCAGAATCGATGCTGAACATTGTAAAAAGTTAATCGTGTGAGATAGAGTGGCCTACTGAAAATTAATTGTTTATAACTTATAAGTGTTATTATGGAAAAACTATAAGTCCTACAGGATTCTGCTTGCGTATGCTTATTGTGCACATTCAGAACTATTTATTGACACAAGCCCAATTCTTAAATCATTAAATTAAAAAAGTTATGAATTTTTTTAAATTTAACCCTTTTTGTAGTTTTTTGCATTTTTCTCGTAAACTATAGATGCAATCAAAATGGTTAAAAATTCATTTTAAAGGTCTTCAAAAAACCTACATTTTATCTTATTGGACCAATATGATAACTTTTATAGCTCCAGAAATATTTGCAGATAAAGAGAAAAAATGTCAATTTTCAATGTTTAAACATTGTTTAAACAAAAACGGACAACATCTGTTGGGGCCATTTTGGATATTTTACTCCTACAAACCTACTTTACATAATTGTGCAGTCGGTTTGCTGTTAAATTTTTTTACATGAAAAAATCTAATTTAACTGGACTACTATTACTTTTTATTGTGTCAAACAAATAAGTTTTAAAGATGATAAAAACTTTTTTATTTAGTTGAAACTCACAGCTCACAGTGTTCTAATTTCTAGATATTAATTAAAACACAATTTATACTATAAACAATGATCATCATTACAAATTCTTAAGGCGACTATGGAAGTTTGGTTCGATTTCATTTTGTAGTTTACAAATTACTCATTCAGTTTCTAAAATTTATTATAATCCGTAGAATGGTGGGAAATTAAAAAATCTGAAAAATTTTACATATTGAAAGAGTAATTTGTAAACTCAAAAATAAAACCTAACCTAAAATCCGAAGTCGCCTTAAGTGAAATTTTTTAACATTTTCTTAAATATTTCACACTATACTATTGATATTTACAAATAAAATCTAACATCGCTCGCTAATAATCGATACGCATCACATCGCATCGCATTTATACATACAGCGGATAAATTTGTTCGTTCTTATATACTAACTGACGTGCAATCTCACCACTTGCAGGTTACAAGAAATACGCCATCTATCATTGTACTATCGAAACTTAACTGTTTTGAAAAGCGGGAGATTTAAAAATACTTATTGAATAACATAAAAATCTTTATAAAATAAATTTATCAACGACATAAATGATAAATATTTTATTTTGAATTATGTTTTTTTTTATTTTAACTGTTATTCAATTATATCAACAGTAGGGCTGTTGATATAATTGAAAAAAAAAGTGTATTGAAATAATTCATCAGTTAATTTAAGCATGTGCATATTATTGGTTCAATTTATAAAATTTTGTTGAAATGTAAGTCATACTTTTATTTTGACTTACGTTTTTTTATGTTAACTGTTATTCAATTATATCAACAACCGTGCTGTTGATATAATTAAATTGAAACATTTGTATTGAAATAATTCATCAGTTATTTTGAGCATTCACATTTTATTGATTCAATTCATAAAATTTTGTTGAAATGTAAGTCATACTTTTATTTTAACTTATGTTTTTTTGTGTTTGTTATTCAATTATATCAACAGCCGTGCTGTTAAATTAGCAGCACGATCGTATTCGGGCTATTTCAACTGCACAGATTCTGTTAAATCAAAAGAATTCTGTCAGATTAACAGCAGATCTGTTGAATCAATAACATTTCAGTTGATCTGATGAAATTCTTTTCTCAGTGTAATCAAGATTGTTACTAGTTAAACAGAGTCACCTTTCCTGCCTTGCGAGAAAATTGATCTATCGAGTTATAATTCATGTTTCGATTAAAAATTCATCGTATATCGGTTAATTATTGTCCGATTTCGATTATTTTTTAAATCGGCGTAGCGCGTGAAAATAATAACAACTGTTGTATTTGTTTTTTAAAAAATTTTCATTTAATAATAATTATTGCAAAAAAAATTTATTTTCAATATATTTTTATAATTATTCAATTTAGCAAAAAGCTTTAAGAGGCGGTCGGAACTGTTTGCCGCATGGGGGCGCTGCAGGTGAGAGAAGAATATAAAATATTTTTTATACACGGATTTACAATTTAATAAGACAATAATATACTTCTAACGTTGTCAATAACTCTTGCCATATTTATGTGGAATAATTATCAATGCTAATCTTGTTTGGAAAGTCCAAAATATTTTTGTAAAGCAAAAAATGCTGCACGTGATAGAGCCGATGTATATTTTTCTTTAGTGCGACAGAGAAAGTGATACTAAAGAATGATGAATACATACGCTCACGCCGGCTTTATCTCGTGCTGCATTTTTCGCTTTACAGCTTTTTAGACTTTTCAAACAAGATTAGCATCAATAATTATTCTACATATATATGGCTAGAGTTATTGACAAAATTAGAGGTGTATTATTGTTTCAGTAAATTGTAAATCGCTGTGGAAAAAATATTTTATATTTTTCTCTCACCTGACTGGAGCGCCGCCAAGCGGCAAATGGTTCCTACCTCCTCTTAAGAATGAAGTTTGTTCGTCTTAAAAAAATAAACAATATTTTATTTCACTGTTTTTATGATAAAATCAAATTTGCGTGAAATCGCCAGTAATAAGAATATCAAATCCCTATATTGATATTTTTATTAGCTACAAAACTATTAAAACAACCATTAAAAAAAATTTACTTTTTTATTTTTGATATATTTAGGTTGAAAATAATGAAATGGACACGATTTCACATCAAATTCATAAAATCTACGTTAATATCTAAATATGATATAATTTTTATAAAGTCTCTATCATGACGTTTTTGGGTGAAATTTTTAACGTACATTTGACCTCTTTTTAATAAACAAATAGAATATTTGATAAACTAATTAATATTTTTCGATGAAATTTATATGATAACTTAAGGATAATAAGAGGCATATTTTTGTTGAATTACAAACATGTACATCCTTTTTTTATCGTATGACAAATATTTGAAAATTTCGCGATTTTCGATTTTTGTTTATCATTATTTATAAAAGTTATTAACCGATTTTGATCAATGACGTCTCAAATTAATCATCTTTGAAACACCTACAAATCATATAATTTTTATATACTAAATCGCAAACGATTTCTACCTACCTCAAAAAAACAGTGATTTTTACGAATTTTGCACCTTAAATCATTGTTTACAAATTCCTGACGGCTCAAATTTTTAGGGTCTCTCAAGAATTTCATTTCTAATCATCCAACAAAGCCATTTTTGGTGGTATGCACCTGTTACCAATTACATTATGCGTTTTGACTAGCTCTACTGTACTAGTTGTATAATAAAACATAACATTTAATTCTATAGCTTGAAAAGAAGTAGTCTGGAGTAGATAAGCTATGTTGCTTCTGGCCCACTGCATTTCTGGCCCACTGCATTTCTGGCCCATTGCATTTCTAACCCACTGCATTTCTAACCCACCTACATTTCTAACCCAGTGACTTTCTCGCCCAGTGAGTTAGAGAGTCAAGTGGGTTAGAAATGTATGTGGGTTAGAAATGTAGATGGGTTAGAAATGTAGGTGGGTTAGAAATATAGGTAGGTTAGAAATGCTGTGGACCAGGAGCAACATAGCCAGTCCCGAGAAGGCGAGTTGCCGGCAGCCGGCTGCGGGTTGTTGACTGCAGTATTGACGCAGGGGAGACTATAGCTCAAGCAAGCTACAAACGACATAGGGTTTTTAGGGGGATCATTATCTCTCCTTTTACTTCCTATGGTAGCATAAATAAACTTATTTATTTTTAGTAAAGTATTTTTTCATAAGTCTGACATTGTGCAGAGCACAACGAGCTTTGTACGTATCATTGTGATTTGGACAAACAGTCACTAGCTTTATTTTATCAGTTGGTGGAAAACCCATTTTTGTGACGTCGCATACTTTAAACTTGAAGCGTTCTAGCCATTTTTTTCTTATACTACCCACGACAAAAATTTTGGTCGCATCACGTAAGGCTTCTCTAAGAATATTGCCTACGTCAGTATAGGGAAAGGTACCAGAGTTCCATGACAAACCATGGTAGTAATACTTTAACCACGTATTTTGTTCTTTGTACTCATCCGAAAGTCTACACCAGGAATATGGCTTGTTGAAAAGGAGTACCAGAGGCTCGGTATCATCATTGAGCGGCATTATAGCCAACTCTTTAAGAACATAGTCATCACCAGACTGTTTGAAACCTTGCATGTACACCAAGTATTCCATGCTGATTAATAACTTATTTACAGTACTAATTCACTATCTTTATTTAGACGAGTGTCTTCCCAGTCCATAACCCAATCACTGAAATCACTGAAATACAACTTCTGTATTGATTTAACGTTGTTAACAGCACACGTATTTTTATACATACAATTATGATGTGAACAAGAGTCTGTTTTAGTTAGCCGTTGATCAAAATTTTGAATACCCAGTTCACTAATATCCACAACTTTAAAATCAAATTTCTCCAACCACTCTTTTTTCACTTGACCAATCACAAAAACTTGTGTAGCGTTCTGCAGAGTTTGTCGAAGAATTTTTTCTATTTCAGTATACTCATGATCTCCAGAATTCCAAGCTAGTCCATGATAGCAAAGCTCGAGCCAGAGATTTTCACGCTTGTATTTTGTAGTTAACTTTTTCCATGGAAAAGGTGGTTTGAAAAGATGTACTGTAGGTTCAGACGATTCAACGAGAGGAACAGCAGCCAACTCTTTTAAAACAAATTCTTTACCTGGCTTTTTAAAACCTTGTAAGTCCACTGCGTATTCCATCTTGTTAAAGAATGAGATCCCAGCTCGCGCTCGCTTTCTTATATCCTACTATCCCCACTCCTTTGCAGACTATCCCCACTCCTTTGCAGACTATCCCCACTCCTTTGTAGACGATCCCCTCTCCTTTGTAGACTATCCCCACTTTTTTAGACTAATTTTCTAACATCACCACTTATGGCGTTTTATTCTATGATTCTATCATGTAAGATTAGACAGTAAGCTGAAGTTCCAACTGGAAAGTTTTGTTTGGTCTCGAATTCAAGACGAACATCAACTGGAGCACTCTTTAGAGAATCATTTTGTTTTGAACAATCGATGACTATCAGTGGCATGTGATTGATATGATCTGATTTTTTCAGCATTGGCTCGGACTCCTTCCCATAGTATGCATTTTGGAAATTAGCGTACATATCGTATAATATTGCATACTGATTATTGGCAATATCAAGATTCATATTTCCGTAAGGATAGTATTGAGAATTGAGAAATAGTTTTACATTGCTCCAATTGCAATGATCAAACTGACTAGCGTTAGCAGTTTTTTGTCCTTTTCGATTTGTCTGGAAACCAAGAATGATAAAACGAGGCTTCTCCAGCTGATTAGATGTTTTGACTGTCCATACATGTCTCGTTGATGCCGCTAATAATGGATATTCGTATAATTCCCAGGAACGAAAACTCATTGAGATAGGTTTATTTTTCTCGATTTGTCGAAGCATGCGAATTTTACATTCATTGGATAACTGTATGTGAGGCATAAGCCACTCGATCCTTAAAAGATCAATTTTGAAATCTTCGTAAGCATTAGTAGCATCCAGTGTTTACTGCGTTAATATCGTTCCTGGATCTCGTGAGGATAAGTTCATGTTTAACATTGACTATGATTTTGCGATAATCTTCGGCAAAGCCTAAAATCATACTGAGAGGTATGAAAATATCAAAATAGCTATTGTTATTAATGATCTTCTGAGTTTCCGTTATATCAATCCAACCAGCATTTTCTATAATCAAACTCTGACTGGGATTGAGTGATACCCAACCCTTCATAACGGTAGTCAATCCTACATTCTTACAGCGATCGATCTGTATACCATTAATTTCATAGCGAACTTCCTCGAATAGATGACAGATGCCGTTATTAACTAAGTTAGTTCTTACTAAAGCAGTGCCATCTTGTTGAGTTAATTTTCCCACTATGTGCAGAGAACTCCGCGAAGGCAAAAGATTTAAATCTTGATGTTGAATTGAAATGCGAATTTCATCGCTATTATTGAAATTTGACGATGTGTAAGGCTGGTACGCGTGCACCTCACAGTGAGCTATTGACTCATCCAATCTTACTCCTGTCCTTATGTTTAGAATTTCCTCCATTTCTTTGAAAACAGCAAAAAATTAAGCACGTGATTTTCCACCAGGAGCTCTTATTTTTAAGCCTTGGCTTTTCAAAAACTGAATATTTTGCCGTGTTAATACTTTGACTTGTCGATGACGACTGATGTTCAAATGCCATCTTGATTTACTTATATACCCTTTGTTATTTTTATGGTCATAAACCACGCCCATTTTTTATACTGATTTAATATGTAATCTAACTGTAATAGTTTCTCCACGAAAGTTTATTAGATTCCCGTCTTGATCGGCTATGCGCACTTGTAAATGATCTATGCTCTTGACGATGACTGGAAGGTAAATGACCTGTGATGGAACTTCAATGATCTTATATCCTGGTGGAACTGCAGGAAAGAATTCATGTAACGTGTGCACTTGTCGACCGTTTATATAGGCACCAGAGACGATATTGCATTCGACTCGAAGAGCGTTGACCTTCAGGATAGCTACAGGTAAGTCTGAATGATTCGTGACGTCAGCAGGAAGTACACGTTTTGCGAAGCCTAATAAAGGTCCTATTGAACGTTCTGGTCGAAAATCAATCGGATGATTACACTTTATTTCACTACGAAGTGTATTATTGTTTGGTTTAATACTGATTCATATACTTTTTGTCGTCAATGTTTCACTGAGATAGTTCTCTATATCTTCGATCTCATAACTACTAGTCGGTAAAACAATTTCATCCTGTCCAACGTGGAATAGATTACTAGCCTTGTCGATATTAGGTATAGAATTGAATGTCATGAAAGCAACTAATCTGAGAACGTAATTCTTGTCAGGTGAGAGTTCAATCGGTGGAAAATACTGTTCTTCCAGTACAGATGATGTGCCTGAAAGACTCAAAGTCAATGAATCTGCCATGATTGTTGAAGCTATAATGAACAAATACTTATCACTCTTTTCTTTATATATCAAGAGTGTTGCTCAAAAATCTTAGACAAAGATGACCGCAGTTAAAAGTATCAAAGTCTTGATATCTCTCAGGATTATACTTGATGTTGTCCACTCCCAAATAAGTCATCAAATCCAAAGGAGGTTGAAGATCACCGAAGCTATCGAAATACACAACATCGTTTCCTCGTTTGCGATATGCTACCCAGTGCGTTCCAGGTCCATCCGCATCATCGAGATTAACAATAGCTGATTCTCTATAGCGTGGTCCGCTAATGGGCATAGCATTCCTCATGAATACTCCTCGAAAATTTGAGATTTTTAGGATTTTTGCATACTTGATGAGATCAGCATCGGTGAGTGCTCTTTGAGGATCTTTTTTTTTTTTAAAGAATTCTTTGGTTTCATACGAAGACCAAGACCAGTCTTATATGGTTTCAAGTAAAGACCTTTACCAACAGCTATTTCTTCCATCTTTATATTATGTCTCTTATTTTCTTCTAATTGTTGTTTACCAGCTTTGGAATCGTTTACCGCTTTAGCGATTCCAGCGGCACCTCCAGCTATACCACCGACAGCACTTAAACCTGCAAAGATTGGTATGAGGAATGGTAAGAAACCTCCTACTTTCTTTGGAACTGGTAAAGTACGTGGAATTTTTACATTCTTTTTACCACCTGCTTTTTTAACAGCATTACGTGCACCTTTTAGAGCCGACAAAATGGCTTTTCGAGCACATTTTGTAGGAACAATTGATTTTGATGCAGCCTTTACTCTTGTATTGAAAGTAGTAGTAGAAGGCTTCCTCCTCCTCCTCTTACCCTTCTTCTTCATACCCATTCCGAATTTAGACTTTACTTTCATAATGTTTTTAATTGCAAATGCAGCTGCTTTTTCTCCAAAGCTAGCGTCTTTTGATGAAATTCTTTGATTAGCTTTTTCAGCTAAAATTCTATCAGAAGCGTTTCTGGCTTCTACGTTTTCATGATTCTGTGAATAAGCAATGTCGTGCTCTTTACAAGCTCTATCGAGAGGATTGATTCCTGGATCACCTCTAGCTAAACGTTTAGCTAATCTTGTACCGGGTCCACAGTATTGGTAGCCGGGTATATAAAGTTCGATTGGAAGACTATTAAGAAGCTTGTTGACAAAACCGCGACCACGTCGTCGTTGTCTATATACGATCATCACACCTCGAAGACTAAATGAAGACTGAGGCATTGGGTATAAAAGCCCTGTATTTATAGCTGGTCAAGCATTCGTAATGAATTTCAAAGAACAATCCGTTAAGCTACTGATAGAAAATTTCGACACTATCGTGGAGCATGAGAAGAAATTAAAGAGGCATGGAGACTTACTTCCAAACAGTATTCGAGTTGTATTTTGCGGTCCATCCAATTGTGGTAAAACCAATAGTCTGTTAGCACTAATAACGCATCCTAATGGTCTCAGGTTTGAAAACGTTTATGTGTACTCCAAGTCTTTGAATCAACCAAAGTACAAGTTTTTGAAGGACCTCCTAGAGCCTTTAGAAGGTGTACAATACTTTCCCTTTAGTGAGCACGAATCTGTTGTAGCCCCTGATAATGCACTTCCAAATTCTGTCATGATTTTTGATGATGTAGCCTGTGAAAAACAAGATAATATCAGAGCTTACTTTTGTATGGGCAGACACAAAGATGTTGATTGTTTCTATCTCTGTCAATCTTATGCTCGAATTCCAAAACATCTAGTCAGAGACAATGTCAATTTGTTGGTGATTTTTCGTCAAGATGACGTCAATTTGAGACACTTATACGATGATCACGTCAATTCCGACATGACTTACGCGCAATTCAAAGAATTATGCTTCAAGTGTTGGACTGATGATAAATACGGATTTTTAATGATCGACAAAGATAGTTCGATCAATTCTGGTAGATATAGAAAAGGCTTCGATTGTTTTGCTATAAATATAGCGCGCACATAGTCCTAAGAAAACAATTCATCGTTGTATGCTGAAGCGTCAACATGGCTGACATTAGACGAAAGAAAGATGTTCTACATCAACTTGTACAAGCACGCAATGCAGTTAAACGAAAATATAACTTGTTGAAGTTTGGAAAAGAGAATATTGAAAGAGCATTTGGCGAGACATTCAAACCTATCGTTGATCCTCTTCAGAAACTCGTTGCTACTACTGAGAAAAATAATGATTTTATACGTGACATAGCAAAAAATAAAAAAAAAAGTCATAAAAAACAATGATACTTATTCCTCCTTCTTGCAGCCTTCTTCTCCTTCCTCTTCATCAATTGTTGATGATGCTATAGATACGTCATTGAACGATATTATTCGACAAATTGATACGGAATTTGAATCAGCTACAAGTGAGCAGGAATTAGAAAAAAAAGAAGATGATTTATTGCTTGATAATAAATACATTCATATGCTCAATGAGGATCAATCAAAACAATTGGATAAAGTTTATGGAGTACGCAAGGAAGGTAATAATTACTTAATTGGTGACTCACCTCTATTTTTCGAAGATAAAAACATTCGTATAAAAGATCAAAAATATCCAAAAACTAAAGGATTGTTAGAATTGTTAATTACGAAAAATCCCGATAGAGGTCAGATAAACACCAATGATATGCAAAATTACAAGAAGATTCTTGAAAATACTAATGCTCACAAACGACGCTACAAAAGTGATGAGTCTATTCGTACGCACAAAAGTAAGAAATTCGACAGTATCATTAGTCCTTTGTTTTCATTGAAAAAAAGAGGAGGATCGTTACCTCGATATAAAATTGCAAGAAGAGATACGAGAATGGATTACATATATTGGGATGATCCAAACGAACTCGTTGATAGACTTCGATTACTCATTGCTGAAAGAGAAGCTGGAAACCCTAGCCATACAAATGAGATACATTCAATTATAGAAGAGTTACGTGAAGGAGGCTATATATATGAGATGGAGACACCTATACCATGTTCTATCAAAATGAGCGTCGATGTATTCGGACGTAATCTCAAACGAAATGAGGGTAGTCGAGGACCTCCGGGTATTGGCTATAAGCTCACAAAAGATGGACAATACGATATGGAAAATAAGAGGCTTTGTAATCTTGCATCACCTAATCAACTCAATGAAGCTGTAAATTTAGATACTTTACAGCGTATCATACGTTTGGAAGTTCAAAAATTATTAGATTCAATATTTAGTTTGAGAAGTGATCTCAATAACCTAGATAAAATTGTAGAGGTGCATAGAGACGAGCTAGATAAGAAATTCATACAAAGCCAGTTGGAGCTTGAGACTATAAAAGGAGGCATTATCTCTGTTAGTGCAAAACAGTCAATCGATAACCATCGATGGAACAACTTGTAGAAGAGCTTCACAAGCCAGCACGTCGTAATTATCCTCGTCGAAAGTTCGATGTGCGAGGTTTGGATGAGACTTGGCAAGCTGATTTGGTAGAGATGTAACCTTATTCTCGAGAAAACAAAGGCTACAAATACATGCTTACAGTTATAGATGTTTTTTCAAAATACGCCTGGGCTGTTCCTGTAAAACAAAAAACTGGTATAGATGTTTCTGCTGCTATGAAGTCTGTATTGACAAAAGGTAGAGTACCTGAGAATCTTCACATCGATCGAGGTAAGGAGTTCTATAATACCAATTTCCAGAATCTCATGCAACAATATAAAATTAATCTCTACTCGACTTATAGCAATCTCAAAGCGTCTATTTGCGAACGCTTTAATCGTACGCTCAAAAACAAAATGTGGAAACAGTTTAGTTTACGTGGTAACTACAAGTGGATTGATATTATCTCCAATTTGATTGACAAGTACAATGATGAGAAACATCGGACTATTAATATGAAACCAAAAGATGTTACAGCTGAAAACGAAGCTGAAGTTCTTCGACGATTCAAGCGTAATGTTAATTTAATAGAAAAGAAACCAAAGTTCAAAGTTGGTGATAAAGTACGAGTAAGCAAATTAAAACAAGTATTCGAAAAAGGATACACACCCAACTGGTCTACTGAAATATTTACTGTACACCGAGTTCGAAAAACAAAACCAGTTACTTTTCTCTTGCAGGAATATAAAGATCAACCAATAGCTGGAGGTTTTTATGAACAAGAATTACAAAGTGTCGAATATCCTGATTACTATCTTGTAGAGAAGATCCTTAGAAGACGTGAAAATGAAGTATTAGTAAAGTGGCTTGGTTTCGACAATACTCACAATAGTTGGATTAATAAAGCAGATGCTCAATAAGTATTTTGTAATTAATTTATAAAAAATAAAAACTTACAGATGATTCAATGTGATCTTGAATAGACATCATGTATAGAATACAGCAAAACCGTCTTGAAAGTTTTAGAAATTGGCCTTTGAGTTTTTTAAAACCTGAAGATTTAGCTGCAGCAGGATTTTACTACACTGGTGAAATAGATAAAGTCCGTTGCTTTGAATGTTCTGCAGAAATATGTAGATGGGAAATCGATGACAATCCATTATTAGAGCACAAAAAGTGGAATGGCCGTTGTCGCTTTATCAGAGATATACCTTGTCAGAATGATTCTGCTGAAGAAAATACCAATAGATGTAAAATTTGTCTTAATAATGAACTAGAAGTCACATTTATACCCTGTGGACACTGTTGTAGTTGTTATCATTGTTCATCCATTGTTAAAAAATGTGTAATATGTAGAAAAGTTATTAATCAAAGAATTCGAATTTACATATCATAATTTTTTTTTAAATTTCAATTTAAGAAAAATGTATTTAATAATGTATATTAAGGAATTGAAATAAAATAAACACTTTTTACAATCAAACAAAATTTATTGTAACATTTATTTAAATAAAACACTTATAACTATACACTTATTATGCACACACTAAACACTACAAAATTCGAGGACATAACCTCCTTTGAACACTACACAAAGTTTAAGTTTATTAGCAGCATTCTGCATTCTTTCAAAAAACTCTTGATCTTTTTCAAAAACTTCCGACACTTTTTTAGGTAAGAAGATTTGCATTTCTTGACATAGTTCTGCTACAATCTTGGGTCCAAAGCGAGTTTTCACTTGTCTCAAACATGTGACCGTGTAGGAAGTGCCTTCTGTCAGTTCAGTGATTTTTTTAGTAGGAAGAAATTCTCCTCGGGCAATGACGTTCAATTTAGAAATGTCCATCTTATCTGTAACAGAAAAGCAAATTCTTGATTGTAAAATATAATCAATATCAATTTAATCTTTAATCTTTAATAATAATACTATATTGATACTGTATTGATACTATATTGATACTGTATTGATACTGTATTGATACTGTATTGATACTATATTAATACTGTATTGATACTATATTGATACTATATTGATACTGTATTGATACTATATTGATACTGTATTGATACTGTATTGATACTATATTGGTACTGTATTAATACTGTATTGATACTATATTAATACTGTATTAATACTGTATTGATACTATATTAATACTGTATTAATACTGTATCGATACTGTATTGATACTGTATTGATGCTGTATTTAAACTTTATTGATACTATATTGAAATGAATAGAATTATACTAACCTTAATTTAAGAAATGTCAATTTTGGATCTCTTGGTACTGACTGCTTCTTCACTGGTTGGTTGATGGGCTCTTTTGAGTGCGTCTTTTCTTGATGAGTCAGCGAACTGAATGACGCTCGGCCGATTCTGCACCTGTTCATATAGAGTGCTCCCCACCACGTCGACTACCCCCACTCCAGGATCTAGCGGCTCAGCTACCCTCACTCCAGGATCTAGCGGCTCAGCTATCCCCACTCCAGGATCCAACGACTCGATAGCAACTTCGATATCTACTAGTTCTGGATTTCGTGATCTTGCTAGGTGGTGGCCTCAAGGAAGAGTGTCCGTAGTTTCTTCTTGAAGAAATCTTTTGTCGTCATGCGCACTGAGAGCGATCTTAGTCTCCTTCTCAGTGTATAGTTGATGATTACGGGATCTTATGTTTCTCTGTTCTCGAATCTTGATTTCTTTCGTTTTCAAACAATCGATGTAATCATCGAAAGTGATGGTTGCTTTAACTTCTGAACTCTTCACTCCCTTGGCTTTCTTTATCGTCTTCTGATTTTCGACTCTGACGCTGAACATTTTACTCCTCAGTCCAACGAATTCCAGCATGATGTTTCTGTTGCATTCGTCCTTCATCAAACCAACAATTTTCTTATTGGCAGGAGGAATGTTGAACTGATTAGGCTGGGGGTAGTCAGAGGTGTCGAATTCGTGGATGTCTCTTTTCATGATTTGATACATATCGATGTTGGTCATCTCGTATACCAAGCTATTCGTATCTGTATACAATAGCTTGCAATTTCCTTTTTCTTTTGCAACGTTATCCAGCATGTAATCGTAATGGAAGCGGCATACGAGAGTTTTGGACAAATCCAGTACAGAGAGCCCGATGTAGATAGGTTTTCTGATGCAAATTTCCGTTTGTAAAAGTTGAATCGCTACCAAATTTTCATCAAAGATGGCGCACCTACTGAAATTTGGTCTGGCAATGAGCGCCTCAGCACCGTAGCGTCCTTCGCACTTATTGACGAGCTTAATATAACGTGTTTTCGCTCGTTTTCCATGGTTTTACTATAAACAGCGTTATTGAAAAGTTTGAAGAGCATCTTCTCAAACTCATTCTTGGCATTCTTCCACTTCTCGCTGTTCAGGTCAGTATATTTCTTGAGCCATCGACTTTTCATCGACTCTTCATCGACTTACATCGACTCTTCATCGACTCTCATTGACTCTCATCGACTTACATCGACTCTCATCGACTCTCATCAACTTTCATCGACTCTCATCGACTCTTATCGACTTTTCATCAACACTTCATCGACTCTTCATCAACTCTTATCGACTTTCATCGACTTACATCGACTCTCATCGACTCTCATCGACTTTTCATCGACTCTCATCGACTTTTCATCGACACTTCATCGACTCTCATCGACTCTCATCGATTTTTCATCGACACTTCATCGACTCTTCATCGACTCTTATCGACTTTCAACGACTTACATCGACTTACATCGACTCTCATCGACTCTCATCGACTTTCTTATAATTTCTAGATTTTTTTTTTTAATCATCTTAGTATTCTAAATCATCTTAGTATCTTGTAAATCATCTTGTTAAAAAGGTTTTGCATGACCCGTTATTTTCTATAAATACAGCTGAGTTTGTATTTCACGAACAGTATGCATGATAAGCTCAAGCTATCAACATGGCAAACTTTCTCGAAACAGAGAAATTAAGAGAGATGATTAAATCCAAACTTCCAAATCGATTGGATACAAATATTTGTCGAATATTCGATTCTAATCAAGAGAAAAAAACTCTACGAATGATTCAAAGATTGATGTTGTTTCGAATATTACTGATGAATTCACGCCTAATACATCTCTTCAACTTATAAAAAGTTCTAGAGGAAAAGATAAACTTCTTTTGAATGGCATTTCTTTCTATAAGGATAAAGTTATGAAGAATGGTAATATACACTGGAAGTGTCATCTTTACTATTCAAAACAATGTTTAAGTCGTGCTGTAACGAAGGACATGAAACTTGTAAATTGTACATCACATAACCATACAATAACATCTATGAAGGAAGAAAGTGTAACAAGAAATATGATTTTTAAGGAAAAACGCGAGTCTAATGATGCTCTCAATACACATCATACAAATGATAAACTCACGAGGAGAGACGATATTGATTCCATCAATCAGCAAAGGTATCCAGAATCAAAAATACTTGAAGATAGTTATTCTAGCTCTGATGATGAAATAGAAAATTATCAAAAGAATAAAAAGTACAACATATTTCAAAGTTATAAAAGGAAACTTCGTAATAACGCTTCATCAGTATCAAGATGTAAAAAAGCGAAAGTTAGTTCTAACGATGTTAATAGTGATACATCATCAGATTCTTCCAATAATACTTTTCTTCAACTCGAAAACTGTAAATCGAAATCTAACTTTAAAAATTTACCAGTATATAGATTTAAAAAAGCAAAATTAAGTTCCATAGATTCTTACAATGATACTTCATCAGATCATTCTATTAGTAACGCATCTTCATCTAAATACATGAGTGATCTCCTGTTGAAAGATTACGGAATTGGAGAATGGGACGACCCCAATGTATTAGTTGATCGCCTTCGTATTCTTACATCTCCAACTAATACAAATCCGTATACTACCAAGGAGATAGACTTTATAATTAACGAACTACGAGAAGCTAGTTATGTATATTAACTTGGGGGTGATATGCTTCAAATAAATGTTGAAGCATCAACCATACAAAATCAAAAGTTTCTTTGCTTTCTGAACGTCCCTCCAGAATTGAAACAGAGAGAATATTTTCTATCTGAAACATTTACCCGATCGGATAGTCAGCGCCATCAGTGATAACGTTTGAAAACATGTCTGAGTGGGAGACCCAAATGGTGGGAGAATCATTATAAAAGACTGACCCTTCAGTAAAAGGTTCATTTAGGATGAGGTACTTAGTGGATGTGCAAGGCAAATAGCCGGACTCATTGCTCTTTCGAAAGCGCCTTCTTATGTACGCGAGGATTGGGTGGGGGAATGCATGCGCGCGAAGAGGGAAGAAACGCGTTGAAGTTCTATCCCCACTTTCGACCTAACCTTTTTCATGAGTATAAAAGAAGGTGAGCTTGATTCTGAAATTCATTTCTTTGGTTCGCTTCAGTCAGCAAGGTTTATCACAAAGATAAAATACATGATAGATTTTTCAAGGTTAGGAATGATTGTTGAGGTTATGTGGATGATTGATTATGCCAGTGAGAACATTGGTTGGAACTCTCACCACTTATGAACTATTATTGTAATTTATATTTCTATTTCAATAAATTCAACTTTAGATTAATAAAAATATGAACTTTCCTTTCATAACCTATTTATATTAGTTAAAATAAAAAAATTTCTAAAGCTTAAACAGTTTGAGACTTGAAAAACAAAGACAATTTCTTTTTCAAGGTTAATTTTTATTAATTTAGAATTTTATTAAGACTAAATAATGATTTTCAATAAATATATTTAAAATGTTACAACTTTCATGCAAATATAAATTTAAATTGGTCTAATAAATGACTTTTATAAGAAATTGAATCTTTCACTAGTCTAGTACATCTTTTCGAATTAAGTAATAATGATGAAATAATGAGCTTAGAGTCTTGGAATAACTTTCTATATTATTTTTTAAACATAACAAAGTTGTATATCAATTTTCAAACCTATATCTCTTTTAGTTTCTGTGATATGAGAAATGAATAGTAGTGGAAAAGGCCGAAAAAGCTAAAAATTCTGAAATAAACATTAATACACTTGAAATGATGTTTTAATTGTTTCTATAGAGATGTTTAATTATAAAATAGTTATTAACGATAAGATTAAGTATTTGTAATGTGTTTCAAGCATTAAAATGGTAGAAATTTATTAAAACTGATTTTTTCAAAAATATAGCTGTAATCCTTCAAAATTGAAATAGTAAATATCTTATATCTCTGAAACTAGAGAACGTAGAGCTTTAAAATTTTTACTAAAAGTTTGTTTCAACTAATAGATGAAGATAAAATATATACTTATAACATAACTTATAAACTATAAAATTTCATTCAAAAAGTTATAGCTAAAAATGAATCCATTTATAGTGCTATACAAAATTTATACTCAAATCTTTTTAAAATAGTTATAAACAATAAGATTTAACTTATTGTATCTTATACATTATAATCAATGATTTATAAGATTAAGTAATATGTTTCAAACACTAAAACTAATTTTTTTCAAAATATAGCTGTAATCCTTCAAAATTGAAATAGTAAATATCTTATATCTCTGAAACTAGAGAACATAGAGCTTTAAAATTTTTACTCAAAGTTTGCTTCAACTTATAGAAGAAGATGAAATACTTATTTATGACACAACTTATAAACTTTAAAATTTCATTCAAAAAATTTATAGCTAAAAATAAATTCATTATATTGCAATATAAAAGCTAAAAATTCTGAAATAGATATTAATACATCTAAAATGATGTTTTAATTGTTTCTATAGATATGTTTAACTATAAAATAAGATTTTAATTATTCTTCATTGTGATTATAATGTATAAGATTCAATGGCTTTGATTTAAATCTTATACTATGTGGTTTGAAGTAAAATATAATATGAATAAATTTCAGGCTTATGTTTTGAACTGAAAATAGTTTAATATAGATGCTTTTAATAATTTTTATATCTGAATACACTCATAAGGACTGTGAGAATATGTTTTGGGGTAAAAGAAAAATTAATTTATTAATGTATATATATATATATATATATATATATATATATATATATATATATATATATATATATATATATATATATATATATATATATATATATATATTTGAAAATGTAGTTATGAGGAGAGCTATAAGTCAATATATTTGATCTATAAACTAAAAAAAAATATGGATCTAGAAATTAGCATGTTTACTGTACTTCAATTGATTAGAAGAAAGTATTTCTATGACTATTTGTTATATATATTCTGTATATTAAATACTCCAATACACACACACACACAAGCACATACATTTCTGAAATGTACAAATCTCAAGTATAAGTGTAAGTGAAGAAATAAATAACTTTCAATATTATTTTTAATACAACACTTTATTATTATTAATCTCAAATATAAATGTATAATAAAATAATATCACATTTTTTTACTAGTCCTACTAGACTCTCGAGTATTAACTTATATGTACACAAGCATAGTGTAGATAAAGTAGATCGCCATTATTTTTATTCCAAGCTTTAACTATATTTACTAATATGTTGCAGTTTTCATACATCTCATCATTTTTAATCTCTAAATGTATATAAACATAATTTAATAATTAATTTTCCATTTCATTATAGTTTAATAAATTGATAGCTGTCAATGTTAAAATAATATAAAATTTGAGGAAACTGCTATTATACAAGTTTTAAGATTTTCCTAATACGGTGGCTCCGTGGCATAGTGGTATACGCGCTCGCCTCGCGTCCATAGGATCGAGGGTTCGATTCCGACCAAAGTCAAAAATTTTTTTTAATGCTTAAATAATTTTTATTCGATTTATTATAATTAAATAAATATTAAAAAATATCAAAAAATAAAAATTAGCTTCATCACAGCACGCAGCCGGCCGCCGGCAGCTCGCCTTCTCGGGACTGGCTATGTTGCTCCTGGTCCACAGCATTTCTAACCCACCTACATTTCTAACCCACCTACATTTCTAACCCATCTACATTTCTAACCCACATACATTTCTAACCCACTTGACTCTCTAACCCACTGGGCGAGAAAGTCACTGGGTTAGAAATGTAGGTGGGTGAGAAATGCAGTGGGTTAGAAATGCAATGGGCCAGAAATGCAGTGGGCCAGAAATGCAGTGGGCCAGAAGCAACATAGCTTATCTACTGTCTGGTACGTATCATATGGAAGGACTCATCATAGACTAAATCAAATATAAAATTGCTTACCAACTTTTTTTAAGCAAAATAACAGTACAATATAAATTATATTGATATGCATTGATACCATGATGGAGGAAGATATTCTAAAGCAATATACAGATTATCATAGCTTTAAGTATTATAGTTAAAAAAAAAATCCAACATGTACCACATGAAAAATTTCATTCGACAGAGACTAAAAATGAAACTGGCCATCAAGCTTTTTAAAGTGATATTATAATTTCATTTTTACTTATTTATTTTTAAAACTCATAGCATTTACAATCGTAAAACTTTGTAAATAACTTTAGAATGTTCTGCCTCCCTGGTAGAAAATTTCACTATTATTTGGTCATATTTTGACCAGTTTTAGAAAAAATGACCAAGAAATGACCAATATTATTTAGAAAATGACCAATTTATCCGCTTATTAAGGACGGTTAATAGTCAAAAACTGTTATAAATATGATCAATCATTTTATTATTTTATCCTTCCTTAAAAAAAAGATACATTTGGCGAGTCCTCGTTTTATAATTGATTTGATTGGATGTCTCTGATCACGTGATGTATAAATATTGTGTAGAACCTAGGATTGTGTTTTAATTTAAAACAAGAAAATCTCAACGCACATATTCATCATAGTTCATGACTGATGCGCATAACTATGTTTAAAGCGCTACCGCGCGCGCCTAACCTATTTGTCCCGAAATTATTTACGCGTGTCATTGCCTACAGAAAAAAACACATCGTACGCCATTGCAGAGATTAAAATCCTTTTTATTTGGCCATTCATATAATAATTTTAAATAATTTTGGTGTTGTCGATGTTTGTTGCAAACTGCGAGCAAGAAGAAAGAAGTAGATGAGCGCGCCGCGCGCTAATCGTCGTGTTCTTTCGACCGATTGATTTTCAAGCGTGACAACTTTTCTGCAAAGGATTTAAACGATTTTGTGCAACAGTTTTTTTAGACTAATCAAAGTAAATGTAAGTTAATATTTCAAGTTAATAACCTAGAATCAAATTTATCTGTTAATTAAAACCTTCATTGTGATAATGTAATTTTCTATTGCACATTTTTGTTTATTTTCAATTAAAAAACTATTTTTTCAAATATTTAAATTATTGAGTAACACTTAATGAAAAGCATCATTGTTTTGTAGGAAAGTGTTTTGCAAAAATATGGAATTAATAAAACTAGGTGGGATTATATATTTCCTGGACCATCACCTGATTTCACGACAAACAAGACCCTTTGAAAAAAGTTAATCGAAGTGGAATAGTCGATAAAAAATATAAAAAATCTAGGTATGTACTTTAAAAATTTTTTATATAGTAAATTTTTTTTATTTAATTATAGCCTGATGTTGAGATTAACAATAATGTGTGCATTAATTGGCATTTGTATTATTAATAATAATTATAATAAATTATAAAATCTTAAAATATTTTTTATTTTTATTTGACTACGATATTGAATTTGATAATTTTATATGATCATTTTGTTAGAGTTAATGGTAAATTTAAAGAAGAATTAAAAGCAAAAGCTTTAAAAGAAAAAGCAAAACGAAAAGAAGAGCTCTAAGAAATATAAGAACGCAAAAAAGAAGAAAAAATAAAACAGGCTGCTTTAACTGCTTTTCTTAAAAAGTGGAATAAGCCTCCTGAAGATTTAGAATGTGAAGATCTTAAACCTCTGCCAGCAGCAGTTCTATTCAAATCTACTTTCCTCAATGAAAACTTTGGCGAATTTGCAATGATTTTAGAATTTTTACAATTTTTCCATGATGAAATTGAAGTTAAAACTTGGTTTTCAAATGGTTTGTCTTGAATCTTTAGAAAAAGCTATGACAGAAAAGGAGGTAACAGGTCTATTAAATGATTTAATTTAACTACTTCTCGCCAATATTTTCAAATATCAAACTGAAAAAGAAGATGAAATTCACGCAGGTGCATCTGAAACAGCTTGTGATAATATTGCTGATCAAAAAGCATCATCTATGGCAGAAGCTGTAAAGTTAGCAACAATGGCAACAACTTGGTGTCAAACTCATCAAGGATGTCAATTATCAGAACTTACATTAGATTACTATTCAATGAGTGAAATATTGCGGCAACATCTTTTAAGTTTTGGAGGACGTATAAGTGAAGTAGCTTCTAAGTGGAGATATTCTGAAAGAGGTAAACCCTTTTTAAATAAACATTAAAATTAATAGCTTTTCATTTACTATGATAAATAAAAAAAATAATTTTTCACAGGTGGATATACAAATTAAGATGATCCTGCTCTTTTACTTAGGATAGAAAAACCACGTATTTTACGAGCACTTAGTCATCGTAATATGTGTGAATTTGACCTTGAAGATCGATTAACTGTAATAATTTGTTTGATGAACCAATTACTAACATTTGCTTCTATTCGTGATATTACTGATGAAAGATATGAAAAACTTTTCCAATTGAATGATTATTATATTATAATTTTTTGTTTTTTATTGCTTAAAATAATTTTAATTATTGTTGAAGACTTACCTATTTATAATGTATTATTTATAGTAAAAAAAGTCATTATAAAATCTAGTATATAATATGATTGAATAAAAAACATGATATTGAAATTTGCATCATTAAGATGCAACGAAATTGACATTTACTGCATTTTATATTTTATATGTAAAAATAAATTGAATTTTCACATTTACGAAATCATAGAATGACCTTACACAAACACTTCGACAATTCCAGCTAAATATAAAAATTCAGAAAATGTTTTCGTTGCATCGCAACAATGCACATTTCAACGTTGTTAAGAAACATGTAATATGGAAATTATATTTTTGTAATTGATAAAAGAAAATAAAATTTATTGGGAATAAGTAAAGTAAAAATTATATGAAAAGATATCTATTGTAATATATATAATAAATTGTAATAATTACATTGTCACATTGAAATAATTAATTTCTTATTCACAAATATCATGTGAATTAGAATAATTCAAAAAGTGTTTAAGTAATAAAAGTTTGTTAATAGTGCTGAGTTTTAAAATTATGTGTAATATAGAGGCATAACTGATATTTACCAAAAATTCACAATGCTGTATTTATATTTTTAAGGGGCAATTAAGAAGTTTGTAAAATTTTATTTACAAAGTAAATTTCTTTGTGAATCATTTACAAATTGTCATTCAAAATTATGGCATTATTTAGTTGAGAAGATACTTAAGGTAGTACTATCGTTAAGGGATTGACGGTTCAGAAAAATCTGAAATCGGGTACATAAGTACATTTAAGTTCAAATAAGATGTAGTTAAATTTTGGTAAACTTTTGGAGCATGAGAAAAAAATGACAAACATTTTAATTTTCACACTTTTAACACGCGCTCTCATGGTAACCATACCGATTCTTTTTCAACTTTTGATTATAAGCTACTGATGGTTCAAAATTTCATCAAATTTAACACGTAATTAATTAAAGAACTAAAGAATAAATTTTTCAGTATAGAGTTTGAAACGATATAAACATCTTAGACTCAATGCACGCCCGTGTATAACTATATATACACTATATATAGATATAAAGCGCGTGTTAAAGGATGAAAATTAAAATGCTTATAATTTTTTTCTCATGCTCTGAAAGTTAACCAAAATTTAACTGTACTTTATTTTAATTAAAATCTACTTATGTGCCCAATCTCAGATTTTTCTGAATCGTCAATCCCTTAACGATAGTATCACCTTAAATATTTATTGATTTTTTTCTTAAATTGCTTTTTAAATTTTTATTTATATCTACTAATAAAGATAAAAATATAGGAAATCAATCTTTATACAATACATAAATATTCTATACGTTATAATCAATAATAAAATAATAATATTGAAATAATCAATATCATTTCTGCAAATATAAATATTGACTTGGTTGTTTATATACGGTCATTACAAATAATATTGATGATTTCTTTCAAAAAGTATATGTGAAAGAAGGGTGGGGCTCAAACATTAGAATGTTTTTTATTGAATGAATATTTATTTAGATTGCTACAATTACGAATAGCGTATTCCATAATTTAGAATAAAGTTATAATGAATTTTCATGATTTCAAAAAGCAGTAGTGGTAATCTCAAATTATTCGATTAAAATATTTAGAATTCTTTCGAAATCTTGATATAGTTTATTCTAAATTTAGGAGTACAATTATTTTGCTACTTCTTATTTCGATAAAGTGAATATTCTAAAATGCTTTACTCGCATTAGTTATTTTCGTTACTTCAGTCGCTGAAAAAATGAAAATTCTAAAATGAATAAATGAACAGTCTCGATATGCACATAATTTATATGAACTTCTAAATAAATGTTAATTAAATAAAAAACATTCTAATGTTCGAGCCCCACCCTGAAAGAAATGTAAGAAAAGATATGTGCGCGCTATAGCCCGCCAGATAATTCTAGTTATAATAAATGATACATTAATTCATTTTTATTATTAAATATTATACTAAATTATGAAACAATATTAAATATTACATAAGATTTGTAACCACAAATATAACTTTTATCAATTATTCTTAATGAGAAACGAGTTTGATGAAAAAATTAAATTTATGTATCCCATTTACGATATTACATCAGTTAATGTGGTTGACAAATTTTTTCTAATATATCACAGCTTTCTTCAACAGTTAATTCATTTTCACTGCAATCATTGGTTACACAGTTTTTACTAACCTCAAATTTTACACTTTCCTACTCTTCTCTAAAAGACTTATTAAACTCATTGACTTGATGCATTAGTCTATTTTCTTCCTTTTTTTTAAATTTTCTTTTCTTATTTGAAGACTCCGTACTTTTCAAAAAATGAACTACTTTATTAATTTGTGTTTGTTTTGTAGTTCTCTCAAGTTTTAGAAACTGTAACGTTTTTTCTCTCTCTTCCTCGTTTTCTCTTTCTCTCTCACTCTCTTTTAGCGTACTTGCAAGGTAAGGTTAAAACAGAGTCATGGCAGCCTGAAAACTAACCTTAAATCCCTAAAACATTTATTTAAAGTCTCTGCCATTTTTACCATGCTGTAACATAATTTTTAGGCTTTTTGTGATCCGTTTTAACTTTACCATATTAGCAAGTTAATTTTTGTAAAGAAATTCTCTCCGTTGATGAAAAGAAATATATCTGTAAATTTATTTGCATAAAGTATATATCTATATATATTAGCAATTTCAACATATTTTGGTCATTTTGTGATTAAAAAATTAGTCATAAAAAATGACTAATAAATGACTAATGGCCATTTTTGAATGGTCTATTTTCTACCAGGGCTAGCATAATATCAATATAAATCCATATACTGTGGATTGTATTGTAATTTCACTTTGAAAAAATTGGTGACAAGTTTAATTTTTGGTTTAGCTACAAACAAAATATTTCGTAATACACATATTCGTTTTGAAACTCAGTCTGGCACTCAGAGTTCTAAAATTTTGCAAATAATTTTAAAGTGTCCTGTTGTAACATAATGTCAATGCAAATCAATAAGTTGTATTATATAACATAATATTGAGTTTTATAGTTTGAAAAGAAGTAGTCAGAAACATATCATATAAAAGGATTCATCATAGACTAAATCAAATATAAAACCGCTTACCAACTTTTTTAAGCAAAATAACAGTACAATCTAAATTACATTCATAAGCATTGATACCATGTTAAATGAAGATATTTTAAAGCAATATACAAAGTATCAAAGCTTTCAGTACAATAAGTTTAAAAAAAAAAAATCTAACACGTATCACGAAACATTTTATTTAATATATAGACTAAAAATGAAACTGAACATCAAGCTTTTCAACTAACTAACAAAATTTAAGAACCACATTAGCGCGTCTATTCTCGAGGTTTATGGTTAGGTTAAAATGTCGAATATAAAGTCGTATCAGAAAATTAGGTTATGATAAAAAAATTCATTTTTAATTAAAATTTGAAGAATAGTGAATGAAAAAATAATAAAGAAAAATAGAGAAAGTTTACAATTAAAGTTAAACTTGTTATGCTATAAATAGAAGTTTATTATAGTAGTTCGCACAAATTGTAAATTAGAACAAATCCATATTATGGCCAACTTTGGTTGAAATTTTACAGTGTAATTACACCCTACAAATATGGCCATATTTTGTTAGACACGCCATATTTTATGCTAAACTTTCTACCAGGGTCACCCTTTTTTAAAAAGTAAAAACATATGTATTTTACTTTGTGGAAATCAAATTATTTTAAAAGGTTAATATGATGCTTTCTCTTCTTGCATAAGGATTAGTATCTATATTTTTTATTTTAGAAAGAGTAAGAGATTATACTGCCGTTTCTAAAGAGTAATTTGATGTGTTCACCCTTTTGCCGAAGAGTAAAAGGCACATTCATAACTTTGCATAGAGTAAAATAATAATATCTTAATAATTAAAAAAAATTTACAATTTTTGGGATGGTAAAGTCACGTGACTACTGAAAGTATTGGAGATACTTATAACACTATGGGAATTTTTATATTCCTGAAAAGCTTTTCAGTGTATGTAATAAAAAATGATAACATATCAGTATCTTCCATACTTATAGTAGTTAAATTACTTTATCATCTCGAAAATAATAAATTGATTAATTTACTCTTTTGAGGAATATCGTGAAAGCAAATATTGATCAAATTATTCTCTTTCACTATTGAAGTATTATTTTATTCTTTACAAAATTATAAATGTGCCTTTTATTTTTTAGCAAAAAAGTAAATTCATCAAATTGCTCTTTAGAAAAGGCAGCATAATCTTTTATTATTTGTAAAGTAAATAACATAGATTCTAATCTTTATGGAAAAGAGAAAAATTATCATATTTAGCTTTTAAAATCATTTGATTTTCATAAAGTAAAAAACATACGTTTTCATTTTTAGAAAAAGAGTAAACACCTTAAGTTTATCTTTATTAATTATAAACCCACACAGCATGTAAGCTTCCTGGAAGCTTCCCGGAAGATAGGGAAGAAAAGCTGGAAGCTTTCAGAAAGTTTCCAGTGGAAACATCCCGAAAAATGGATATGTCCTCGATCAGGAGTCTTCCGTAAGTCTTTCATGAAATATGTCAGTGGAAGCTCACTAGAAGCCTCCGTAAGTTTTTCATGGAATATTTTAGTGGAAGCTTACTGGAAGCTTCCGTAAATTATTCATGGAATATTTCAATGAAAGCTTACCGACAGCTTTCGTAAATTATTCATGAAACATTTCAGTGAAAACTCACTGGAAGCCTCCGTAAATCTTTCATGGAATATTTCAGTTAAAGCTTACTCAAAGCTTCCGTAAATCATTCCTGAAATATTTTAGTGGAAGCTACCAGGAAGCTTCGGTAAGTTTTTCGTTAAATATTTCAGTGAAATATTACCGGAAGTTTCCTAGAAGAAAACGTGGAAGATTTAATTCACTGCAGAAAAAACATTGGAAGCTTCCAGGAAGATTCCACGGAAAAGTTCCCGGAAGATGGATATGTCTTCAATCAGGAGTTTTCCGCAAGTCGTTCATGAAATATTTCAGTGAAAGTTTACCGGAAGCTTTCGTAAACTTTTCATGGAATATTTCAATGGAAGCTCACTGGAAGCCTCCGTAAATTATTAGTGAAATATTTCAGTGGAAGCTTACTAGAAGCCTCCGTAAGTTTTTCATGAAATACTTCATTGTAAGGTTACCGGAAGCTTCCGTAAATTTTTCATGAAATATTCCAGTGGAAACGTACTGGAAGCTTCCGTAAATTATTCATGAAATAAAAAAGTTGAAGCTTACTGGAAGCTGCTGTAAATTTTTCATAAAATACTTCATTGGAAGCTTATTGAAAGCTTCCTTAAATTATTCATGAAATATTTCAGTGAAATATTAAATGAGTGATGACCTAATATTTCTTTGAAATATTTCAGCTTATGAATATTAGATAATTCATTAAAATATTTCTGTAATATTGCTGGAACATTTTATGTTTTATTTAAAAAAATTTTTGCATTTGACACTGAAATATTCAAGTAAGTTGTTACATTATTTCTTCGAATTAATATTTCTCAAATCTTTCAAGAAACATGTCATGAAATATTTCTGTTATATTTGAAAAATATTTCATAAAGTATTTGGAAAAATTTATGAATATAACAGTAAAATATTGGAGAAATATTGTCTAAATATTTGTAGTTATCTTGCGTGCGTAGCAATTCTTCCATCTTGCCAGCAGGTAACTACTTGATTATATTTTCATATGATCGTAAATGCGGATGACGAATTCTCGCAAGTGGTGGGACGTTCTCTTATTTAGTATATGTTAGAATATTAGCGCGTACTATATGTTGTAGCGCCACCTATTTTAACAACCTTGTGAAACCCTTAAAGTTTAGATTCTTTCTTGTTGTAAGGCCCGAACTGTTAAGACGGTTAGTTTAACATAGAGTGGTGTTTAAGGCGAGCTTAACAATAAATATCTTTTATATTCTAATTAAAATAGTTTTGTTTATTTTAATATCCTTTTGCCAAATATAAACTATCAGGTTATCGATCCAGTTGCGTGAAGCACATTGCTTCCACCGCGCTAAATAAAAATAAAAGTGAATAGATTTGTGTTGTGGTGAGAACTTTTTCTTTTGCGTTTTCTTTGAGTGAGAGGTGAGAAAAACATGTCAGACCAAGAAGAAGAGAAGAAAATAGATGCGGAAAATGGTCAGGACAAGAGTGCAGATCAGCAGGAGTCGGAAAGTGATTCGAAAAATAAAAATGATGAGGACGGTTGCAATGACACCGATACGACGAGTGAACCTCAACAACAAGGAGAGATTCCTAGTAACGAGACAAAGGAAGGTAAGTATAGTATAATGAAATTAAAAAGACGCGAATAAAAAGTAATAAGAGAAGTGTGTATTTTGTAAATTAAATTTAACAAAAATTTAAATGAATAAAGTTTCGGCAAAAGAAAAGAGTATTTTACAAACTCAAGAAACACGTGTTTAAAAGATTTAGATAATAGAAGCGAATAATTTACTAGTGAAAAATCTAATAAAAAGTGAATTAAAATAAATTTTAACAAAAGACGCGAATGGAAAAATTTTAGTAAAAAGTGAATTACAATAAATTTTAACAAAAGACGCGAATGGAAAAATTTTAGGAAAAAGTAAAATACAGAAAATTTTAACAAAAGACGCGAACGGAAAATTTTAGTAAAAAGTGAATTACAATAAATTTTAACAAAAGACGCAAATGAAAATTTAATGAAAAGTGAGATACAAAAAATAAAAAGATGTGAATGAGATGTGTCGCTAAGAACTAAATATACGTAAAAATATTTAACAAAATTGACGATGAAAGAAAAATTTATGAATAAACGAGATTAAGAAATAATCAAAATTTTAAATACAAACGTAACGAAATTTTAAAAACAAAAAAAAAAAAAAGGTGCGGATGAAGGTTTTATTTAATTGTACTGAATCATAAAAGATTAAGAGATGAGATGGAAAAATTTCAAAAATTATAAAGTTACGTTTTACTTGAAAAATTAAAATTGTAAACAGCTCAAAGAATTCTTGGAATTCTGTGAAAAGGGGAGAGCGTTGAGATGGTTCTAAAAACTGCTAGCTTTTGAGTGCGCGCTTTTCTACTTTTAAAAACGAACGAAATCCCGCAAGAGGGATGCGTACGGACGTGTGTGGTATGAGACGAGGGGAACGCGGTACCGCAACACAGTTTGTCTGTGTAAGGAAAATTTGAATGTGAGAGAGAGAGATAGCTGCGCAAAACGAAACATGTTTCCTTCTCTTATACTCGCGCGCGTTATACGCGTGTCTGCTAATTCAAAATTTAAAAGATGTGTGTATATGCATATACGAATTCAATTATAAACATTATGTTATAAATTCAAGCTAAAGCATGCAAAATTATTAGTTGAAAATACTATTAAAAAGACGCGCATCTATATGTATTAAATAAAGACGTGTATACATATTACTTAAGTCTTCATGAAGTATACATATACATATGTATATGAATCAAATGAATTATGTATTATATAAATAATAGTGCACGCGTGGATATGTATATACATATATGTATACCTGTGAATATGTATGTATGAGTGGATATCTGTGCATATGAGTAAATATATTATTACAACCTTTTATATTGAGCGTGATGAGAACAAATTAAACTAAAATAAATAATTACGCTAAGATGATTTTTTTTAACAAAAGTGTATACATGTATTAAATGCTCGGAAAACTTATAAGCTATTTTCTTCCAGAATGCATCCTAGGCTTGAAAACTTGGCGCCATTTCAATCAAGTTTTCCAAATTGACAAAAATCATCCAAATCAAAAAATCAACTTAACTCTAAAGGGTGTAGATGTGGTTATCACCACTGAGTCAGGAAATAAATACTACTCAGGTAAGATGAGTTTATACAAGGAAAGAGGTGAATAAAGACGTGTGAAAGAAGTGAATAAAGAGGTGTAAAAGAGGGGAAAAAGAGGGGTTATGAAACTTAAAGATTAATACTAGTTATATAAAATACTGAATAAATTTGAGGGTTGATCGAGGTGTGTCGGCTTGTTGTACGGCCTACATATTTCGATCAACTAGAGTGAGCATGGAGCATGTCTTGTTGTTCGGACTGTTAAGTGCTCATTTGTGGTGAGAGTGGCCATATCTGTTGTTCGATCAACCATTCTCACTACACAGCTAATAATAAAACAAATAAACTAATTATTTGACTTTTCACAGATAAACAATCGTTAACAGCTGACGTCTGGGATGATTTGACCAAGTGGGCTAAAATGAAGGCTAAGACTTCAATTGAGCCATCAGAAAAGCCTGTAAATAAAACCTCAAATTCAGATCAGCCAAAAGAAGAGGAAAATAAAGAGATGAGCAATCAAGATGTAAACAAAAAGGATGTGACGATTACCCAAAATCAATTGGCAGAAGCTTTGTTATCAGGTAAACCTCAGCCTCTGGACCAAACTCCTTTCGAAATACATATGAAAAATTTAGAATCAAATAATAAAAATAATACATATTCTAACTTGAAAATTCACAATAAACTTACAGTTGAGAAAAGACTTGACACTCAGGAAGCTAAGATGGGTGAATTAATTACAGCTGTGAATAACATGTGCTCGGCTTCAACAAAGATGTGTGAGCAAACAGCTATAACAATAAGTCTCTTAAAAGAAGAGATTAAAGAAAATAAGAAAATCAAAAAAGGTCATGATGAGATAAAAGAATTGAAAGACCTCATTCGAGAGGATTATGCCAAACAATTCTATGGTATCAAAGAAGCGATAATTTCATTGGAAAGTTTAGTACAATCAATGAAAAATATGTATGAAGAGGAAGAAGACTGCGATGTACAAAGGGAAAAAGATGAGAAAAATTCTGAAATCGATTTAAAGATGAGTGAGGTGAGTAAAAATCGAATAGATATAAACGAAGTGGCACACGACGGGATAAATTTAAATGAAAAAATTTCACAAATGATAAAAGAACATTTAAACAGTAGTAATTTAAATAACGAATCTTTAAACTCTTCTGTAAAAGATTATTTGAAATTTGAAATAGTTAATAAAAACACAAATACGTAAAGAGACTATAAATTAACTAGTCAGAGTAAATTTGAACATTTTTATGATTTCTTTACTTATGAATTAAGATCGTGTGGTTTATTACATATTATAGATGAAAATGTTAGAACAACGGGTGTGGATGAGAAAATTATAGAGGAGCAAAAATTTAAAGTTCGTGATATATTAATAAACCATTTAGATAATAATTATTATGCTAAAGTAGTACATTTGAAAGACCCGGTTGAAATTTTAAATAAATTGAAAAGTTTAAAAAGATGTGAAGTTAATGTAACTTCGCACGCGGTAAGAAAACAATTATATAATATGAAATATGTAATTGGAAAAGATAAGGTGAGTGAATTTCGCGAAAAGTTTGAAGAAACCATTAGAAATTACGAAAATTCACCGGGTGCCACTCTGTTATCTGAAAATGAAAAGAGAGATGCATTTTATAATGCAGTTATGATCGCAGTCCCGAATATTCAATCTATTGAATTCGTCTCTCAAAATACAAAAGGTAAAGGGACTTCATATGACGAATTAAAACTTCTTGTTATGCAGGATGAGGCAGCAAGCAACCAAGTGAGTAACGATGTGGTGAGAGCTGCTAACTTGGCTATTAATCGAGTTCGTTGTTATGAATTCCAGGATACAGGGCACATTGGAAGACACTGTCCAAACAGGAACAGAGGTGTCAAATGTTATAATTGCCAAGAATTTGGGCAGAAGGCTATGGAATGCACACAACCTAAACCATCTACGAGTGCAAGCAGGACCTTTCAAAGGTATGACAAAGTAATTAATAACAGTCGAGATGCGTTAGGTAACAAGGGAATTAAAAGGAAATTTAAAGACGCGTTTGTAAATTATGATAATAATAAAAATGATTCAAAAAGAGGTAGAATGATGAGGTTCAGAGATAGAGGTAAGGGTAATAGGAGATCTTTCAAAAGTACAAAATATAATAACAAAAGCACTGCTAAGACAAAGAAGGAGGTATCAAGAATTGAGAATAAAGACAAAGGTGTGGAAAAAGAAAAAGGTGAGCAAATTAGTTTAAATTCAATTAATAAAAAGTCTGAAATAGTTGTTGAATGCAATTATGCTCAAACTGAGAACAGCATTATAAATAATAGTAAAAATGAGTCCATGTTCTCAAAGTTCCTTGCTGATTCCGGGGCAACGGAACATCTAACCCATTCTAAAATAATATTTAAAACATTTGATAATTCTAAAAGAATTCTAATAAAATGTGCGAATAAAAACAAGTCAGCAGATTTGAAAACGGAGGGAGTAGGTAAAGTAGAAATAGAATTAGATAATGGGAATAGGTTAGAATTAGATAAGATCATTTTTGCTGAGGCTTTACAAGAAAATCTATTATCTTTACGTAAATTTGCTGAGATGGGACTTGCAATTTATCTAGATAATCAGAAAATAAATATCTTTGACCCAGTTTCAAATGAATTATTTATATCAGGTGTTTACAATCGACCCTATTGGGTCATTGAACTAAAGATACAAAAAGACACAACAAGAGATGAGTTTTCCCCAAAAATTGTAACTAAACGAATATTTGCTAATTTGATAAATAAAGAATCAAATTTAAGAAAATATTACACACGAAGTGCTGAAATTGAAGAGAAACAGTCAAGATCAACTGTGAACAGAGAAAATTTACAAACCGAAGATGAGAATTCAAGGCTTGAAAAGGAAATTTTGAAAAATAATAAACCACTATACGAACACTCAAACCTAGATATTACTATCTGGGATCGCAAAATACATGATGTGGATGAATTACCAGTGGTAGAGATCACTGAAGAAGTATCTCCCTTCTCTAAGGAATATGAAAAGTTCAATAAAAACAATAAAGCAATGTTGTGGCATGTGCGTTTCGGTCATGCCTCTATTGCTTATTTGAAAGCGTTACAATTAAAATTTCCTGAAAATAAAGAATTACAAGATGCGATTTTTGACAATTCCATATTAGATTGTGAGGTGTGTTTACTCTCTAAGTTTAATAGATTATCGTTTAGTTCATCACGAACCCGTGCAACGGCACCATTACAGATTATTCACTCAGACATCATGGGACCAATTTCTCCGGCAGCATATCCTAAAGGATACAGATTTATTTCCGTGTTCGTTAACGATTATTCACGAATGGCAATGGCTCATCCTATGAAAAACAAGTGTGAGTTGGGATATTGTTTTGAAATGTTTGTAAGAAGCTCAAGAAATATGCTAGGATATAATGCAAAGGTGTGCTATTTGAGAGCTGATCAAGGGAAAGAATACACTGGTGGTTATACCGTCGAAGTGTTAAAGAATTTAGGTGCAGAATTGCAATTTTCTCCTCCAGATACTCCTCAGTTGAATGGAGTATCTGAACGATTCAATCAAATAATTCAAAAGAAGGTGAGATCCTATATATATGACTCAAGGTTACCAGAATATTTGTGGGACTTGGCATTGTCTGCAGCGGTATATGCATATAATCGCACTCCACACAAAGCTAATAATATGATTACTCCTTTGGAAAGATTTGCTCCTAACCATAGCTTTAATGTCAATCAACTTAAGAGATTCGGCTGCTTAGCTTATATCAAAGTCCAAAGAAAAGTAGGTCCAAAATTCAGGGCAGAAGGAAAGAGAGTTATTTTAGTTGGTTATACACCAATGGGATATCTATTCCTAAATCCTGAAGAAGGAAAATATTATGAAAGCAGAGATGTGAGATTCAACGAGAAATTTGTCTATGGAGATAAATACAAAGGGGTGGAAGTTCAACATTTACCAAAGATGGATGAGGAAATTGATACGTTAACATGGTTCATAGAATTTGAAAAAGATGAGCAAAAATCAAACAAAGACGAGATTACTTCAAAACAGGAGGGAGAATGTAAACGGAAAAGAGGAAGACCTCTTAAAATGAGAGTATAATCAAACACTAATAAAGAAGAGACTATCCAAGATACTAGTTTCTCAGATATACAGGTAGATGAAAAATTAAAAGAACAGACCCTCTTTTCTTGCGTAACAACAGTCGACGAAGATGAGAAAATTGACTCCAAACAAAATGAAATTATAGGTGCGCTCATGATAGCTTTGAACATTGATTCAACACTTCATAAAGAAGTGAAAAATGAATTGTCATTAAAAGGAACACAAGATGAGATATCTTCAGAGATAAAAGAAGCAAATGATGAGGTATTGTATGCTTTGATGGCAACCACTAACTCAGATCCAGTTAACTATAAAGATGCTATGCAAAGAAGCGACAAGGACAAATGGAAAATAGCCGTAGAAGATGAGTTGAAATCAATGCAGAAAAATAAAGTTTGGAAAATTATTAAAAGACCGTTGAAAATGAAAAATGCACAAAAAGCAAGTATTATAGATTCTAGGTGGGTGTTTAAACGGAAAACTGAATCAGACGGAAAAATAAAATACAAAGCAAGATTAGTTATACGTGGATTCAAAGACACAAATAATTATAAGATGAGTGAAACTTATGCACCTGTCTCTAGATTACCTTTGGTAAGAGCAGTACTAGTCATTACAAACAAATATAACTTAAAGGCGCGACAACTGGATGTAAAAACTGCTTTTCTCAATGGAATTATTAATGAAGAGATATATATGGAAATTCCTGAAGGTACATCTTATTCTGAAAAAGAGAGAAAAGATTCAGTTTGCTTACTGAAACGAGCCATGTATGGTTTGCGTATAAGTCCAAAATGTTGGAATAAAAGGTTTACAGAGGTTGCACTAAAACTAGGTTTAATAAATTCTGACAGTGAACCATGCCTATTTGTATGGCAAAAGCATGATAAGATTCTACTTTTATTACTATATGTGGATGACATACTAATAGCTAGTAACGATGTGACTAAGCTAAATGAAGTCATTAATGCATTAAACCAGGAATTTGAAATGTCTAACCTAGGTGAGCCAAAGGAATTTTTAGGTATTTCTATCAGACGAAATAGGAAAAACCATATAATGGAATTGAGTCAGGAAAAATATATAAATAAAATGCTAGTTAGATTTGGATTTGAAAATTCAAATGCACAAAGAACTCCCATGAATACAACGCAAGTTATGAATAATGAAAGAAAGATGCGAGAAATGAGTATAGAAGATGAGACAATGGTTGACAAGAGAAGCAAAGAAAATATTCCTTACAGAGAAGTGGTGGGAAGTTTACTATATTTGGCTGGGGCAACGAGGCCAGATATATCCTATACTGTAAACGTTTTAAGTAGGCATCAAATAAATCCTACTCAAAATGAATGGACCATGGTTAAGAGAGTGTTCAGATATCTTAAAGGTACTAAAAAACACAAGTTAGTTTTTAAAGGTGAGTCAGAAGGTGTGTTGGCTTACTCAGATGCAAGCTTTGGAGATTGCAATAAGAAACTAACTACTTGTGGTTTAATCATTAAGTTGTTTGGAGATACGTGTCGTGAAATGTTATCAATTTATAATTCTCTAATTTTAATGTTAAATGAACCTCTGTTGCCTATGATTTTAAGATGCGATAATAAGGCTGCGATAACAAGCGCCGAAACAGACGAAGGCAATAAGCTGAGACATATAATTGAAATTAGAGAGCATTTTGTTAAAGAATGTGTTAAAAGAAAATTGATTAAAACTGAATGGGTTAGATCATCGGAACAAATAGCCGATATTTTTACTAAACCCTTATCTTTTAAAATACATCAATATCTAACTGCTGAAATATTGAATTTTGATTTTAATATTTAATTCTTTTGTTCACAGGAAATAACTGATCAAGACGGGCAAACCTAGTAGGCGAGATTGAACGAGATGAGCACCATTAATAAATCACTATTAAGAGGAGGTCACGTATCTCTGTCCTTTTCTAATCAAAGAATTGAGTTTTTTACAGAAACTAAGAACTTTATCAAAAAATGAAGAGGAAGCCGCATCTCGTATTAAAAAAAGGAATATTTTCTTTAATAAGAAAGAATTAATTTTATTGCTTCATTTTCAAGAAAACCTTGAAAAACTTTAATCATAGAGGTTAGGGTGGACAATTTGGTTTTTCAAGGTTTTCTTGAGAATGAAGCAATAAAATTTATTTTTTCTTATCAAAGAAAATATTACTTTTTTTGATACAAGATGCGGCTTTCTCTCTATTTTTTGCTAAAGTTATTAGTTTTTGTCAAAAAATAATTTCTTTGATTAGAAAAGGACAGAGATACGTGACCTCCTCTTAAGATTATAATATTTTCTTACTGTAAATCACAACATATGTATGCGGGAGGGAGTGTTAGAATATTAGCGCGTACTATATGTTGTAGCGCCACCTATTTTAACAACCTTTTGAAACTCTTAAAGTTTAGATTCTTTCTTGTTGTAAGGCCCGAACTGTTAAGACGATTAGTTTAACATAGAGAGGTGTTTAAGGCGAGCTTAACAATAAATATCTTTTATATTCTAATTAAAATAGTTTTGTTTATTTTAATATCCTTTTGCCAAATATAAACTATCAGTATATAAGACCGAAAAATCCTTGACACAAATAAATAAGCGCTTAAATTCTGAATAAAAAATAAATGTATAGGTATGTAATATGATTTAAGATGCAACTCTTACAAAATCAAAAATAATATCTGATAGAATCTTTCACCAATATTACAAACCAATATTTCATGAAAGATTTTAGAAATATTTCAGAAACATTTCTTAAAAGATTCATAATCTTTTATAAATCCTTTAATAAAATATTTCTGCAATCTTTCAACAATATTACGAATCAATATTTCATGAAAGATTTTAGAAATATTTCAGAAACATTTCTTGAAAGATTCATAATCTTCCATGAATCTTTCGATCAAATGTTGCTGCAATCTTTCAACAATATAACAAATTAATATTTCACAAAATCATGAAAGAATGTTACAGGAACATTACATAAAATATTTCAAATCAATCTTCTAGGCGGACATATAGATATTTCAAGAACATTTCATATCAATATGTCTGGTTTATTCCGAATCTTTCAATGAAATATTTCAGTAATACTTCGGAAATATTTCATGCTATGTGGGAAGTTATATAAAAAAGGACGTCATTGTTATTAAAAAATGACATCATTTTTCGTTAACATTTAACATACTGACCGACGTCATTTTTTGTCCTAATCCCTAGCATGCTAAATGACGTTATTTAAAACGCCTTTTGGTGTATCGAGTAATGTATTGGGAAAATATCGTCATTAGATACAATAAAAAATTTGAATGGAAAAGTACTTGTTTTTTGTTATTGCAATAAAGTCATTTTCGTTAAAAAAATTACCTAATTTTTATAACAATTATCTCAATTTTATAAAAATGTCTTTTTGGTGTAGCTATAGCGTCATTAACATTGTTTTTTATTAACTTGACAACAAGGATAAGCCATATTTATGAGTGCTAGTGTAGTGTCAGTTTTACATCCATTCAAGATAACATACAATTCCTGATTCATTAGTCTACTGATGAAATCTTACATGGAATGTTTACGGAAACTTCCTGAAGC